>JAMPIV010018608.1:0-87500 GCA_024509875.1 Oreohelix idahoensis | reverse complement strand
CGGTCTTCTGCTAGTTTTCCTGCGGTCGAATATTTTATAACGTACTCATGTCCATTTTAGGTTAGATTGTGCAATGGCATGTTTTTTTTATTAGTTTAATATTAATCACCACGGAGCATAGGGTTGCAACAGATTGTTCCCAGGTCCTCGTGCCATCAGCCATCTGGTCAAGGTCTTTCCATATCCTCTTTATCCCTTTTGTGTCTGTCTCCAGTGTTCTTTGGTCTCACTCTACGTCTCTAACTGGGATGTCCAGAAGAAGAACTGTGTTGTAATGTTATCAGCTAGTTTCCTCAACGTGTGTCATGTCCATTGTGACGTATAATGGAAATGTAGCCTACAGTATCTGACAGTCTTTCATGACCTCGTTAGCGTTCTTTGATTTGCTAGCCAAAAATAACTCTCAAACCTTTCCGTACGACATCCATTGACAGCGTCTTTTATTCTCATCTCCGGTTCCACTGGTACCTTGTCTAGTTCTTGTCAACAGCTCCACTTTGGTGGTCTCGAGTTTGATAAACTTATTTGTTGTCATCTATCTTGATACAGCCTCTTCTTTAAGCAAATTTTGACAATTTCTATATTTCTTCATGTATAAACTCTTTGACTTGTGCTTTGTTGCCATATCTTTTATTTCCGTGCATTTTATGTTTACCCACTATTCTTTTGATTGTTTACACATATTACGTATTTCTTTAAGGTCAGTTAATAACACTACGCGTAAAAAAAAAGACTTTTTAAAAAAAAACCTTTTCAAAGTCATACAAACACTAATTGTATAATTGTTGTCGCGAGAGGTTTGAGATGTTATTAAGAATAAGATATCCTGGACATAAAGGTGTATCAGATGATACCAGGATAGTGCCAGATAAGAGTCTGGTCTTATCAGTAATACCCCCTTTCTCTGAAGAGAGTAAGGGTGTATAGACACAAAGGTAGGGTCAAGCTATGTAAGTTCCCAGAGAAGATGTTGATGTAATACTGTGAGTCCCTAACTGCTACCTCTCCTGATCCGCCTCTGTGGTTATGGTAGTTAATATTTTTATGACTCTGCTAGGGGTAATTTATATACCTATATTCACCAACAAGAACTGTAATTCAACTTAAAGAATCTAAGAAAGTCTTCTGGTGAATATGTACAATTTAATTAAACAGTTTCTCTTTTCTGTTTGAAAAGGGTTAACTCAAATATTTACAACATTAAATAAATAATAATAGTTAAATCAATGTTTTTGTTTCTTGGTTCACAATGTCTATCATCTTGTAGACAACTTCTCTGGCTGGAGTATTCACTTGTAGAATTGTTTATTATTATTATTCAAAGTTGCGAAACACTATTATTTTAGTCATCCTGAACTGGAAAATATGTTTATTTCTTTGAGCTGGATAAGCTTGACAGTTGCAGTACGCAACTTATCTGCATCACGGCAGCTGGCTCCTTTTTATGCTGGAAACACAATTTCAGCTGAACTTGTTCCAGTAAGTATTCACGTGATGACGGGCCTGTTATCACCAACTGGCACTGCATACGATGAAACGTTAGTAAGAGTAGCCTCTTCTGCTTTTTGAAGCTTGTGTTTAAAGGATTAAACCTGCAATGAATTCAAACGCAATCCCTGTATTTTCTATCCATACCCCTCTTATGACACAGATGGGGACGATAGACAGTTTCAGATAAGCGTGCCAGCAGACGCACAAGGTATAGTGTAGTCAACAACAATAACTTTAATACAAAATGATCACAATTTAATTCTACCTTTTAAATTTATAAGTATCGTCCCATGATTTGCCTCCATACAATAATTTGGTTGTGAGTAAAACTATTTAACAATATGTCAAACGATACTGTGAATCAATCCCTTTCATCCTTCTTTATGTTCCTGTCAAGTGTCTCATTCCATTCAAGAAATACTTCTTTAAATACATTTCCCAACTTACAGACACAATTAGCCATCTCTCTCAATATATTTAAATATTTCCGAAGGCGGGCTTTGCCTCTAGAAGTACACATGAGCCTGTAAGTTTCATCAGAATACACAGTCCATTCCTACACATCTTATACACATCGTATCGCACAGTGGATTAATTATTATAATTACACGCAATTATATATATATATATATATATATATATATATATATATATATATATATATATAATATATATATATATATATATATATAGATATATGAATAACTTCGGTCTTACCCTCAGGTACACACACACACATACTGGCCCTCAATGGTGAATAAGGTCTGCTGCATTTGCAGAAAGGCAAACGCTGGCATTAATATATGCACTGCTTCCCCGCTTTCTGTGTTTTTCAAATCGTGACTGACCGAAGTTTGTTAGGCGATTCTATTTATAGTCTAGCCTCGTCCGTATGAGACGGAAATCCCAAAAGATGTAATCAAAATCAGAAAAAGTGGGACTATTCTGCCTATCGTTCAATGTAGGAAAAATGCTTTTTAAATTATCTCCGTTATTCCTGATGCGATTTTAGTCAAGTAAAGTTTCCCTTATACTTAGAATTAGGCTTTACATATATATATAATAATCTCTTTGGTTACTACTAGCATTTTCTGTTATGCATAGTTTAAACAGCTAACTTTAGGCCAACCTGAAGCTTCTAATGCATTTAACCTAAGATTTCTCCCTTCCTATAATATTATTAGTAACAGTATTACTACTTACGGGTAGAGTAACATTCCTAATATCGTGTTGATAACCTCTGCCAAGTGATACTTCTTTTATATTACTGTAGCAAAATTCTGAAGTTTATCATGTTACACAAATAGGGTCTGGCCATCTTGATGCTCCCTGCAGTTGTAAACACAGGACCAAAACAAGCGTTCTCATTGGTCGGAGTATCATATCTTTTTACAATGTATGGCCCGCCGTTAAGACCAGAGTTATTTGAATTCGTGATGTGAACCAGACGTCATTTCACGACAGTTGTATTCCGCGACATAAAACGGCGTAATTCTTTCGAACATCGTAACTTACTCTTCACGAAGTTCGCTAAAGATTTCATCCTGCTATGTCTGTATAATAGAAGAGAAAATACACGAATTCACGCTTGGTTATTTATCCGTACAACTTTGCAAGTAGCTGGAGAAGATTCTACATCTACTTTTTTATTTACTCTAAGTCGGGGTAAACTGTCAGAGTCTGCAGAAGTTGCGGTTAGTCAAAACAGATTGAATTTCCAGACCAAAGGGGAGGCTTAAGAATAGAATAGGAAAATAAAAAAGATGAATGTGAAAAGGACTGGTAGGTCCACTTAATGACAATATCACTCGTTTACTGGTAGGTCCACTTAATGACAATATCACTCGTTTACTGGTAGGTCAACTTAATGACAATATCACTCGTTTACTGGTAGGTCAACTTAATGACAATATCGCTCGTTTACTGGTAGGTCCACTTAATGACAATATCACTCGTTTACTGGTAGGTCCACTTAATGACAATATCACTCGTTTACTGGTAGGTCCACTTAATGACAATATCACTCGTTTACTGGTAGGTCCACTTAATGACAATATCACTCGTTTACTGGTAGGTCCACTTAAATGACCGAAAGAGCATGAAGCTGCGGATGCAAGAATTTTAAAGAAGAAACAAGAGCTGGAAGATTTTTGAAAAGATTCAGCAACAGCTGGAAGATTTTGGACTGAGGAAAGAAATAGCTGGTAGATTTTGGACTGAGGACAGAAACAGCTGGAAGATTTTGGACTGAGGACATAAACAGCTGGTAGATTTTGGAAAGAGGAAACCATGGCCGGAAGATTTTGGAAAGAGGATGCAAGAGCCGGAATATTTTCGAAAGTGCAAACGTGGGGTAGAGGATTTTTAGAAAGAGTAAACACTGGCTGGAAGATTTTCGAAAGAGGAAAACAAAAGTGGGGGGATTTTAGAAAGATAAAACAAGAACTGGGAGATTTTTAAAGGAAGAAACAAAAGCTGAGGTATTATCGACAGAAGAAACAAAAGCTGAGGTATTATCGACAGAAGAAACAAAAGCTGAGGTATTATCGACAGAAGAAACAAAAGCTGAGGTATTATCGACAGAAGAAACAAAAGCTGAGGTATTATCGACAGAAGAAACAAAAGCTGAGGTATTTTCGTCAGAAGAAACAAAAGCTGAAGTATTTTCGACAGAAGAAACAAAAGCTGAGGTATTATCGACAGAAGAAACAAAAGCTGAGGTATTTTCGACAGAAGAAACAAAAGCTGAGATATTTTCGACAGAAGAAACAAAAGCTGAGGTATTATCGACAGAAGAAACAAAAGCTGAGATATTGTCGACAGAAGAAACAAAAGCTGAGGTATTTTCGACAGAAGAAAGAAAAGCTGAGGTATTTTCGACAGAAGAAACAAGAGCTGAGGTATTTTCGACAGAAGAAACAAAAGCTGAGGTATTTTCGACAGAAGAAACAAAAGCTGAGGTATTGTCGACAGAAGAAACAAAAGCTGAGGTATTGTCGACAGAAGAAACAAAAGCTGAGGTATTTTCGACAGAAGAAACAAAAGCTGAGGTATTTTCGACAGAAGAAACAAAAGCTGAGGTATTTTCGACAGAAGAAACAAAAGCTGTGGTATTGTCGACAGAAGAAACAAAAGTTGAGGTATTTTCGACAGAAGAAACACAAGCTGAGGTATTTTCGACAGAAGAAACAAAAGCTGAGGTATTTTCGACAGAAGAAACAAAAGCTGAGGTATTTTCGACAGAAGAAACAAAAGCTGAGGTATTTTCGACAGAAGAAACAAAAGCTGAGATATTTTCGACAGAAGAAACAAAAGTCGAGGTATTTTCGACAGAAGAAATAAAAGTTGAGGTATTTTCGACAGAAGAAACAAAAGTCGAGGTATTTTCGACAGAAGAAACAAAAGTTGAGGTATTTTCGACAGAAGAAACAAAAGTTGAGGTATTTTCGACAGAAGAAATAAAAGTTGAGGTATTTTCGACAGAAGAAACAAAAGCTGAGGTATTTTCGAAAGCGGAAAATAAAGATGTCCAACATTTGAGGAACATAAGAAGCGCATAAGGATGTCACCAGTTCCATTTTCAGAAAAAAAAAAAAAACTCTATGGAGATTCAAATAGCCTAAAGCTGTCCACTGCTTTGTTTGATAATATTTAAATAGAGGTCTGAGAGTGTACGAAGAAGAAGAAAGTTGAAATAAAAGCAAAGAAGAAGGAACAAGAGCTGAAAGTAGTGATGAAGAAGAGAAGAACGGAGAAAATTTTTTACTTTACAAAGGAAGTTTCACTAATTGAAGACAAGGTGATGTTAAAGTATTAAATTATGCCAGCAATATTCATTTTTTTAATATCATATGGGCGGTGTAGATATCTGCCATCACACCCAGAATAATTTTATTATTTCAGCAGTTTATCTCCATTAATAAATATTGACGAGGGAAAACCCCCGATAGCAAAGTATTCTGTAACAGATGATTTCTTACATGGGGCGGTGTAACGGTAATGTAACCGTGTTATATATAAATGGCTATGCCAGTTGCATCTTTTTTTTTTCTTCTTTCTATTCGTAATACAACAACAACAAGCAAAAATGTATATGAAATGTTTAATAAACAGAGAAACGAGAAAGAAGTTAAATTCTATACTGTTGGTGACATGTGATTTGTTCTCCGGAGTGTTAATACTGATATGTGATTTGTCCTCCAAACTTTTACGTCTGATATGTAAATAAATACACACAAACAGGTGATAGCTGGCACTTGCAGGAAATAAAACTTTTGCTCCGAATTGTTAACTTTGATATATGATTTATTCTCCAAAGTGCTATGTTTGAAATGTGATTTGTTCTCCAACGTGTTAACGCTGATATGCGATTTGTTCTCCAAAGTGTTAAGTTTAGTATGTGATTTGTTCTCCAACGTGTTAACGTTGGTAAGCGGATTTGTTCTTTAAAATGTTAATGCTGATATTCTATTGATTCTCCAAAGTGTTAACTCTTATGCGATTTGTTCTTCAGAGTGTTAACACGTACTTTTTACAAAAATATGTGTATTTTGTAATCAAGGGTAGCGTCCCCATGAGTTAACCTAAGGCAATGTACCCTAGAGTTAATCTAATATATCATCCCCAAAAGTTAATTGAACACAGCTTGCCCTACAGTAATCTAAGAGTTAATTTAAGACATTGTGTGGCGAAATTTCACTTACTCGATTTGCCAAATCCAAATAGTATTTGTTTTGTTTTTGTTTTTCCATGAAGAGAAAATCCACAAACAAGACAATAGATAACGTATTGGCATCACAAAAATGGACCAAAACCTATACCGGTGGCATGGAGCATGTTCCTGGAAACTGTTTTCAAAGTTGGGATAGCGACGTTCGTACCTGTATTTGTTGAAGATAAATCCCGCAGAAAGCTATAGAACTTTTTTTTTTTTTTTTAAATGATACGATACCGATTTTAAAATGAGTGGCGACTAATATGTCCCAGGAGCATCTGAGAGAAAACTTTGCTAGGAAATGGAATACCGATATAGCAACAACAGGTTGATTCGGGTGCAGGTACGTATGTTTTCTCTTCCTGATATTGCTCGGGTGTGTTTACACGCTGTGTCTGTTTTGATCATTTATCTATCTTCTTACGTCTTTTTTCTGTTTATTCGTTCAACGTGTCGTTCTTAGCTAAGAAACATTTTCGTGGAAGCACTTCTGAGCTGAAAAGAACAGCAGAAGGAAAAAAGAAAAAAAGAAGGAGAATCGGAGCCGAGCTGTTTGTTTAAGCTGAATGAATATTCGCATTACTTTCCCGTACGTGTCTTCTTATTCTGTGTACAGCGTCGGATTATTCATTAGGCCCACTAGACACGGGTTTGGGCCCCAGGCTGACAAGGGCCCCCGCAAAAAAAAAAAGCAACGGATTCATAACGCACAGAGCTATACAGCAACGGCACGTGCAGGGTAATATTCTCTATACTTCTTCTTCTTCCTCGTTCGTCCTGAAAAGGACGTTGGTTGCGTTGTGTCTGTTTACAGCGGAGCTGCGATATCTGCGCCTTTCGGCCGGCACATCCGACTTCAGCACGACATTTTTTGGGACCGGGTTTGCCTTCCCTCTTCGATCCATACTCTCTCAGCCAGACTGCAGTGATGCAGCCTGTTTCCAGGACCACCACGTGGAGGTGGAGTAGGGTCTTGGTCAGCTCTGGTTCGCTGACCCTGACGCAAGCAGTCAAGCTATGGGTCGCTGACTGCATTCTCTATTGCTGCATCTTTGGATCCCATATTCTCTATACAACAGTTAGTTTATTGGTTACTTCCACCTCCGCTTTATAATTTTTTTTTAACTATATTTTCTTTGCAGGGTCCCTGTTACCTTTAACAAAATATAGGGGCTGTAACGAACGCTCGTTTTTTTTTTTTTTTTTTTTTTTTATATATATATACATATTTTTATATTTTAATCAAACATTTATCTGAAAACCATTTTTTTTTAATTTTTTTAAGTTTTACCTTTTAGAAGATTGGAGAGGGGCACCAAAATATATTAATAGCCTAGGACCCCCTGAGCTCTTAATCTTAATGTAAAAAGGCAATTATGCCTATTTCTTTACCCCGATGAAATAAAGATTTCGTTCGTTCGTTCGTTAATCCGACCCTGTCTGTGTGGATATCTGTGATGGGGCAGGCAACTTCATGTAGAACACTAACTGCATAAGCAGGGGAGTATGAATGCTGCGGTGTCTTCTTCCTGCAGGTGGACCAGCAGCAGTGATGGGCGCATGCTCCAGATGGAGCTAAAGCGGAAATGATTATGTGATACAAGGAGATGAAGAATAAGACCACTGCTTCGCACCAACTGTGACGTAAAAGGCTACAAAGGAGGGTCAGGCATTTTGTGATCTGGCCACATCGTGTTTAAAAGCTAGGAAATAAAAGTAATGATCTCAATGTATTTGTCTTTTACATAAAGCACATTTGGGTTGTTTTTTTTTGCAAGAAGATTAGTACCTCATTCCTCCTGGTTAAAGATTGAACAACATTAGTTCATCGTCCCTCACTGTTAAAGATTGAATTACATTAGTTCTTCGTCCTTCACTATTATACATTGAATAACATTAGTTCTTCGTCCCTCCCTGTTATACATTGAATAACATTAGTTCTTCATCCCTCCCTGCTATAGATTGAATAACATTAGTTCTTCGTCCCTCCCTGTTATAGATTGAATAACATTAGTTCTTCGTCCCTCCCTGTTATAGATTGAATAACATTAGTTCTTCGTCCCTCCCTGTTATAGATTGAATAACATTAGTTCTTCGTCCCTCCCTGTTATTGATTGAATAACATTAGTTCTTCGTCCTTCCCTGTTATAGGTTGAATAACATTAGTTCTTCGTCCCTCCCTGTTATTGATTCATAAACAAGTGTTCTCCATTCCTCTGCCAATGCCTTGTATAACTGCAGCCGACCCTCAAAGTGGACATGACAGCAGATGATGAGGAGTGTCCTGGGTCTCTGAGAAAAATACAGAGAATGGGACCACTTCTTCCACAAGCATGTCGTAATATGACGGCAAGTGTGAGGTTGTGCATGGTTCTGACAATCTCGTCATGTTCAACAAATTGTTACAGAAATGCCTCCTGCTGTGGTGTTGGGTCAAACACTCCATATGCTGCTATAAGGGGCATGATGCTGCTAGTGGTTCCAGGAATGTGAGGCCTTCTTTCCTCTATGTTGTTGATTCTCTTACTAAAAACATTTTACATTCAGCCTTACGCTTTCTGTCCATCTACTTGCTGTTCATTATTTTGGTTTTATATCATTCACATTTTTAGGGAGATCGGATGCCTAGCCTTCTCGGATAAGGGCGAAAAAAATAGGAGGTCCCGTGTGCAAGTTGCGCACATTAAAAATCCCACGGCAGCTGGAAATCGTAAAGAGTAGGCCATAAGACCGCTGCCCTGGCAGAATTTTAAAATTAGCAACCGACCTACCACAAACAATATTTATAGAATGTGTGATTATATACCCTGATGGAATTGTTTGTATGCAATAAAGATAGTCCTGAAAACAAAAAACAACAACAAAATCTTTCACGTGCATATTTTGAGTTTTGATCTAAAGTTTGTCTGTTGTTTTCCGTTGTAGTTTTTTTCTTTCTTTTAAATTACGGCCTCATTTTGGTGAGGCGCACTCCGTTCAGCCTAAACACAAGGTCTGTCGGTTATATTAGGGTGCATGTTCAAATATAAACAATTTTGTGGTTTGGCTTCAAGGCAAATTGCTTACTGCCCCGAAGGAAGTAATGGAAAGATGGAAAGAATATTTCTCAGAACTCCTGGATGGTGAGCATGGTGAAGCATCAGAAATGATAACCACTAGCACAGAAGAGAAAACCAATGATGGTGAAGATGACATAAAGATGGAAGAACTGAGGGCAGCACTAGAGAAAATCAAGATGGGCAAAGCAGCAGGGCATGATGGTATAACACCAGAAATGGTTAAGTACATGGGAGCATCAGGCGACCTATTACTCTTAAAGGTCCTACAGGCAGCATGGTGCAACAAGACCATACCAAAGGATTGGGAGATTGCCATCATAACACCAATTTTCAAAAAAAAGGGTGACAATCGACAATGTGGAAACCATAGAGGCATATCCCTTCTCAGTGTCCCTGGTAAAATCTACTCTAGAATCCTAGAGCAGAGACTCCGACGCCAGCTGAGCCACAATTGGATGAGGTCCAGTGCGGATTCCGAGCAAACCGAAGTACTCAAGACCTAATCTTCACACTCAGACAGCTGAGTGAAAAGGCCCTTGAGTATAAGAGTGAGATCCATCTTTGTTTCATAGATCTGGAAAAGGCGTTTGACAGGGTCCCCTGGAGCCAACTTTGGGACTGTTTGGCAAGGAAGAATATTCCAGCACCTCTGATTCATGCTATACAGAGCTTCTACAAGTCTTGCAGAAATTATGTGAGGACAGCAAACCATAAGTCAGAGTTCAGGACCACCACTGGTGTAAGACAAGGTGATATCCTATCACCTTACCTCTTCATACTCCTTATGGACGATGTCATCAAGGCATGTAAGGAGAGAACAAGAAAGTATTCAGTGGGGTACTGGAAGATGAGACAGGTCTATATTTCGGAGCTGGCATTTGCTGATGATGTTGCCCTGATTGCTAAATCAGAGGCACATCTCCAATCTAACCTGCAAGTCTGGAAGGAAGAGCTGGAGAAGAGAGGGATGGTCATAAGCAGCTCTAAAACAAAATCCATGGTGATATCACGAGAAGAAAGAAAACATCAGATTAAGTTGGGAGAACAGGTCCTGGAGCAGGTCGACCACTTTAAATATCTCGGAGCTATTATAGACCGAAAGGGCGTTTCGAGAGACACCAACGTCCTTCTCAGGACGCTACTATTCGAGACAAGATCACATTTTCATCAAAATGAGCCGAAATAAACATCACGCTAAAAAGAGGAAGGTCTATACCAGCCCACCAGCGCAGAACAACCAGGGGAATAACAAGGCCACAAACAACAAAGACAAACAGCCAGAAAGCAAGACTGCCCCAAGTACTCGTACCGGGGCCGATCCTTCTCCAACTCGTGACACGACGACGGAGTTAGCTGCAACGAGTATCGACCCGACTGAGAGCCTGAGTGACCAGACTCCTTGCGAGGCAGAGGAGATAGCAGACGCAAGCGGTTCTGACCTTGATGATGAAGAATATGAGTACATGAAGAGAGCGCTAGATGAGATAGAGCAGATGCCAGAACGTAAAGACCAGATAAAAGCAATAGAACCGATACAACAGATGCTGGAAAGAAGAGAGAAAAGAAAACAGGAGCCTAAAACCCAGGGCGAGAAGACAGCTGTGACTACCCCAGGGAAGCTGCTCCTAACTACGAAGACGGTAAAAACACCACTAAAGCAAGACGTCATAGTAAAGGCTCCAGCGTGTAATGATCTGACAACTACAGAACGTGATCAGGAGCCAACAAAACAGAACGTGAGACCGTCCTACACACCACACACTCTAACGCAGACAGAAAACAGAGCGTGTCACCTGCGCAAACCAAGCAATGCCGGTTGTCACAGTGCACTACAGGAGAGGATTGTTAAGATCACACAGATGCCTGGAGGTGAGGCCTCACTCAGGGCCCTACCAGATGACAAAGTAATCACTATCCTAGAAGCAATAACTGGCAAGAGAGGCATCGCTAAGGTACGGAGGCACGAAAAGGGAGTTGTGCTTTCGCTAAACAACACGGAAAAAACAACTGCACTGATGACAGAACTGGAGGCCGGACCGAAAGAATTCATGCTGCCTCACCAGATAAAAGTAGTGATGGAGACCAACAAGACTACAAAGAAGTTTGTCGTAAGAGGGGTGGACACCAGGTGGCCCGCAAGCGAGGTTCACAACAAACTTCAGACCGAAAACGCAGACATCAAATTCACTCTGGTCGAAAGGCTATAAACATGGAACAACAAAGACACAAACCTGATTGTAGTAACCGTCGAAGGGCCGACAAGACCTGAGAAACTGACGCTCGAAACTATTTCAAAAAAGACAGAGGCTTTTATCCCGCCGGTCATGCAGTGCTCTAACTGCCAGCAGTTTTCGCACACAAAGAAAACGTGCAGGAGAAATGCAGTTTGCCGGTATTGTGCGGGTAGTCACCAATATGGCGAGTGCCCCAGGGCAAAGGAGGACCGCAACTACAAAGAAACTAACGTTAACCGTACCTGTGCAAACTGCCACGGAAACCACGGGGCAAGGTGCAGAGGATGCCCTGTGTTTCAGGAAACTAAGAGTATCTTGAAGGAGGCCGTGTCTAAAAACATACCCTTCAAAGAGGCCAAACACAGAGTGACTGCGGATGCTGCAGAAAAACAGCGCACGATTGACAGACAACAGCTACACAAGCTGACCGCTGAAATCAACGAAATGAAAAGGAAACTGCAGAACGAAAACAGAAGCAAGCAGGCTACCGAAGACGACAAGGACAGCGGTGAAGACGTAATAGATAAGCAGAGCGTCAGAGAAATGTTACAGAGCTCCCAGGAAATGTTACAGGAAATGAAATCCATCAAACACGAGATTCTTCTTCTTCTTCTTCTTGCGATCGCATCTTTGATGATTACACCGTCAGACGAGTTCTCATGATGAATTCGACTGTTGTTTGAAGTTCCTCTTTAACTCCATATAGCTTTGAGTCTAGTGTTGAGTCATTCGGCCAGTATATCTTTCTTAACTGGTCATACAGAGGACAGTCCTGTAGAACATGCTCAGCAGTTTGTTCGTTTAATCCACATGTGCACAGTGGTGAAGCAGACAATCGTAGCTTGTGCATGTGTTTATTCAGTTTGTTATGCCCTGTCCTGAGTCGAAAAATAGTTATCTGTCCCTGCCGGTCGAGAGTGTGATAGTCGTCTTTGGTTTGGTTCTGTTCTCTTCTGATAGTCTGGATAGCTCTCTTTTTCTCAAAGTATGTGACTTCATTATCTTCTTGTTCACATTCTCCTCCCTTTTTTGCAAGTTTATCTGCCTTTTCATTTCCGGGTAGACCACAATGAGATGGTACCCACTGAAGTATGGTTCTCTTTTTGGCAGCTACCTTGTTTAGTTCATTTCTCAGATGCGGGAGTTTACCACCCTTGAGAGCTTGCAGGACAGACAGTGCATCTGTGAGGATGACTACCTGGTGGCAGTCAGAGTTGGTGTTATAAATCATATTTGCAGCTTGCTCTAGAGCTTGAACCTCAGCTGTATAGTTGGAACAGAATTTACCAGTGGGAATGTGCCTAGTCTCATAGTGGTTGTCAGGATATGAGATAAAGATACCGGCACCTCCATTCCTAACAGCATTAGTTGCTGATCCATCTGTATAGGCATGTATCCATGATTGATCGGGATAGCTTTCTTGGATCATACTCAATGTAGCAGTTCGTTTTTGCAGATCATTATACTCATATCCACTTGTGAGACCACTGACTGATGTATTAATTTGGAGGGCACTGCTGGCCTGCTCCCATGGTACAGGGTATAGGGTGGGCTTCAGTGGTGTTGTCTTCATGGATAGGTCTTCTTGATGCTGTCTTATCAGTCTTTTTCCCCGATGCACAAAGCTGCTACGCTTTAGACGTCCCAATGCCAGATCATCTAGTCTTGCCTTCATTGGGTGCATTGGCATACTGTTGTACTTTTCCATCTGGATCATGGTTTTTGTGTCTCTTCTATGGGAAAATGTCTGTAATCCAGCAACCTTCTGCATCTCTGTTATTGGTGTAGTTTTCATGGCTCCTGTAATGAGCCTGAGAGCTTGATTTTGCACCTTGACCAAAGACTGCAGATGTGAGTTAGCAGCTGATGACCATGCTGCTGAGCTAAACTCTAAGTGTGGTCTTATTACTCCATTATAAATCTTCTTTAGATTTCGTTCATTTGCTCCCCAGTTGGTACCTGCTAATTTTCTGAGTATGCCTAGTCGTCTTCGGGCCTTTCCTTCTGCATTTTCAATATGCTTATTCCATGTAAGCCTTTGGTCAAATGTCACCCCAAGATAGGTGGGGTAGCTTTCTTCCTTGATCACGGTTGTCCCTAGGTGTATGTTAGCTGATTTGTCCTTGGGGGCGAGGGAGAACAGTGTTGTGGAGGTTTTGTCTGTGTTTATTGTGATAAGCCATTTATCTGCCCATGACACTAGCATGTCTGCTGCCCGCTGCATTCTATAATTTGCTGTGGTGACATTTTCATCAGCGCACCAGAGTACTAGGTCATCTGCATATAAGGCAGCTTTAACTCCTGCAGGGAGATCTTTCACCAGGTCATTGATGTAAACAAGGAAGAGTGTTAAACACGAGATAAAAGTCGACATCACCATTCTCGCAGAACTAAAGGCAGAGAACGAAGAAATACTTAAAAGAATTGAAACAGAGAGAAGGATCGTTGAGGATATCCTTACAAAAACTAGAGAACAAAACAAAGAAACGAAAGACAAAATGAGAATCGAAATCGTACAGCAACTGATAAGCAATCAAGAAAGAGCAAGTGAAGCCATTAAGGATCGCCTACCTAATATAATAAAGTCAGCCATAGAACGAACCACATTGAAACAGACAACAACGAGTAAGGACCAAACAGGCAGCTAGTGGTCCTTTTCAGGGCTAGTCATCTATATATATCTAATAAGAGTAGTATATTATATATATAACCTTACTTGCTACCACATATCTATATATCTCAGTCAGAATTATTCTGGAATAGTGTGATGCTACGTTATGTGTCTAGGGTATGTGTATGGTGAAGTGTAAGTCACAACAACAGACAGATAAACAATTTAATTTAATCCACTACTCTTAACAACACTGTGACACTCACATACATATAACACTCTATGAGAATATCTTAAAGAAGTCACTAGTAACGTTTCAAATAACAATATGTATTCATTACTGGCATGAATGAATATGTGTCCTGATTCAACTACAAGGGAACCAGGAATCACAATCAATTTAAATTACAAGTTATGTACAGAATGTATTTAATATGAATATTGTAGTGACATATATTATTACCAATGTTCTATGTGTGTCATTTGTGTAGTGGTAAAATGAGGTAATACTGGTTTTGTTTTGTTCAAGCTCTGTTGGTATTTGTCATCATGACTTCAATAGTTTGTCTTTAGGGACCATTATTGTAGATGTTCACAGTTCCTGATTTTAAGACAAGTAAATTCCCCTCTGAATAGTATTTTTATAAAGTTATTTCAAGATGAGGGGACATAATGTTGAGCTCAGCTGGCCAATTCGCTTATCTGGCGTGATGGCGGCAGGAAAGGACTCCTCTGCTCGAATTCTCCTCTGGGCTCAGGAGACACCTCCCTGATAGCTAAAAAGACCAAGGAGTATGCTGTCCGACTCTGGATTCAGCAAATCTCTGACCAGGTGCTGCTCACTACCATCAAGACCACTGTCCCTGAAATCAAGAAGGATGTACCTTCTACTTCATAACTAATTTATATTCTCTTTTACACTGATCACAATACAGCACAAACATTGCGTTCAGAGCGTTAGGCCAACAGTCAGCTTCATTTGAAATACTTTATTCCAGTATTACCCTTCTTAATGGTTACTACGCCTCTGCACTTCCAGCATTATTTCTTTCTAGTCCATCATCCAGGTGTCAGTGTACTATTTGGCCATTCCATGCCGTTTTACTTCTCTCCGACACCCTCTGTTCAGGCTGGAGCATTATAGGCTTTACCTCACGTTTGCCACTGAACTACACATATATATACAGGCATAAATCAACAATTCACATTCAATTTTTCATTAAAAGATACTGAATGGTTCAAGCTTACCACAATTTCATGGAAATAAACACAGATACGTTGATTAGCAATGAATTCTGGCACAAACTGGCACAAATTCCGTTCTGCCTATGTTCCAGGCTTTTATTTTAGCAAAAATGTGAGCTAGCTTCAACGTACTGTCGCTTTATCAAGCTTATTTGAATTAGTGGTCTCGAACTAACGCTCCCAAGTGTGTATATCAGCGAGACTGGCCAATGAGCCACGTTTCGACAAGTGTTTGAAAAAAAATGTTATCTTTTCCCGTCTCCCCCAACAACCAAGATAGTATTTATAGCCCGACCAATCGTGGTTAGGCTTTCATTTGTTGCGCTCCAATCAATTTGGAGTTTACATGGTAGGCTATTTATGTAACGTAAGGTTTTTTTCAAACACGTTATAAAAAAAAATTTTATGAGCAGAAATGATTTTATGCTGTCAGGCACCCCCAATATTTTATTTTGGGTATAATTTATTAATTCCTGGACTATTTGCGTAACGTTTTACATATTATTTGTCAGCAAACCCTAAGGAACCCAAAAATACTAATTTAAAGGAGCTACGTGGCTGCGTTCAAAATATGCAATTTCTTCTATCTCCTGTTTAGAAGATGTGCTGTCTGGGTACTGTTATGTGTTCAAACGTAAACCCATATAATGTTGTCTTTTCTAATAAGAGTCTGTTATGATTTATAAACCTAACTCTGGGAAAGGGTAGTGTATTTTATCACTGTCCGTCTGAAAAAAAAATTAGTGCATGTAGACTTACACGCGTGATGGTAGTAATTGTGTATCGCGCGAAGCGGGTTTAGTGTTCGGCTTTCTGCCTCTCCCTTCTCTTTTTATCCCTTTAGTCCATCTGTTCGTTCGTTTTGGTAACGCAGTATAATTAATGTTAGGGTTAATTTAGGTCATTACGCAGTACGTCTCAATGCTTTTCCAAGAAATACAGCACACGTTTCATTGAAGAAGGCGGGTAATAATACAGTAAGCTTTACTATCAACGTGAAAGCGTTACAATTTGCAGACGAAGCAGAAAACAAGGGGGATTTCGAGTACATTCTTTGTGACAGCACTGTTATTTTTCCATTGCTCTTCTCTTTATTAATTTTATTTGTTAGGCTTCATATTTACCTAATAATTTATATATGTGGATTAGAATATTTCATGACACTTCCCCTCTTAAAACAGACATTATATGTCAGTCCTTTATTCTATATACACATAGAGAAATTTATTATTATTTCTGGGGTTTACGGTGATTCTCATCACACGGATGGCGGCTTAAAAAATCCGCTCCCAGATTTGTTTTTCCAGATATATATTCAATGCTAAAATTATATGGAGCCAGAAGCAAAGACCATCGGAGTAACCTAGAGTTCTCATGCTTAGCCTGTGCTAAAAACGATAAAGGTTTGTGGTCAGTTTGCAACTTAAATGCCTTCCCATATAGATAAATATTGAATTTCTTTATTGCCCATATTACTGCAAGACATTCTTTTTCGCTAGTTGAGTAGTTGATTTCAGCTTTATTCAACTTTCTGCTAGCATATGCCACTGGGCTTAATTCCCCATCCAATGCATCTGATTTCTGTAGTAAAGTTGCACCTAGCCCAATATTACTTGCATCCGTCCTTACTATGAATTCTTGACTTAAGTCAGGTAATTTCAAAATGGGTTTACTTGTGAGCTTTTCCTTCAATTCTTGGTAAGTCATTTCACATTGTGGTGTCCATGTAATGCGATCTGGAAGTCCTTTACGTGTCAATTCCGTTAAAGGTGCACATATGGAATTAAAGTTTTTGATATACTTCTGGTAGAAACCACATAATGAGACAAAGGATCTCACGTCCTTCTTGGTTTGTGGTCTCGGGGCTTTCTGTAGTTTCTCTAAATTCTTTGGGTCAGGGGTCATGTTTCCCTGATAAACTGTGTGTCCCAAAAATTCCAATTCTTTACATCCAACGCAACATTTGGTTGGTCGGGCTGTTAAATTTGCCTCCCTAAGTCGATCAAACAGCATGTTCAGAGAGTCAATGTGTTCCTCAAATGTTTCTGTTGCTATAAGGATATCATCCATAAAATTTGTTATACAGGGATTATTCAGAGGATCCAATAATTTTCTCATCATTCTAGAGAAGACACTAGGCGCATTCTTCAATCCAAATGGCAATCTATTAAACTCATAGTGTCCTTCTGAGGTACTAAAAGCTAGGTATGGTCTAACCTCAGGCTTTACTGGAATCTGATAGTATCCTTTACTCAGATCCACTTTTGAGAAATATTTAGCTTTATTTAGTCTGGCAAACAGCTGATTTGTATCCGGCAATGGATCCACCTGTCCTTCTGTAATAGCATTCAGTCTCCTGTAATCTATACAGAGTCTATGTTCTCCAGAGGGCTTCCTTAAGAGTACAACACCGGAGCTATACGAAGACTCACTGTGCGAAATAATTCCTTCCTTCAATAGATAGTCTATCTCTTCCTTCAAAGCTTTTTCCTTAGCAAACGGAATCGAATATGGTTTCATACAGACAGGTGTGGAGTCTATGAGTTTCATATCATATTCCAATAGGTTTGTATGTCCTGGTCGGTCTGTTAACACCTCTGCATGATTATTTAGAACCTGTTGCACTCTCTCTTTCTGAGTTTTCGTTAAATGTGTACTGATTTTCACCTGTGCTGCTGTCTCACAGGGGTGTAATGGATATTCAAATGATGAAAGTGGTTCCTTTTTCATCTCCATGGCGATGGACAAGGTCAACAAGTGTGTCTCTTCCTGATGTTCTCTTTCCAAATATTTCTTCAGGAGATTCACATGATAGATTTTTTCTTTCCCCTTCTTATCTATCTTATAATTTGTTCTAGACACCTTCTCTAGAACTGTATATGGACCCTGCCATCCAATTTGTAACTTATTCTGACTCCCGGGCAAAAGAAGCAGTACCTTCTCTCCCACAGCCAAATTTCTGTCTTTCGCCTTCCTGTTATAATAGGCAGCATGTTTCTTCCTGGCTTGTTTCAAATTTTCATTGGCAAGTTTCCAGCCAGTTTTTAACCGAGTGGTCAGCTCATTCACATATTGGTATGAAGATGTAATGTTTTCCTCTGCCTTTTCATCAGTCCACGTTCTTAACAAAGCTACATATGGACCTTTAATTGTGTGGACCTATTTGTCCATGCACCGGTATGGTCTCTTCCACTTGAAGCTTTATAGTGATGATTTTTCCTCCCAGAATTATCATTCATAAAACGACCGCTACCAATTTTTCTTTTGGGGCTTTCTCCCCTCTTAAAATTCTTGATGAGAGATTTCCTCTCTACATCTTCTTCCTCCAGTTTGTTTAAGTCCGATTGAGGGATTGTCGGCTTATCCTGGGGTAAGACATCCTTTTGCACTCTCCGCATAGTGGCCATTGTAAAACAGTTAAGTGAAGCTTGTCCGTGAAAAGGGGCTTCCCATTCCATTTGGTCCACTTTATCAAATTTATTTTTCCTTTTATTGTCAGGCCTGATTTTGCCCCATGGCGTGTCCAGGTCCTGATCCATGTTCCCACTTGTGGGTGTTCCCTCATGTGCTATGCTACACCTTTCTACAAAATTTTCAATGTCCCATCTTGCTTTGGGCCAATAATAATTGTGAGCCACCTTTTGAATGATGGTACCTATCTTCTCATGGTCCCCATCTGGTTTCACATGTAGGCTCCTTATTAATTCTGTCCTGTATCTTTTTGGAAGAACCAGCTGTCCGTGACATTGGGATCTAGTTCCAGTCTTCCTATACATCAACTTGTTTTTCATGTAAAAATCTCCCTTGCCTGGAGTTGTATGACAAGTTGACAATTTTCTGAAACAAGGCTTGAGTGTTTTATCCCCAGCCTGTGCCTTCCTCATCTCTTCTGGAGTGGTATCTAACATAATATCCTCCTCCTGTCTTGAGGTCGACCTGACCTGAAGGGTTGCCATATACACAGGTTTCCTTCTGCAACGGTCAGTGTCATGATTGTCCATCTGACAATTCTTACACCACCTTTTTCCTTGGTTGAAAGATTTTCTTTCATCATATTTCCTTTCATCGAATTGTGGGAATTTATTTTTATTTTCATACCGTGGCCTATCAAATTGGTGCTTACCTTTATTTTGACCCTTAGGATCAAATTTATTAAAGTTCTGTGGTGCCCTAAAGTTGTCCACCTGTTTCTTTTTATTACCTGTTACCTCTGCTTGAGCTGCTTGATACCTTTCAGCAACATTTAGCAACTCATCCAGCCTCTCTGCACCTTGTTCCATGAGAAACTTTCTCAGGTCTGGAGCCATGGACTCTCTTAGTTGCTCTATAAGGACCATTTCCTTAAGATCTTGGGTTTTCCCCAGAGAAGTCCATTTCTCCAAGTATGTCTCTATTCGTGCAGAGAACTGGTGATAGGTTTCACCTGACAGTAGTTTAGCATTCCTAAATTTTTTCCTGTAAAACTCTGCATTCTTTTCATACCTTAACAAAAGAGCCTGCTTTAGCATGTCATAATTTTCCTGATCACCTCTGCTCATTTTTGCAAAAACTTCATAAGCTGCCCCACGAAGTCCCTGAGATAACTTTAAGCTCCACCTTTCTCTCTCTAACCCATACGTGGTAGCTAATAGTTCGTACCTATTTATATAGCTCTCAATATCATCGTCTTTCTCAACAAAATGATCTAAATGAAAATTCATAGCTGAGATTGAGGCTCCTTGAGTAACCGTAGCATCAGAGGCAAAGGGACTGGCACCATTTTCAGGAGCATGGCCTTGAAACTCAAACTCCCTTAGTCGTAACTCATGTTCCCTTTGTAATCTCTTCTCCTCCTTTTCTGCTTCCCTTTCTGCAGCTTGTCTTCTTTCCTCGGCTTCTCTTTCTGCAGCTAATCTTTTGTCTTCTCTTTCTGCCTCCAATTTCTTAGCCTCAGCCTCAATCTGCAACCTCTTAGTCTCAGCCTCAGCTTGCAACCTCTTAGTCTCAGCCTCAGCTTGCAACCTCTTAGTCTCAGCCTCTAACTTTCTTTCGGCTTCTTTTTCTAATCTTCTTTCTTCGCGTTCAATAAATTTGTCACATTCCGTTGTGACATAGGCAACCATAACTTGCCCATCTAATCCTAACTCTTTTGCAGTCTGAACCGCAGCAGATCGAAATTTGGCCAGGTCCGCCATTGTCTATCAGGTAACTTAATACAATGTCTAACCAACAATTCAATCTCTAATGGACAAAACAGGCACCGTGAGCTCAACCTTATTTAATTCCACCCAAGGATACCTTTTAATTCTTATATTCCCTGAAGTGAATTACCCCCAATATTTTTAATAGTTAAAGATTCAAAATCCCGAGAGCGAGACCCCAATATATGTGGTGAAGTGGGATGTTATAAATATTTATAAGGGACTTAGTGTACTGACTGAGATCAGCTGTGAAGGTATATATATATCTAATAAGAGTAGTATATTATATATATAACCTTACTTGCTACCACATATCTATATATCTCAGTCAGAATTATTCTGGAATAGTGTGATGCTACGTTATGTGTCTAGGGTATGTGTATGGTGAAGTGTAAGTCACAACAACAGACAGATAAACAATTTAATTTAATCCACTACTCTTAACAACACTGTGACACTCACATACATATAACACTCTATGAGAATATCTTAAAGAAGTCACTAGTAACGTTTCAAATAACAATATGTATTCATTACTGGCATGAATGAATATGTGTCCTGATTCAACTACAAGGGAACCAGGAATCACAATCAATTTAAATTACAAGTTATGTACAGAATGTATTTAATATGAATATTGTAGTGACATATATTATTACCAATGTTCTATGTGTGTCATTTGTGTAGTGGTAAAATGAGGTAATACTGGTTTTGTTTTGTTCAAGCTCTGTTGGTATTTGTCATCATGACTTCAATAGTTTGTCTTTAGGGACCATTATTGTAGATGTTCACAGTTCCTGATTTTAAGACAAGTAAATTCCCCTCTGAATAGTATTTTTTATAAAGTTATTTCAAGATGAGGGGACATAATGTTGAGCTCAGCTGGCCAATTCGCTTATCTGGCGTGATGGCGGCAGGAAAGGACTCCTCTGCTCGAATTCTCCTCTGGGCTCAGGAGACACCTCCCTGATAGCTAAAAAGACCAAGGAGTATGCTGTCCGACTCTGGATTCAGCAAATCTCTGACCAGGTGCTGCTCACTACCATCAAGACCACTGTCCCTGAAATCAAGAAGGATGTACCTTCTACTTCATAACTAATTTATATTCTCTTTTACACTGATCACAATACAGCACAAACATTGCGTTCAGAGCGTTAGGCCAACAGTCAGCTTCATTTGAAATACTTTATTCCAGTATTACCCTTCTTAATGGTTACTACGCCTCTGCACTTCCAGCATTATTTCTTTCTAGTCCATCATCCAGGTGTCAGTGTACTATTTGGCCATTCCATGCCGTTTTACTTCTCTCCGACACCCTCTGTTCAGGCTGGAGCATTATAGGCTTTACCTCACGTTTGCCACTGAACTACACATATATATACAGGCATAAATCAACAATTCACATTCAATTTTTCATTAAAAGATACTGAATGGTTCAAGCTTACCACAATTTCATGGAAATAAACACAGATACGTTGATTAGCAATGAATTCTGGCACAAACTGGCACAAATTCCGTTCTGCCTATGTTCCAGGCTTTTATTTTAGCAAAAATGTGAGCTAGCTTCAACGTACTGTCGCTTTATCAAGCTTATTTGAATTAGTGGTCTCGAACTAACGCTCCCAAGTGTGTATATCAGCGAGACTGGCCAATGAGCCACGTTTCGACAAGTGTTTGAAAAAAAATGTTATCTTTTCCCGTCTCCCCCAACAACCAAGATAGTATTTATAGCCCGACCAATCGTGGTTAGGCTTTCATTTGTTGCGCTCCAATCAATTTGGAGTTTACATGGTAGGCTATTTATGTAACGTAAGGTTTTTTCAAACACGTTATAAAAAAAATTTTATGAGCAGAAATGATTTTATGCTGTCAGGCACCCCCAATATTTTATTTTGGGTATAATTTATTAATTCCTGGACTATTTGCGTAACGTTTTACATATTATTTGTCAGCAAACCCTAAGGAACCCAAAAATACTAATTTAAAGGAGCTACGTGGCTGCGTTCAAAATATGCAATTTCTTCTATCTCCTGTTTAGAAGATGTGCTGTCTGGGTACTGTTATGTGTTCAAACGTAAACCCATATAATGTTGTCTTTTCTAATAAGAGTCTGTTATGATTTATAAACCTAACTCTGGGAAAGGGTAGTGTATTTTATCACTGTCCGTCTGAAAAAAAATTAGTGCATGTAGACTTACACGCGTGATGGTAGTAATTGTGTATCGCGCGAAGCGGGTTTAGTGTTCGGCTTTCTGCCTCTCCCTTCTCTTTTTATCCCTTTAGTCCATCTGTTCGTTCGTTTTGGTAACGCAGTATAATTAATGTTAGGGTTAATTTAGGTCATTACGCAGTACGTCTCAATGCTTTTCCAAGAAATACAGCACACGTTTCATTGAAGAAGGCGGGTAATAATACAGTAAGCTTTACTATCAACGTGAAAGCGTTACAATTTGCAGACGAAGCAGAAAACAAGGGGGATTTCGAGTACATTCTTTGTGACAGCACTGTTATTTTTCCATTGCTCTTCTCTTTATTAATTTTATTTGTTAGGCTTCATATTTACCTAATAATTTATATATGTGGATTAGAATATTTCATGACAAGGAGCGCGATACCAGCGAAGACGTTAGCACCCTTTATCCCCCAATATAACCGTTTGTAACCCGCAAGGCAGGAAACGAATACCATGAGCACGCCACGACACCATAACCAGACAAGCAATGATGAGGTATCCCGACAGTCAGCTAGTGGTACTTTTTAGGACCAGTCCTTGTCAGGACTAACATCAGGCTAGCACCGAAGAAAGTAAACACACAATATACCCCAATTATAACCAACTATCAGGTTGAACAGGGTATGACAGCAACATAGTGGACGAAAACAACAACAACAACATAGACCGAAAGGGAGGCATCAAAGAAGAGTTGGCCACTCGAAAAGCAGCGGCTGGGAGACTTTTTCAGGCCATAAATCGTGGATTCCTCAGCAAGAAAGAGGTTGGTAAGAAAACGAAGATGGCTGTATACCGCTCCACCTATGTCCCAGTCTTGACATATGGATGCGAGTCGTGGGCAATGACTACAACCCACAAAAGCCAGATCCAAACCTCAGAAATGAGGTATCTGAGGAAAGTGGTTGAAGTAACAAGAAGAGACATGGTCCGCAACCAGACGATCCGTCAAGGCCTAAAATCCCATCCGCTGCAGACCCAAATAGAACAGTCCCAACTAAGATGGTTTGGCCATGTCTGCAGAATGGGAGAAGATCGGCTACCACGACAAGCATGGGAAACAAAGAGCCAGGGATCCAGACCTCCAGGACGACCCAGAGTCCGCTGGGAGGACAACATTAGACAATCTTTGAAGGACCGAGGACTAGAATGGAACCAGGCCAGGAAGAAGACAGCTGATAGAATGGTCTGGCGCTCTCTCTTCCAAACCTCTACACCTCACGGTAGAAGGGGAACGACTAAGTAAGTAAGTAAGTAAGTGGTTTGGTTTAACGGTAATATTTTTTATTGCTTTCGTCTTTTGTTTATTTGCTGCCAGGGCAACCTGGTGGCTCTCAGTCATGAACAATTTAATTATAGAGTGGGGCAAAATCTTAAGTTAACTTATGAGTGTCCGATTGGCATAGTGGTTAGAGCGCTGGCCTATCGCGGCAAATGTGCCGGGTTCGAAAGACGGTTGCTTCACGCTCCAGTCTGCACAGCTGTAAATTAGTACCTGACTGTGCCCTTGAGTTAGGGAAAGCAGATGCAGCGAGTAAGGGAACTGTTCACCCCCACCTCTCGATGCTGAACCTAATATAGTGAAGTCTCTAACACTTGACTCCCTTCCAGCAGTATATGTTAGAGAGAGGACTACGTTCTGTTTTTCAGTGGGGGGGGGGGGGGGGGGGGGGGGGGGGAAATGTTGTCAACTAGTAGATCGTAGCCAAAGGAAATGAATTGGTACATCTGAAAATGACGGACGGGAAAGAAAAAATAAAAGAATTTTTCAGCTAGTGAAAGTTCGGACTATGTTTTCTCTCGTGGGTTACCTATCGCTGCTTTTGAATTTGTATTAACATTACTAGCAATAACCCGTCAAACGTGACGGGTTTTTAATTATAGTGTGCTGTTTCCGTTCCCAGATGAACAGATAGAAGTACATTCTTAGAGTGTTTTTGGTTTCTTTCCATTATACAGTGTAATCAAACTGTTCATGAACACCGTCATTTGAACGCTTTTCTTTGTTGATTGTAACTATTTTCGGGAGAGTATATATAATGGAAACAATACAATTTTTCAACACGGTTGCATTCCTCAGCTGTGACCAACGTACACACGGCGAGAATTACAAGGGGATTGACATAAGTCTTGGGCCTGACCATGAAGGACATGTCACAGAGAGCTGAAATTTTGCATAGTGTTTATTCCTTGTCAATATAGCCACCGTCTGAATTGACACACTTCTGCCATCTCTGCTTGACCTTGAAAAGACCTTGGGAGTAGAACACCCTATTTTTCAAACTAAACCAGTCATCGCATGCCAGTATAACCACTTCATCGCTGTCAAAATGATTTCCTTTTAGCTGTTTTTTAAGATTTGGGAATAGAAAAAAGTCTGATGGAGCCAAATCTGGAGAATATGGTGGGTGTGGAAGAATTTCAATATTCAAATCGTTGGCTGCTAGCTGCACAAGCCGTGCTTTGTGAGAGGGCGCGTTGTCTTGAAGCAAAGGAAGATTTTGAGTGCGCGTTATCCCTCATGTCCTGGTCACAACCTTTCTTAGTTTTGTGAGAAGATCTGCATAGTACTGTCCATTACCTGTGTTGCCACGAGGCAGATAATCTTTCAAAAGGACACCTTTGCCGTCCCCCCCCCCAAAAAAAAAACAGTCAGCATCACTTTTCCTGCAGATTTCTGCGCCCTCGGCTTTACAGGTGTTGGGGAGCCCGGGGTTTTCCATTGCATGCTGGCAATTTTGGATTCGGGGTCATAATGGTGTACCCAAGTCTCATCTACTGTCACCATGGTCTCCAAAAAATGTAGGTGTTTTTCCCTGAAACATCAGAAATTTTATCCCAGCTCTGGCCTCCTTCTTTTCCACTTGTTTTGTCAAATCTTTGGAGCAGCAGATCCAGCCAATAGGGTACATTGCGCCGTGCACCGTAGCGGGAAAACTCATTGAAGAAACAAACGCGTACTTCACACATTCAGTGCAAATATGATGAGCTTTAAATGTGCCAAGTTTCATCTTCCTCCTGTGACTCCTTCATGGTCAGGCCCAAGACTTATGTCAATCCCCTTGTATGTTATTTTAGATTCAATTTAAAAGTTCTTTGGTGACAAAATTTCGTGTGAAAGTGCGTGGATTGTTTTCAAAGAGTGTTCCCTGATAATAAGCGGTTTTAACAAAAACTTTCAAGTTTTCATGCTTTGTACATCGGGTGAGGGCGACATAGAGCTGGCCGTGTCCGAAAATACAATTCACTTTGATATGTTATTGGCTCATGCACGCCAATTTTTACGCACTTTTTATTTGTCAAGCGCTACTAATTTCGTGAAGAAAAAAAAAAAAATAAAATAAAACCAAAGTATTTGTTTTATATAACACCCACGCCGCGCAAGTTGCACACCGTGCGTTGCGCACTTTTTTTTGATGGTGCGAGTTACTATTTTGAGTGAGACCGACCGACGTAACATACATCGGTAATTATGTTAGTTTGGATAGGATTTTATAACAGCTTTTAGTTCAGTGCTCATTAAGTGTATTTTGTTCTGAAAATCGTAATATTGTATAGAAAGATGATACTCTTGATGACCACACTGCTTAATCTCCTTGGTTAAATGAAAATACTTTTTGATGTAGCGCGAGCTTGTGCGTCTGCTCACGGCTGGTGTAAACTTTCTCATCACTTTGGTTAAGTTAACGTGATGGTGAACTAACTACTCTTGTCACTCCCGGTGTAAACTTTCTCCTCACTTTGGTTACGTTAACGTGATGGTGGACTAACTACTCTTGTCACTCCCGGTGTAAACTTTCTCCTCACTTTGGTTACGTTAACGTGATGGTGGACTAACTACTCTTGTCACTCCCGGTGTAAACTTTCTCCTCACTTTGGTTACGTTAACGTGATGGTGGACTAACTACTCTTGTCACTCCCGGTGTAAACTTTCTCCTCACTTTGGTTACGTTAACGTGATGGTGGACTAACTACTCTTGTCACTCCCGGTATAATTTTTCTCCTCACTTTGGTTACGTTAACGTGATGGTGGACTAACTACTCTTGTCACTCCCGGTGTAAACTTTCTCCTCACTTTGGTTACGTTAACGTGATGGTGGACTAACTACTCTTGTCACTCCCGGTGTAAACTTTCTCCTCACTTTGGTTAAGTTAACGTGATGGTGGACTAACTACTCTTGTCACTCCCGGTGTAAACTTTCTCATCTTTTTGGTTAAGTTAACCTGGTGGTGAACTAACCACGCGTAAGTGCTAGCGAGTTTAAGCAGGGTCGCGGCCGTTTCACAACTCCGACTCTTGGTTTAAATATACAGTACTTTGCCAAAAAAAATGGCAGTCATATTGCTCAGCTAAATATGCTGAATCTAATTAAATATGCATGTTCTGCCCAAAATTTGCACTCCACTTAAGTGAGCAAACACTACCAAAAGTAAAAAAAAATTAGCGGAGAGTAAAGTTCCTTGAATAATAGAGCAGACGACAATTTCTAATGCTAGTGGTAGAAAATGGATACAAAGTCAAAGTGTATGTTAATTTCACAGCTTTGGAATGAAGGAAATCAAACATGTTCCAACATTTCTAAAACCTTGAACATTTCTGAGCGGACTGTCTACAGAGTTGTGAGTGAATTAAAAGCAGGTAATGGAATCGAGCGAAAAGAAGGTAGTGGGAGGCCAAGAATTTTGGACACAAAGGACCATCGGCGTCTCGCCCAAATCGTTCGGGCTGGGCCAATGAAGAGTGTAGAAAACATACGGCAGCGCATGATCGAGTTGGGAAGCCCAGAGGTATCTAATGCTACTGTCAACCGGGAGCTACACAGGATGAATTACACAAAAAAGCGGGTAATTTCGTCACCATTGCTCACAGAGACTCACAAACAGATGCGCTTGAACTGGTGCCACGAACACCAAAATTTGTCATGGGACAATGTGATTTTTTTCAGATGAATGTTCTGTTTGGTCTTATTCTGCCCAAATAAATATTTGGACGAAAGACTCTGTAACGCCTGTGTACCAGCGACCGAAACATACCCAGAAATTCCATCTTTGGGGAGGTGTGTCAGCAAGAGGTGCCAACCCCACTGTGTCTTTTCACAGGAATTCTCACAAAAGAAAGGTACATCGACATACTAGAGGGACACCTTCTGCCATTTATGCAGGTCATGTACCCCGATGGGTGCACATTTCAACATGACAATGACCCAAAGCATACAGCTCATACCACCAAAGCATGGCTGCAAGAGAAGAATGTGATAGTGCTGAAGTGGCCCAGCAACAGTCCCGACCTTAACCCAATTGAAAACGTTTGGGCACTACTCAAGAATCATTTTAAAAAGAGTGGACTCAGAGACGTTGAACAATTGAAGAAGATAGCTGAAAAATACTGGGACAGTCTGACTCACAATTACCTACAAACACTTGTGGGGAGTATGCCTCGCCGCATCCAGGCTTGCCTTGCTGGAGAAGGCAACATTATATTGTACTGAAACCACTGTTAATAGATAGGGGAGATACCAATCTTCCTCTGGACATACAGTTTTTATTATTATTTGCTTCTATGAGTGTGCTGCGTTGCGAAAATATGACTGCCATTTTTTTTTGCAAAGTACTGTATATTTATACAGTGTTCTGGTTTTATAAAGGAATAAAAAGAGCCGCTTTGGAAGAGTTTATTAGAAACTAGTGTAAAAGCCCCGTCATAAGACGGGAATTACATTCAAAAGCACCAATACCTAACGGCAGTTTTACTTATTCAAAAGTATTTGTGCATCACCACAGTTCTATAAATATTTTTGTGCACACCGTCATTTGCGCACTTTTCTTTGTCGAGTGTTACTATTTTCGGGAGAGTACATATAAGGGAAACAATACAATTAATGTCTAACTTTCAACCAAAGTTGCATCCCTTAGCGTTATGCCTTGATAGAAAAAGCTGGGATTTTATATATAGGGATAGATAAGTAAGGTTGTTCAGTTACTTAGTTCAGTTTTCGCTTCTTATGGAGTATGGGACGACAACTGCAACCGGTCGTCTTGCAGAAAGCCTGTACTAAGGCATTCGTGGGTTTTTTCCGACGGTGGTGTATGTAGCAATTTTTTCACGTGATTGTCGTAGATTTTCGATAGGAGAATTAAGACTAGGTTTGGTCCCTTCTGAATAGGTTTGAATAGGTGATAGACTCAGTGAGAGTTAGTGAAAGGTAATAGAATTTCCACACACGTGAGATGATAGATTTTGATATAGTGGCTGTCTCTGAAAGCGAAAAGAATTCTTCTCTCTCTCACCTATCTTCTACAACAGTTGTTACAGCGTCAGACAGACTACACCAATATACATATTACGTATATTTCTATCACTCACAGGCACGCACATACACGTGACGACAGGTAAACACCCAGACGTGGGAAAACTATAACAATGATATATATATTATCTAGAACGAGCTGACCAAACACTATTATTAAGTTCAAGAGCGATTTTAATATCAGGAAAAAATCGGCTCACAACATCAAAGAAAGTACATCAAGGAGAATACATATACACATAGTCATAAAAATTCAAGGAAATGTTGCAAGGATGATAGCCCCCTTATAGTGTTAACTCTAGGCTTAGCCCAGCCCCGTTAAGAGAACAGATGATGGCGCCCGAGTCACAGATACATAGGGTTTGAGTCTAAGAGTTTTCTTTGTTTTATCTCGTAATTATATGCACAGAGTTTGAAAAAAATCTGATTTAACCTAAGACAAAAACACAAGAACTCTAGCCTTAGCAACAAATTATGCAGATTGAAAAAAAAAATTAGGACAGCAACAGGGTGTCAAAGATATAATAGTGAAAAATATCACTCAAACCAGCGTACACTCATTCATTCCGCCATGGCCTCTCATACATGTACTCACGACTTTGCTCGCTGCCTCTTGGAACACACTGATTTTAGATTTTCACACAGACTCAAAAAATGCAGTCTTCTGCCAAGAAGTCCCCAGTTCCAAAAGACGTATTTAACTCGGAGTCTCCGGAAACGACTACTTGGGTGTGCAAATTTGTTCAAATGTCTGATTAAGTCACCTAACAATTATTCCAGGCGCGGGAGTTAGC
Source organism: Oreohelix idahoensis (assembly GCA_024509875.1). NCBI lineage: Eukaryota > Metazoa > Mollusca > Gastropoda > Stylommatophora > Oreohelicidae > Oreohelix > Oreohelix idahoensis. The sequence goes on along the minus strand of JAMPIV010018608.1, from coordinate 57,634 downwards.
AGAGCACAGTGTCAATAGCGTAGGTTTCTAGAAATGAGGAATGTCAGGTCGGTGCCTTCCCTCAGTATAGGATTCACTTTAGTCACACCACAGATTTGTCCACAAAAATATATATATATATATAGTCGGGAAATGTTAGTTAATACTTGAAGTATTTCGCGCCACCAGGCAGAAAAAAATTACGTAGAGAGTTTCTAGAAGAAATTAAGATCTGGCTCCAAGGTCCAGTATTTATCATTACAGTCTTTGAAAAAACCCGTTATTGGGATATAGTATTTCTGGCTAACTCGGGTTGCATATGCACTGTTAGACCAGTGGTACTTAAGAAACCCACGTGGTTCAAAATAAGGACTGTCTATTTCTTCACAAGTATGGAAACTACTACTAGGTGCTGGTAAAGTTAGGGTCACCCCAAAACTTTCACTGTGTGGAGGAAAAATAACACATATAATATAATAAACAGAATATGTACTGGTTATAACTTACATTTAAACTTGCAAGCAGAGAGCTTTGCTTATCATTTAAACTTCCCGTGACGTAAGTTATATTTAAAAATCAGCAATCCTCATGAATAAGGAACACGTGCGGAGTCTGTCACGTGTCATGAGGCTCGATTTTAGAGTTTACTACGTTAGTTTAGAAAAATACACTCGACTGAGTATTAGCAGTTAAATTAAATTCATAAATAGCTACAATTGCCGTTATAAGCTAGAAATTTTAATTTTATTCTGCTTTCCACTGAATGCTTCCCTAGAAAATATAATAGCCTACCACTTTATTTCTCTTCTGCGCTAAAGAAATAGATTAAAATGAATTAAGCGATTTAACACTTTAACACTCACAAAATCTATATATCTATCATATTAATTACCTCAACCACAGAATTACAGGTAGTCGCACAACTTAAGAATAAAATGCTGAAAATATTTCTGGAAGTCTAGAAGTTCGACAAATTGCCGAAACAAACTGAGATACTTCGCTAACAGCTATTCTGTTTACGAGCAACCTATCTACTGTGAGTCTATGAGCGAGAATGAAATTAAAGTTTCAAACTTGGCCAATATCTTTAAAATCGGACACAGGATCCTAATCTTATTTCGCCAAGCGAAATAGTCTCCACTGTCCGTATAACACCTTCGTCCGCTTATCGCGTGACGTAACAGCCATCAGTGGCCGAGGGCTTGCATGAGTTGCAAATCTCAGACCACCGTCTGCAGTGCGGAGTGGATTTTCACGCTAAGCCGGGTTTTTTCTGACGAAAAACCTCATGCGTTTACTGAAATGCAGACTCTCTGTCTACTTTCCATGTCCCTCGGGTGAATTTTCACGCCCCAGGCCAGAGACCCTCAGACGAATGTCTAGCGAATGCTGTAAATTCACGCCTATCGTCCGACCAGCGCGACTGACATGTACGCAATACCACCCAAGTGCGATTCTCAGTTTTAGAGAAAGGAAAACAGGTAAAGTTTTCGAATTATATGAAAATAATATTCGCAAAACGAATGGATGAAAAATGTACAGGAAAAAGGAAATACAGAGATAATAAAAGGGATAATTCGGGTGAAAGAATAGGAAGAAGATGTAGGAAATTAAATGAATATAAACCCTACGTGACAGTGATCAGATTGTCATTGTCAGCCAAAACACATAGATGGTGGTAATGATCATGAGATGATGATGGTGGTAATGATGGTGGTAATGATGATGATGGTGGTAATGATGATGATGGGGGTGGTAGTAATGGTGGGTGCTAAGCTTAAATATTATGGATGATCACAAAGCGGGAACTAAGTATGAAGATGTGAAATGAGATATTTAAGAAAAGCAGCCAATGACAAGAAAAGGCGTTTAATAAGAAACAAGTATACTTCAATACTTTTTTTTTAAACAGCGGCTATACATAAAGACATATGATCAACGGCTAAGATATGTGACATATCATGAACATGAATCCTGACCAACCAGGACACATCATGCTAGACTTTATTCCATGTACGGAATCGGAAATATCTTATCTTCATTGGGAAGATCGATGTATGATTATTACAATTCAGTGTCATATTTTCAATAAATTCTATTTTATCCGATGGGCTGTGGTAAAGTGGGATGTTATAAATATTTATAGGGGACTTAGTGTACTGACTGAGATCAGCTGTGAAGGTATCTATATTTAATAAGAGTAGTGTATTATAGATAACCTTACTTGCTTCCACATATGTATACCTCAGTCAGAATTATTCTGGAATAGTGTGATGACTACGTTATATGTCTAGGGTATGTGTATGATGAAGTGTAAGTCATAACAACAACAGACAGATAAACAATTTAATTTATTCCACTACACTTGACACACTGTGACACTCACATACATAAAACACTCTACGAGGATATCTTAAAGGAGTCACTGATAACTTTTCAAATAACAATATGTATTCAGTGCTGTCATGAATGAATATGTGTCCTGATTCAAATACAAATGGAACCAGGAATCACAATCAATTTTAATTACAAGTTATATGTACAGAATTTATCAATATGAATCTTGTAGTGACATGTATTTTTAATAGTATCCTATGTGTGTCAGTGGTGTAGTAGTAATATGAGGTAATACTGGTTTTGTTTTGTTCAAGCTCTGTTGGTATTTGTCATCATGACTTCAATAGTTTGTCTTTATTGGAACTAGTATTGGAGATGTTCTCAGTTCCTGATATTAAAACAATTAAATTCCCCTCTTAATTGTATTTTACACTGTCATTTTAAGATGGGGGTACATAATGTTGAGCTCCATGGCCACACTCTCTTATCTTGCGTGATGACTGCAGAAAAAGGCTCCTCTGCTCGATGAGTTCTGGAGCCACCCCACTGGTTGCTATATGGACCAAGGAGTATGCTGTCCACCTCTGGCTTCAGCAAAGCTCTGACCAGGTGCTGCTCAATAACTTTAAGACCACTGTCCCTGAAAACAAGAAGGATGTACCTTCTACGTCAATTTATACTCTCTTTCTACACTGAGCACAATACATCACAAACATTGAGTTCAGAGCGTTAGGCCAACTGTCAGCTTCATCTGAAATATTTTATACCAGTATTTCCCTCCCTAATGGTTACTACGCCTCTGCAATTCCAGCATTATTTCTGTCTAATCAATAATCTAGGTGTCAGTGTACTGTTTGGCCATTCCATGCAGTTTTACTTTCCTCCGACACCTTCTGTTCAGGCTGGAGCATTATAGGCTTTACATCATGTTCGCTACTGAACTACACATATATACAGGCATAAATTAACAATTTACATTCAATTTTCATTAAAAGATATTGAATATTTCAAGCTTACCACAATTCATAGAATAATAAACAGTTTCGTTGACTGGCAATGAATATAGCACAACTCCGATCTGCCGATGTCCCAGGCTTTATTTTATAAACAATATACACTGGTGCTCAACGCACTGCTTCTTAGTAGGTTTATTACAAGATGTGGCAATGAACAGACGCTCTGAATCAAGTATATTCGCAGCTCTACCCAATGAAACCACGTCTACACATCTTTTCAAAAAAGTACCCCTTCTATTCGTTTCCCATAACAACACAAGATAGTATTTATAGCCCGACCAATCGTGTTTAGTCTTATATTTGTTGCGCTCCAATCAATTTGGAGTTAACATGGTAGGCTATTTCCGTAACGTAAGGTTTTTTCAAACACGTTATAAAAAAATTTTATGAGCAGAAATGATTTCATGCTGTCAGGCACCCCCACTATTTTATTTTGGTTATAATTTGGTAATTCCTAGACTATTTGCGTAACGTTTTACATATTCTTTGTCAGCAAGCCCTAAGGAACCCAAATATACAAATTTAAAAGAGCTAAGTGGCTGCGTTCAAAATATGCAATTTCTTCTACCTCCTGTTTCGAAGATGTGCTGTCTGGGTACTGTAATGTTTTCAAACGTAAACCCATCTAATGTCATCTTTTCTAATAAGCGTTTTCCAGGTTTTTAAAACCTAACTCTGGGAAGGTTAGTGTTTTTTATCACTGTCCGTCTGAAAAAAAGTTAGTGCATGTGGCCTTACACGCGTGATAGTAGTAATTGTGTATCGCGCGACGCGAGTTATATTTAACGTGGAAACGTTACAATTTGCAGACGAAGCATAAAACAAAGGGGATTTCGAGTACTGTCATTGTGACAGCACTGTTCTTTACCATTCTTCTTCCTTTTATTAAATTTATTTGTTAGGCTTTGCATTTACCTTTTAATTTATATATGTGGATTAGAATATTTCACGACACCGATTCATTAATAGCGAGGCGGCGATGCTGTTCAGGTGGTCCTGGGGTCGAGTCTCCAGGAATTCTATTACTTCTGTTGTTTTTCTGTTGTCTATTTTTCTACTTATTTATGGCTTACGAGTGCCTGCAACATGCCCCTTTATATGTCTTATTTATTAATTAGACTCATCGAAATCTTCTTTCAAATGTCAAGTCAGGCCAGTCCTATTATATGGCTGTGAAACATGGAGTATACCAAAACAATAACCAAAAAGCTACAGGCTTTCATAGATGGATTGCATAGAATAAAAGGATTCTTGGGGTTTGACAAGATAACTAATGTAGAACTGATGACAAGAACCAGATTTAAGTGCCAGTGGAATAAGAGATGAGAAGAAGACGCTAGAGATGAAAAGGACACACATTAAGGCAACCTGAGGATAGCATTATCAGGCAGTCCTTGTTCTAGGATCCCAAGGGTAAAAGAGGTAGAGGGAAAACAAGTAACACATGGAGAAGAGAACGTGAGACAAGCATGAAGGTCACGAAGACGACATGGGAAGACCTTGAGCTGATGGCACAAGACAGGAAGACCTTGAGCTTGATGGCACGAGACAGGAAGATCTTGAGCTTGATGGCACGAGACAGGAAGACCTTGAGCTTGATGGCACGAGACAGGAAGACCTTGAGCTGATGGCACGAGACAGGAAGACCTTGAGCTTGATGGCACGAGACAGGAAGACCTAGCATCAACGTGTTGAAGAGGAGCCGCGCTAGCGTAGTGGTTACAACACCGCTCTGGCGACCGGGTGATTCAGGATCAAACCCGGGGGACGGCATTTGAGGATTTTTCGTCGACCGGGATTTGGACTGGATTAACTCGAGACCTGGCGAGGACATTTGAAGGAGTGTCGTCGACCAGGGACTGGCGGCTCCTGAGCCGACCCAGCTCTAATGGGTACCTCCGAAAACGGCGAGTATATGCCTGAATGGCGAGGGACACTTGTCTCTGTACAAGAAAATAGGATACTCACGTAAAAATCAATGTCAGGCTAGACATTAAAAATAACCTGAGATTTCGCCTCGAGTATTAGCGGGCGTACGAAAAAAAAAAAGTGTTGAAGGCCTGTGCTTCTTGGTGAGCTGAAGAGTGACGAGAGAGACTCATCGAGCAAGAAATCATTGATATGCGCAGCTTCAGGTTAATTTGCTGTTAATGGTTTTTTTGCAAAATGACAGTCCTACAATCCATAGCATATTGTACCTAGCAAGTACCGTATTTTTGGGACCAAAAGACACACATTCTCTTTTGGAAAACACTAGCTGCTTGAAATTCTCTTGCTCCACATAATGCAGGAGTTTCTATGCCCGGGGGTTACGAGAATCTTTTCAAGGGGATACTGGGAATATTAACAAGAAATGAGAAGACGACGCTGGAAATGGATTGGACACACATTGAGAAAACATGTTAAAAGCATTACCAGACAATCCCTATTCTGGAATCCCCAGGGTAATCCCTATTCTGGAATCCCCAGGGTAAGAAAGGTTTAGGAAGACAAAAGAACACATGGAAAAGAGGACTAGAGACAGGCTTGAAGGGGATGAAGCAGATGTGGAAAGACCTTGAGCTGATGGCACGGGACATGAAGACTTGGCATAAGTTTGTTCAAGGCCTATGCTCCTGTGGGAATTGAAAGGTGATAGACTGGGAATATTTGCTCCATATAGTACCCAGGAGTCTCTTATAATACGAGGTAAGAATAAGACTACTGTTCCCACAGGTATATCATACAAGGCGACTAATAAGAGGTGCATGATGCTGACGCAGGTTGTCTCCCCTGCTATGCAGTAGCGGTCCAATAATGGCCAGTATTGGTGTAAAAGGAATGAGTTTTTACAAAGGTAGCAGCCTTCTGGTTAAATCACTGCTGGTTCCCAGTAAAGTTTTGACTGTTCCTTCTCAAATCAGGAGTCGCGGGACGTGGTAGCAGCACGTTCCTTGCGTTGCAGGAGTAACCGCCTCAGCCTAAAACATGTGAATGTGTTTAGGTGTGATCTACCGAGGATAAGATACTATCGGTAGATGGAGGCGTAAAGGTTAGATAATGACCGGATAACGAGAAAAAAAGGAATGATCGAATGAATACTGACCGAGATGGAGCGTAGAAAGAAAAATTGGATGAACGAATAAGGCGGTTTTCATCACAGAGGCTGGCAACCTCAACACGTTAGTTACATTCATATTGAAACCACCACTGTAAGAGCATGTGAATGTTTGGGTGTAGGCTTCTTACAGGTGGGTCCAGCTACAGTGGTAGTTGCATGCTGTATAAAAAGCGAAAAGGAAACTGATGAAAACAGGGAATATTTGGGAAATAACTATACTATCGTACTGAAATATTCCAAAAGTAGAAGTAGTGGTGGTGATGATGATTTGTCCATCGTATTTGAGGGGGACCAACGACATCTGTCGTAATACAGTTCGTTCTATGATGTTAAGTGGGTGCGCATATGGCTGATCAAGCCAATGCCGGCAAGAAAGGTTCTGTTGCATGAGTAGTAGTGGTAGCAGTAGTAATAAGGCAGAAGTGGTAGTGGTAGTCATAGTAGTAGCAGCAGCAGCAGCAGCAGCAGCAGTAGTAGCAGCCTTTAGTCATAACTGACAATGATAATGCTCCCCTAAGATGATAGCCTTCAGCTGTTTTTTTTTTTATTTTTATTTAGCCCGGTGTTCCTTTCGCAGTCTTCTGTTCTCGTCTGCTTGTTGTGAAGGAACGAACGAACTTTATTTTAATATTAGACAAACATAAAGGTATGTTTTCAGGCACTCGTAAGAAATAAAGAAGTAGAACACTTGGACAACAGAAAAACAACAGACGTGAGTGGCTTACCCAGGGTTCGAACCCCGTACCTTCCGTACGACAACTCCGCCTAGCTATCAAGCGAATCACACTGACCCCACGGCCAGCTAGGCATCCCCAAAAAAGGATGCTTTACTGACTATTTATCAGTACGAAACACAAGATAACACCGGAAGTATACAGTGGGCAACTCAGCCCCTTAATGACTTGTTTCCATTCCTTATGTGTTATGAACTTTATTTTGAAAGGATTAAGAACAATTCTTAGCCTTTGAAAATAAATTATATAAAAATATATACACACACACGCACGCACGCACACAGTGCGTCCAGCCCCATAAGGTGTTGAAAGGAAAATGATGACGTCAATGAAATCTTAATGACGCACATTAGCACTATACCAGAGCTTACCAACAATTTCAAAATTGTGCATACACACTTTACAAATATATACTTCATGAACACCATATTATACACTTTAGCTCCCCAAGGAGAATAGGCTTCAATACATTCACGCCTGCTTCATACGCCTAAGGCTTCCCACACGTACTCCCTATCCCTTTTATTTATCTCTCCAGCTCTCCCCCCCACGTGCTCTACTTCTCCCATCCTAGGGACTCCTGAAAATAGACCACCCTGCAACACCATCATCAGGCTTCCCATATGCGTGTCCCATCCTTTGCATGCACCCACTCATCACCCCTCGGCACCGGTGTAGCTCTCTTGTTCAATTCTAGACTGGGAGGGAAAAAAAATCACTACTAAATTATTTCCAGAAAATACCAGAGTCCTGAATACAATCCCACGTAAGTGAGGACTAGTGTTTCATTTGTGCGATTGAACGGGACGGCATTCAAAATAGTACAGACCAACATGAGAACAGAAGATGCTACATCAGCATAACATGGTCTGTCCCGTCCAATTTGTAGGTTTAACCAAGGCTTCAAAAGGGACGCCAATGTTTTCCACAGGCAGTGGTTAATGGGAAAACAGCTGGTGAAGTATTTGAAATCGTTGTAAAGTGGCTGAAGAATATATTTAAGTGTTGTAAGACTAATGTGCAACAAGAAATTTTGTTTTACTTACTTACTTACTCGTTCCTCTTCTACCGTGAGGTGTAGAGATTTGGAAGAGAGAGCGCACGATACTATCCTTTCTGCTGTCTTCCTCATGGCCTGGTTCCATTCTAGTCCTCGGTCCTTCAGAAAAATGTTGTTTTGTGTCATTTAAACTGCAGACATTAGAAAATTGACTATAACCAAATGGGCGTACTAGGCGGCTTTTGGGATATTAAAATGCCAAATGACGCATCATACGGCTCCTGGAGTAGAATGAGTTAAATCAGTTGTCGGCAAACCTGTTACACGACCTACAGGTAGATCACAGGTGATAATTTGGTAGATCTGTAGGTGACGTAGGGCTAAAAAGAAATAATTTTTAAGCTAGGGAAGTGTCGAAATAGCTCAATTCCGCCGGCATTTTAAAGCGCAGTACTCGTAGAATTAAATGCACTTTTTCAACGTTCCCAAATGAAAACTCACGAGTTACTTAATTAAATGTACTTTATTCACGAACTGTATTTTTTCTTTGAAGTGAATTTAACATTCCTATATACACACATTGGGATTCTCGCCGGTGTTAAGGAGTTCGTGCACTGTGCTGAGATCCTCTTTGTGTGATCTAAGGGAGTTGTCCGTGTGCAGTGAAGATAGTCCTTAACACCAAACATTCGGGGAAATATTAGTTAGTTTGAATGTTCCACTCGCTTAGTCGATGGAATAGCTAGAAGCAAAACATCCAGCAGAGAATTTTTTTTTTTTTTTAATAATTTACAAATAGGTCGAAATTATTCCAGATTCCAAATACCCGGAAACCTTGAAAGACATGATTGTATCAGATAACCTCTTAAAGCCCAATCCTCACGTCCATGTCGTAGGAGGTGGAAACAGGACGGAGTATGGGATTCCTGGGCCTGGATGAAGTATGGCGTGGGTTATCCCACGAAGCACGCTGCGGTAGCCATAAAATCGGCCCAGGTCACCCTGAAAAGACGCTGGTCAAAGGGGGTTTGGCCGTTGCTGTGCCAGGCCTAGCAAGCCGACAGAGGTTATTCTAATGCTAAGAAGACTAAACAGGAGTATAAACGGACCAATTTCAATGCAGTTATGACCGGAAACTTTAGGAGTTACGATTTGATATCACAAAAATCGTAGGTACTACATCCTGCGCCACGTATATAGACAAAGAAAATCAAGTTGTTTGGCCATTGCATGAGAATAGAACCCGATAAATTACCACTACGTGCCTACAACGCTAGAAGATCTGGGTGCCAAAGCGCGTGGAGATATGGATGCCAAAGTGCGTGGAGATCTGGATGCCAAAGCGCGTGGAGATCTGGATGCCAAAGCGCGTGGAGATCTGGGTGCCAAAGCGCGTGGAGATATGGATGCCAAAGCGCGTGGAGATCTGGGTGCCAAAGCGCGTGGAGATCAGGATGCCAAAGCGCGTGGAGATCTGGATGCCAAAGCGCGTGGAAGACCAAGAAGCAGATGGATAGACAACATCACAGATAGACAACATCACAGATAGACAAAATCACAGATAGACAACATCACGGATAGACAACATCACAGATATCCTATCACAAGACTGGTTCACAGCAGGGAAGGTGACAGACTTCCGCTCCACTCTACGCTTCACGGCAATACTGGGCAGAAATAGTAACAGTAAAGTGAGTGAATGTATCGGAGAAAATCTATAGATACCTCCTTGTTTATATAGTAGATCCCCACAGATCTTGGGTTGCCTTCCACTGAGTTAATTTAACGCTTTCTCTCTTTAATGCTGTTTAGTGGAGTACATCTGTTCACCATTGTTAACATTGCTGTAATGTAATCTATACGCTGGCATTTGATGCCAATTACCCCGTACAAAATAGTATTGTTAACCACGCGAATGTCAATAATAGATAATTACCCACATTACTTCTACCAGGTGGTTATAGCATTACCTTGTACCAAGGCCGCCTTTCTAGATGCGGGCACAAAGTGGTATGTAGTTACAAGTGTTATAGAATGCCTGTGCCCCCGGGGCGGTAGAACCAATTGTCTTAGATATATGGTATCCATGAATGATGCCGACCTTGTTTCCCACAGCGAGCTAATCTAGTCACGATTTTAATGGCCAAAGCACGCTCGACGTGGAAGAATTTGATTGGTTGTTGAGGTACTCCGCCCTCCTTTTGTGAGTTAAAAAAAAAACCTTCGATGTGACCTGAAATTCAAAATCCTACTAATGTCACCTGCCTACATTTGATTATTTCTCTTTTCTCCTCCCCTCCCCCCACCCGCCTCCCGCATCTGCCTGTACAGCTAACAGTTCGTAGCTTGTTAAGGTAACCAGCTGCTTGTTAAGGTAACAATTTGCTTCTAAAGGCAACCAGTAGCTTGTTACGGTAATCAATTGCTTGTTAAGGTAACCAGTTGCTTGTTAAGGCACCTAGTTGCATGTTAAGGTACCCAGTTGCTTGTTAAGGCACCTAGTTGCTTGTTAAGGTAACCAGTTGCTTGTTAAGGCACTTAGTTGCATGTTAAGGTACCCAGTTGCTTGTTAAGGCACCTAGTTGCTTGTTAAGGCACCCCGTTGCTTGTTAAGGTAACCCGTTGCTTGTAAAGGCACCCAGTTGCTTGTAAAGGCACCCAGTTGCTTGTTAAGGTAACCAGTTGCTTGTTAAGGTACCCAGTTGCTTGTTAAGGCACCCAGTTGCTTGTTAAGGTAACCAGTTGCTTGTTAAGGTACCCAGTTGCTTGTTAAGGCACCCAGTTGCTTGTTAAGGTAACCAGTTGCTTGTTAAGGTAACCCGTTGCTTGTTAAGGCACCCAGTTGCTTGTTAAGGTAACCAGTTGCTTGTTAAGGTACCCAGTTGCTTGTTAAGGTAACCAGTTGCTTGTTAAGGTACCCAGTTGCTTGTTAAGGTAACCAGTTGCTTGTTAAGGTACCCAGTTGATCGTTAAGGCACCCAGTTGCTTGTTAAGGCACCCAGTTGCTTGTTAAGGCACCCAGTTGCTTCTTAAGGTAACCAGTTGCTTTTTCAGGTACCCAGTTGCTTGTTAAGGCACCCAGTTGCTTGTTAAGGCACCTAGTTGCATGTTAAGGTACCCAGTTGCTTGTTAAGGCACCTAGTTGTTTGTTAAGGTACCCAGTTGCTTGTTAAGGCACCCAGTTGCATGTTAAGGTACCCAGTTGCTTGTTAAGGCACCTAGTTGCTTGTTAAGGCACCCAGTTGCTTGTTAAGGTAACCAGTTGCTTGTTAAGGTAACCCGTTGCTTGTAAAGGCACGCAGTTGCTTGTTAAGGTAACCAGTTGCTTGTTAAGGTACCCAGTTGCTTGTTAAGGCACCCAGTTGCTTGTTAAGGTAACCAGTTGCTTGTTAAGGTACCCAGTTGCTTGTTAAGTCACCCAGTTGCTTGTTAAGGTAACCAGTTGCTTGTTAAGGTAACCCGTTGCTTGTTAAGGCACCCAGTTGCTTGTTAAGGTAACCAGTTGCTTGTTAAGGTACCCAGTTGCTTGTTAAGGCACCCAGCTGCTTGTTAAGGTAACCCGTTGCTTCTCTCGTCATCATCATCATTTTCCTTTGCGCTCCTGGCGGAGCATGGAGCCACCACTACTCCTGGTCTCGCAGGAAGACTCCACATAGCAGTTACACGCTCTTGCAGTGTTGCTTTCTGTGACACTATTTTATGATGAGGTTGCCAGCCCCACGGGAAACAAAAACCTTATATACGCCATGCCCGAGGGTACAGTAGTCCAATTCTTTCTTTGTCTACTGCAGTGCGTCTCAACCTTTTTGTGTTCACGGCACACTTTTCAATTCTCTAAAAATTTCAAAATCCGCGGATGCTCAAGTCTCTTATATAACATGGGTCTCTTCAACCCCTTCACAGTAGTGCTCAGTAAGTGCTTTTTCACGCATAATTTTGCCATCAACAGGAATATGCTTCAAGTTGTGCTTTTTGGAACTTTCTGGAATTATTTTTTTTTCTTCGAATATTTTCGATCCGTGGTTGGTTGAATCCGCGGATGCGGAACCCGCGGATACGGAGGGCCAACTGTATATCTATTTTTGTTCAAAGAAGTTAATAGCTTCAATTATTGTTGAATGAATTCACGCTGTAAGACCAGTTTTATTTTACATGATCAATAAACAAATACTTCATGTAGTAAATTTACAAAATTTTTGCTGCACACTTTGATAGGCGCGGCGGCACACTAGTGTGTCGCGGCACACCGCTTGAGATACACTGGTCTACTCAGAGACTTCCACGAACTACACCGAGAGTTTTTGTAAAATGAAAGTTTTTACAGTTTCTTCTTATTACTGTTGTTTCAAATGGACACAATATTTACTCATTTTTATAAAGCTATGCAACTCATTGGCTTTTGTGGTCTAATAAAGTATTCTCGTACTTGTTAAAATTCTGCGAGGAATAATGACAAGATAATTGTGCAGAATACAGTTCGTACCACGTGCACACAAAACATACATATACAAGACATCGACCGCCCAGAACTCGTAGCATCCAGGATATAGAGAAAGACGTTAACTTTTTCCCCCCAGCACGAACAATCTTCAGGGATAAATCATGGAATAATTATTTCTAAAATTGCCCGGGGTGTGGTATGATTACTGCACAGGAGTAATTAAATAATAAATATAAAAAAACGTTCAAAAGCACCAGGCGTAGAAAGACATGAATATTTCAGCAGAAGAAAAAAAAATGCAGCGGGAAAGCGGGGGTGGAATCACTTATCTGAATAAGGTAGTGAATTACTTGTGTATATTCTGCTTCTGTTATGATAACCAGTGGGGCAACGCCCATGTGGCCAGTTAAACACTAAAACGCTCGGCTTTCTGCCTTATTTGTTTGCCGAGATGGCTTCTGTCTTTCACCCAAATTTCTTCTTGTCGTCATCTTCTTTATCCTTGTGCCTTTCTTTTTCTATTTCATCACTTCTTTCTGATTCTCCTTTCTCTTCCCCCCCCCCACCCCCCCCCCCCCCAATGTTCTTTTGTATTTTTGAAGCACCATTCAATCAGTCAATAGCCTTCAGTTTCCCAAGGGGCCCCGTGCTTTGAACCCATATCTTCTAATGTTTTAGGTGCATAATGGTAATGTATCGAGCTTTATTTTCGTGAGATGGCCAAACCACTTAATTTTCTGTCTCTCTGTATACTTGATATATATTTCTGATTTCATCATTTGTCATGCTGTCCCTCCTGGTAACGTTAATGGTTTTTCTTAAGCATCTCACCTCAAAGGATGTGAGTTTTCTCTCTTGCACTATGGTCAGGGACCATTGTTTGACACTAATTGCGAAGATTGGTTAGAATATACTATTAATCAGCTGCCGTGTAGATTTCATACTGATATTCTGATGTCTGAGTAGTGTTGACAGTTGATAAGTCACTGCATTGGCCTTTTGAGGTTTTGTTTCAATTTCTCTGTCAAGTCTTCCATGTTCTGTAAAAATGCTTCCTAGGTACTTGGACTCTTGAGCCTGTTTAAGCTTGATGTTATTGATACGTATGTTAATTGGGCCTGGCGATCTACTGATCTTTATGGTATCTGTTGTGGATGTACAGATCTTTATGGTCTCTGTTGTGGATGTGCAGATCTTTATAGTTTCTGTTGTGGATGTGTAGATCTTTATGGTATCTGTTGTGGATGTGTAGATCTTTATGGTCTCGGTTGTTTATGTGTAGATCTTTATGGTTGTCACGTAGGGTTTATATTCATTTAATTTCCTACATCTTCTTCCTATTCTTTCACGCGATTTCTCTCTTTTATTATCTCTGTATTTCATTTTTCCTGTATATTTTTCATCACCATTCGTGGATACATATGGGATTTGCAAACTTGGTTTACCTGTTGTGGATGTACAGATCTTTTCTGTTGTGGATGTGCTATTATTTCTGTTGTGGATGTGTAGATCTTTATGGTATCTGTTGTGGATGTGTAGATCTTTATGGTCTCGGTTGTTTATGTGTAGATCATGGTTCGTCACGTAGGGTTTATATTCATTTAATTTCCTACATCTTCTTCCTATTCTTTCACCCGATTTCTCTCTTTTATTATCTCTGTATTTCATTTTTCCTGTATATTTTTCATCCATTCGTTTTTGCGAATATTATTTTCATATAATTCGCAAACTTTACCTGTTTTCCTTTCTCTAATACTGAGAATCGCACCTGGGTGGTATTGCGTACATGTCAGTCGCGCTGGTCGGCGTGAAAAAGCATTCGCTACATTCCTGAGGGTCTCATGGGGCGTGAAAAATTCAGTAGGGACATGGAAAGTAGACAGAGAGTCTGCATTTCAGTAAACGCATGAGGTTTTTCGTCAGGAAAAACCCGGCTTAGCGTGAAAATCCACTCCGCACTGCAGACGGTGGTCTGAGATTTGCAACTCATGCAAGCCCTCGGCCACTGATGGCTGTTACGTCACGCGATAAGCGGACGAAGGTGTTATACGGACAGGGGAGACTATTTCGCTTGGCGAAATAAGATTAGGATCCTGTGTCCGATTTTAAAGATATTGGCCAAGTTTGAAACTTAAATTTCATTCTCGCTCATAGACTCACAGTAGATAGGTTGCTCGTAAACAGAATAGCTGTTAGCGAAGATCTCAGTTTGTTTCGGCAATTTGTCGAACTTCTAGACTTCCAGAAATATTTTCAGCATTTTTATTCTTAAGTTGTGCGACTACCTGTAATTCTGTGGTTGAGGTAATTAATATGATAGATATATAGATTTTGTGAGTGTTAAAGTGTTTAATCGCTTAATTCATTTTAATCTATTTCTTTAGCGCAGAAGAGAAATAAAGTGGTAGGCTATTATATTTTCTAGGGAAGCATTCAGTGGAAAGCAGAATAAAATTAAAATTTCTAGCTTATAACGGCAAGTGTAGCTATTTATGAATTTAATTTAACCGCTAATACTCAGTCGAGTGTATTTTTCTAAACTACCGTATAAACTCTAGAATCGAGCCTCATGAATGGTGACGGAATACGCACGTGTTCCTAATTCATGAGAATTGCTGATTTTTAAATATAACTTACGTCACGGGAAGTTTAAATGATAAGCAAAGCTCTCTGCTTGCAAGTTTAAATGTAAGTTATAACCAGTACATATTCTGTTTATTATATTATATGTGTTATTTTTCCTCCACACAGTGAAAGTTTTGGGGTGACCCTAACTTTACCAGCACCTAGTAGTAGTTTCCATACTTGTGAAGAAATAGACAGTCCTTATTTTGAACCACGTGGGTTTCTTAAGTACCACTGGTCTAAACAGTGCATATGCAACCCGAGTTAGCCAGAAATACTATATCCCAATAACGGGTTTTTCAAAGACTGTAATGATAAATACTGGACCTTGGAGCCAGATCTTAATTTCTTCTAGAAAAAACTCTACGTAATCTTTCTGCCTGGTGGCGCGAAATACTTCAAGTATTAACTAACATTTCCCGACTATATATATATATATATATATATATATTTTTGTGGACAAATCTGTGGTGTGACTAAAGTGAATCCTATACTGAGGGAAGGCACCGACCTGACATTCATCATTTCTAGAAACCTACGCTATTGACACTGTGCTCTAACTCCCGCGCCTGGAATAATTGTTAGGTGACTTAATCAGACATTTGAACAAATTTGCACACCCAAGTAGTCGTTCCCGGAGACTCCGAGTTAAATACGTCTTTTGGAACTGGGGACTTCTTGGCAGAAGACTGCATTTTTTTTTTTGAGTCTGTGTGAAAATCTAAAATCAGTGTGTTCCAAGAGGCAGCGAGCAAAGTCGTGAGTACCTGTATGAGAGGCCATGGCGGAATGAATGAGTGTACGCTGGTTTGAGTGATATTTTCACTATTATATCTTTGACACCCTGTTGCTGTCCTATTTGTTTTTTTCAATCTGCATAATTTGTTGCTAAGGCTAGAGTTCTTGTGTTTTTGTCTTAGGTTAAATCAGATTTTTTTCAAACTCTGTGCATATAATTACGAGATAAAACAAAGAAAACTCTTAGAATCAAACCCTATGTATCTGTGACTCTGGCGCCATCATCTGTTCTCTTAACGGGGCTGGGCTAAACCTAGAGTTAACACTATAAGGGGGGGGCTATCATCCTTGAAAAAATGAGGGCTCGTTTCCGGTCTTTGAACTTAGAAGAGGAAGACGAGTACGACAAATGGTCGCCCGTTAACGGTAATTGAACCCAAAATCCTAAGCAACGAGCTACGACAAATCTGGTCTCGTGTAACTGGATTTTGTATTTAAGATTCCGTATTCTGATATAGAGTAAGAGTGTGATGTCTTGTGAGTTGTTATATCTTTAAATATTACCCCCTAGACTAGCGATCTGTTTACGGGCGTGCTGACCAGCAAACTGATAAGTTTTTTTCCACAGCATTAAGAAATAATATACATTTCAGTTACAGGTTGATTGTCGGAATATATGTTAATTACTGATTTTATAATACTAAACGCTGGTAAAGTTGTGAGTGTATAACATTCACAAGGGTTCTGAAGCAGGAAGGTGTTTGAACTAAGTTAAGAAGTGCGTTTCGGACTATTTGTCCAGATTAATTGCCTCCCTTACCCTATCTGACTTCAGGGTCGAACTTAGAGTGGATTTTATAATTAAGGGATTATTTTTCTCTTTAATTTTTGCAATAATTATTTTGCTTTTCCACTGTAGCAACTTATTTTTTTCAGAAGTAATCTTAACTACCATGTAGTTGGCGTAGTCGTGTTTTGCATTAAGTGCTTTATTGCCGATAATAGCAGCGATAGTTAGATTTTAATTTGGAGGAGGTATCCCAGGGTTAAATATATCATCTTTTGATTTTTGGTAAATTTTTTCTCGTAAGTGGTAGGAACCAGTGTATCCTTTTTCCTATTTTCTTTCTCGACTAGTCTCAGTCACTGATTTAATATGGCCGAGAGGGCGAAACTGAGGCAGATGTTAAGACAGGAAGCAATGGAAGAGGGACTGGAAGGAGAAGAAGCGAAAGCATTTGTCAGAGACGAACTCGAGAGATATGATGCGGAGAGGAAAGCAGCGGAAGCTAAGGAAAAAGCAGCCGCAGATTTACAGCAGAAGAAGATGGATGAGGAAATGGAAATTCGCAGGATGCAGCATGAGGAAAAGGAGAGGGAGAGACAGCATGAGAAGGAGAGAGAAGAGAGACAGCATGAGTTGGCTCTTAAAACTCTAGAATTCCAAAGTCGTGGTGCTGCCTCTACCTCTAGCAATGGAGAGTCTTCTCCTCATTCTTCCTTAACTGACCCTGCTAACACTCAATCTCTTCAACTAAATGCTATGTCTTTCACTCTTGAATCTTTTCCTTGTCCAAATGAGAAGATTGACACATGGTTAGAAAAATTTGAGAAAATTGCAACTCTGTACGGGTTAGAGAGGTCGCGTTGGAATATGAAACTTTCCCAGGCCCTAAAAGGTTCTGCTTATGATGTTTATTCTAAGCTGGAAAGTAGCCAACAAGACGACTACGATGTGTTGAAGAAAGCGTTACTGGAGTGCTTTGAAATGAACGCTCGCAAGTTTTTGCAACTGTTTCGCAACAGCCGGAAAGAGAATTCTGAAACTTTTCACCAGTTCTCATCTCGTCTTAAGGGATATCTAACAAAGTGCCTTGAGCTTTCGCAGCTCCCCTCTACCTATGAAGGTCTTGAGGAACTTGTTCTAACTGAACAAATAAAGAACACTTTGTCTGCTGATACCCGGAGATTTCTCGCTGAGCAGGGGGCAGAAAAACTTGAAGACATTTTGGAAAAGTCTGAGCGTTATCACAATGCGCTGGCTGAACTACCGGCCACAAAGCGGAAACCGACAGAGGAGCATTTTCGAAAACATAACCTAGAGCAATCTTCTCAGGCTTCTAACCTAAATAACCACAAACTACAAGAGGGCAAACCAAGAAGGAACGGGAGCCTGCGCCAAATTTGTTACCTATGGAACTTAAAGAAGCGCAATACAAGGACCCTACCTTGGCACCCTGCTTTAGGAAACTGCCCATGGCGAAGGAACCAAAACAGCACGGGGACATTTTTTCTGAGGATGGCGTACTTTATCGGAGAACGGGCAAGCCTGACCAAGGTTACAACCAGCTCCTAGTACCGAAACAGTACAGAAGCCAAATCCTAGAAATGGGGCACTCTCTTCCCTTTAGCGGACATATGGGACAGAACGCCACAAACCAACGGATAACCACTCATTATTGGTGGCCAGGAGTAAACACTGATATTATCAGGTACGTAAAATCCTGTGCCCAGTGCCAACGTGTACCACCCAAGCAACGGACACCCCCAGTCCACATGGGTGAAATGCCAATAATGGGAACACCATTCGAACGGGTTGTGATCGACATTTTAGGGCCTTTCGAAAGGACTAAAAGAAGGAACAGGTTCATCCTGACCTTAGTCGATACATGCACTTTATGGGCAGAAGCTATCCCGCTAACATGCGCAGATGCCAAGCATGTCGCAGAAGCCCTCGTGCAGATTTTCACTCGGTTGGGATTCCCTCAGCAAGTGTTGACGGATAATGGATCTCCATACCGAAACCTGTTGATGGATGAGATCATTAAGATCTTGAGGACCCAGCACATCCACACTAAGCCATATACTCCGGCCGGAAATGGGCTCGTGGAACGTGCTAATGGAAACCTCACCATGATGCTAAGTAAGCTGGCACAAGTGAAACCTGAAGATTGGGATCTCTGTATTCCTGCAGCATTATTTGGCTACAGAGAATCTCCTCATACTTCCACAGGATTTCCGCCAGCTACACTCTTATTCGGCAGACCCATTAAGGGCCCGCTTGAAGCCTTACTTCAGTCTCTGACAGACGAGAAGGCTGATGAGCCAGTTGTCTCAGCCAGTAAATATGTGTCGGTTTTAAAGGAACGGTTGAAACTAGGGTGGGACCTAGCAACGACTAACTTTAAGCGAGCACGCACCAAGCACGCTAACCGATACAGGAAAGTCGCGGAAGAGAGAGAACTGGAAGCAGGAGAGAAAGTTTTGGTGTTGCTCCCTACCGAGAACAACCAACTGAAGATCGGATGGCAAGGGCCGTTTACCGTCCTGAAAAAGATTTCTAAGGCTAACTACCAGATCTCTATTGAAGGAAAGGAGAAGGTTTTCCATTTAAATCTCTTAAAGAGATACTTGGAAAAACCAGTGCCAACCTCCGACCATCTCCTGACGATCGCCAAAACTGACGAAGATGACGATAGTGGCAGGGATATTCCACCGCTATCACAGGAAATCTTTCAAAAATGTCAGAAGCGGCGACGCTCTTTCAAGCGCGCATATGAGACATTCCAGGGGAAGGAAACTTTGAGGAGTGGACTTGAGTAGGAATTGGACAGAGATGGAGGGGGAAGAGGAGAGGGAAGAAGACAGACACCCCGAAGCTACGGTTATAGGAAATTAAACTCCATAACGTAGACATGGAGTGCTTCCATATCTTAAAGGGGGGAGGCTCTGTCACGTAGGGTTTATATTCATTTAATTTCCTACATCTTCTTCCTATTCTTTCACGCGATTTCTCTCTTTTATTATCTCTGTATTTCATTTTTCCTGTATATTTTTCATCCATTCGTTTTTGCGAATATTATTTTCATATAATTCGCAAACTTTACCTGTTTTCCTTTCTCTAATACTGAGAATCGCACCTGGGTGGTATTGCGTACATGTCAGTCGCGCTGGTCGGATGATAGGCGTGAATTTACAGCATTCGCTAGACATTCGTCTGAGGGTCTCTGGCCTGGGGCGTGAAAATTCACCCGAGGGACATGGAAAGTAGACAGAGAGTCTGCATTTCAGTAAACGCATGAGGTTTTTCGTCAGGAAAAACCCGGCTTAGCGTGAAAATCCACTCCGCACTGCAGACGGTGGTCTGAGATTTGCAACTCATGCAAGCCCTCGGCCACTGATGGCTGTTACGTCACGCGATAAGCGGACGAAGGTGTTATACGGACAGGGGAGACTATTTCGCTTGGCGAAATAAGATTAGGATCCTGTGTCCGATTTTAAAGATATTGGCCAAGTTTGAAACTTAAATTTCATTCTCGCTCATAGACTCACAGTAGATAGGTTGCTCGTAAACAGAATAGCTGTTAGCGAAGATCTCAGTTTGTTTCGGCAATTTGTCGAACTTCTAGACTTCCAGAAATATTTTCAGCATTTTTATTCTTAAGTTGTGCGACTACCTGTAATTCTGTGGTTGAGGTAATTAATATGATAGATATATAGATTTTGTGAGTGTTAAAGTGTTTAATCGCTTAATTCATTTTAATCTATTTCTTTAGCGCAGAAGAGAAATAAAGTGGTAGGCTATTATATTTTCTAGGGAAGCATTCAGTGGAAAGCAGAATAAAATTAAAATTTCTAGCTTATAACGGCAAGTGTAGCTATTTATGAATTTAATTTAACCGCTAATACTCAGTCGAGTGTATTTTTCTAAACTACCGTATAAACTCTAGAATCGAGCCTCATGAATGGTGACGGAATACGCACGTGTTCCTAATTCATGAGAATTGCTGATTTTTAAATATAACTTACGTCACGGGAAGTTTAAATGATAAGCAAAGCTCTCTGCTTGCAAGTTTAAATGTAAGTTATAACCAGTACATATTCTGTTTATTATATTATATGTGTTATTTTTCCTCCACACAGTGAAAGTTTTGGGGTGACCCTAACTTTACCAGCACCTAGTAGTAGTTTCCATACTTGTGAAGAAATAGACAGTCCTTATTTTGAACCACGTGGGTTTCTTAAGTACCACTGGTCTAAACAGTGCATATGCAACCCGAGTTAGCCAGAAATACTATATCCCAATAACGGGTTTTTCAAAGACTGTAATGATAAATACTGGACCTTGGAGCCAGATCTTAATTTCTTCTAGAAAAACTCTACGTAATCTTTCTGCCTGGTGGCGCGAAATACTTCAAGTATTAACTAACATTTCCCGACTATATATATATATATTTTTTTTGTGGACAAATCTGTGGTGTGACTAAAGTGAATCCTATACTGAGGGAAGGCACCGACCTGACATTCATCATTTCTAGAAACCTACGCTATTGACACTGTGCTCTGCTAACTCCCGCGCCTGGAATAATTGTTAGGTGACTTAATCAGACATTTGAACAAATTTGCACACCCAAGTAGTCGTTCCCGGAGACTCCGAGTTAAATACGTCTTTTGGAACTGGGGACTTCTTGGCAGAAGACTGCATTTTTTTTGAGTCTGTGTGAAAATCTAAAATCAGTGTGTTCCAAGAGGCAGCGAGCAAAGTCGTGAGTACCTGTATGAGAGGCCATGGCGGAATGAATGAGTGTACGCTGGTTTGAGTGATATTTTCACTATTATATCTTTGACACCCTGTTGCTGTCCTATTTGTTTTTTTTTCAATCTGCATAATTTGTTGCTAAGGCTAGAGTTCTTGTGTTTTTGTCTTAGGTTAAATCAGATTTTTTTCAAACTCTGTGCATATAATTACGAGATAAAACAAAGAAAACTCTTAGAATCAAACCCTATGTATCTGTGACTCTGGCGCCATCATCTGTTCTCTTAACGGGGCTGGGCTAAACCTAGAGTTAACACTATAAGGGGGCTATCATCCTTGAAACATTTCCTTGAATTTTTATGACTATGTGTATATGTATTCTCCTTGATGTACTTTCTTTGATGTTGTGAGCCGATTTTTTCCTGATATTAAAATCGCTCTTGAACTTAATAATAGTGTTTGGTCAGCTCGTTCTAGATAATATATATATCATTGTTATAGTTTTCCCACGTCTGTGTGTTTACCTGTCGTCACGTGTATGTGCGTGCCTGTGAGTGATAGAAATATACGTAATATGTATATTGGTGTAGTCTGTCTGACGCTGTAACAACTGTTGTAGAAGATAGGTGAGAGAGAGAAGAATTCTTTTCGCTTTCAGAGACAGCCACTATATCAACATCTATCATCTCACGTGTGTGGAAATTCTATTACCTTTCACTAACTCTCACTGAGTCTATCACCTATTCAAACCTATTCAGAAGGGACCAAACCTAGTCTTAATTCTCCTATCGAAAATCTACGACACTGGTCTCTGTTTTGGATGTGTAGATCTTTATGGTCTCTGTTGTGGATGTGTAGATCTTTATGGTCTCTGTTGTGGATGTGCAGATCTTTATGGTCTCTGTTGTGGATGTGCAGATCTTTATGGTCTCTGTTGTGGATGTGTAGATCTTTATGGTCTCTGTTGTGGATGTGCAGATCTTTATGGTCTATGTTGTGGATGTGTAGATCTTTATGGTCTCTGTTGTGGATGTGTAGATCTTTATGGTCTCTGTTGTGGATGTGTAGATCTTTATGGTCTCTGTTGTGGATGTGTAGATCTTTATGGTCTCTGTTGTGGATGTGTAGATCTTTATGGTCTCTGTTGTGAATGTGCAGATCTTTATGGTCTCTGTTGTGGATGTGCAGATCTTTATGGTCTCTGTTGTGGATGTGCAGATCTTTATGGTCTCTGTTGTGGATGTGCAGATCTTTATGGTCTCTGTTGTGGATGTGTAGATCTTTATGGTCTCTGTTGTGGATGTGAAGATCTTTATGGTCTATGTTGTGGATGTGCAGATCTTTATGGTCTCTGTTGTGGATGTGCAGATCTTTATGGTCTCTGTTGTGGATGTGCAGATCTTTATGGTCTCTGTTGTGGATGTGCAGATCTTTATGGTCTCTGTTGTGGATGTGTAGATCTTTATGGTCTCTGTTGTGGATGTGCAGATCTTTATGGTCTCTGTTGTGGATGTGTAGATCTTTATGGTCTCTGTTGTGGATGTGAAGATCTTTATGGTCTATGTTGTGGATGTGCAGATCTTTATGGTCTCTGTTGTGGATGTGTAGATCTTTATGGTCTCTGTTGTGGATGTGCAGATCTTTATGGTCTCTGTTGTGGATGTGTAGATCTTTATGGTCTCTGTTGTGAATGTGCAGATCTTTATGGTCTCTGTTGTGGATGTGCAGATCTTTATGGTCTCTGTTTTGGAAGTGTAGATCTTTATGGTCTATGTTGTGGATGTGCAGATCTTTATGGTCTCTGTTGTGGATGTGTAGATCTTTATGGTCTCTGTTTGTTGTGGATATGTAGATCTTTATGGTCTCTGTTGTGAATGTGCAGATCTTTATGGTCTCTGTTGTGGATGTGCAGATCTTTATGGTCTCTGATGTTGATGTGTAGATCTTTATGGTCTCTGTTGTTGATGTGCAGATCTTTATGGTCTCTGTTGTGGATGTGTAGATCTTTATGGTCTCTGTTGTGGATGTGCAGATCTTTATGGTCTCTGTTGTGGATGTGCAGATCTTTATGGTCTCTGTTGTCTGTTGTGGATGTGCAGATCTTTATGGTCTCTGTTGTGGATGTGTAGATCTTTATGGTCTCTGTTGTGGATGTGTAGATCTTTATGGTCTATGTTGTGGATGTGCAGATCTTTATGGTCTCTGTTTTGGATGTGCAGATCTTTATGGTCTCTGTTGTGAATGTGTAGATCTTTATGGTCTCTGTTGTGGATGTGTAGATCTTTATGGTCTCTGTTGTGGATGTGCAGATCTTTATGGTCTCTGTTGTGGATGTGTAGATCTTTATGGTCTCTGTTGTGGATGTGCAGATCTTTATGGTCTCTGTTGTGGATGTGTAGATCTTTATGGTCTCTGTTGTGGATGTGCAGATCTTTATGGTCTATGTTGTGGATGTGCAGATCTTTATGGTCTATGTTGTGGATGTGCAGATCTTTATGGTCTATGTTGTGGATGTGCAGATCTTTATGGTCTATGTTGTGGATGTGCAGATCTTTATGGTCTATGTTGTGGATGTGTAGATCTTTATGGTCTATGTTGTGGATGTGCAGATCTTTATGCTGTATTCTCCACAGTTGAATAAAGTGCATTTGTATGATTTTTCTATTTAGATGAGTTAAAATTGTATACAAAATAATTTATATAACTAGGTCTTTGTATGCTTCCTTATATGTAGTCTTTTTTTTTTTATAACTCTTCTTCAACATTTCTGCTGCCTTTATTTGTAATAATTACATTGGTTTTTTCAACTAATTTTTATCCAATGTATGCAACCTGATCGTAATTTTCAGGTTTTTAATTCTTATCAGGTCAACCGCCTTTTTCTTACCCTGCTTTCATGTTCGTATGTAAAGGGACACTAATTATAAAAACAGCGTGTTTTTTTTTAAAACCCCGTTTTTCTTCACAGCCCCTCGGGGGCGTGTCTTCCAGTTCAACATAAATCACACACGTTCATTAGCGAACACGCGGGATGATCACAGGGTCCTGGTTTTAGAAGTACGAGTACATTCATAAATTAATGTAATAATAATTGCATTTGATATTTTTTTAAAACAATGACAAGCATCCAACAGAAATGGAAAACATAAGATTTAGCCGACAAAAAACGCATATGGAGAAGAGAGCTGGAAACAGATTTGAAAAGAATAAAGAAAACATGAACAGACCTTGTTCGGATGGCGCAGGACAGGGGGGCTTGGCATGTTTTTGTTGATGACATGTGCTTCACCGGCCGCTGTAAGGTTTTGATGATCATACATTTAAAATGCTTTGTGTATCTTCTTCTTCTTTTTCTTCTTCTTCTTCTGCCTCTTCGTTCACTTTCAGAGGCCAACTTGAACATGTTCAAAGAATTCAGTGTGGTCAAGCTGGAAGCTGTTGGTATCTCTGTAGAGTTTTTCCAGGAATGGTACAAATGCTATGGATATCAAATCTCTCAGGAAAAAGCCAGGATTTATCCATAGTGGATTTAATTCCCTTATAGTGTGAATTTTTTTCCTATGTCTGGTCGTTTTATGACGGTTCTTGCTTCCTTCATTTCTACCAAAACGAAGACTGAATCGGTCAATCCTTTCTCCTAGATCATGATTTCTTAACCTTTTTGTGTTGTCGATCCATTTGATTGTCCGGTGAAGTCTACCTAGCCTTTGATTGTCCGGTGAAGTCTACCTAGCCTTTGATTGTCCGGTGAAGTCTACCTAGCCTTTGATGTCAGATGAAGGTTACGTACCTCTTTGTTTTTCTTATTAAAGTTATCGACCCCTTTATTTGTCAGATGAAAGCTACGTAGCCATTTGATTTTTCGATGAAGGTTAAATACCTCTTTGATTGTCCCATGAAGGTTACATACCCCTTTGATTGTCCAATGAGGGCTACGTACCCTTTTGATTGTCCGATGAGGGCTACTTACCCCTTTGATTGTCCGATGAGAGCTACTTACCCCTTTGATTGTCCGATGAGTGCTACGTACCCCTTTGATTATCCGATGAGTGCTACGTACCCCTTTGATTGTCCGATGAGGGCTACTTACCCCTTTGATTGTCCGATGAGGGCTACTTACTCCTTTGATTGTCCGATGAAGGTTACGCAGCCCTTTGATTGTCCGATGAATGCTATGAACTTCTTTTTTGAAAAAAAAAGAAAAGAAATGTATATAAATCTAAATGCACAATTAAGTAAAACTTGACATATTAAATTTTAACTTATGTACACAGACTCCTTAGAATCCAATCATGGACCACCTTTCCCCTGCCCCGATGGGTCCCAGGACCACAGGTTTTGAAACCCTGGTATTATCCCAAAAGAAATGATTGAGGTGCGCCACAGGAAATTGCAGTCCCACATGTCAGCATCAAAACGAGAAGCTGGTTTTCAAATTTGTCATGTGATGAGTGTAGGTGCGTCCGTGTATATGTATCTGTGTGTTACGCACGTGCAGTGCGATAAGACAATTTGAACATGATCGAAGAAAATATTTACTCATATAAAGATTACCCCGCATACATATACACACACACACATTTTCATGTTCCGGAAATATGAGCTGTGATAAATGTTTGGCGTCCTTTGCAGACAACTCAGGCGATAATTATTTTTGCATCCAGCGATTCTTAAATTGTATATATATATATATATATATATATATATATATCTATATATATATATATATATATATATATATATATATATATATATATATATATAATTACTTAGTCGTTTCTCTTCCACCTTGGGATGTAGAGAATAGCCAGAGAGAGAGAGAGAGAGAGAGAGAGAGAGAGAGAGAGAGAGAGAGAGAGAGCGCCATGCTATCCTATCGGTTGTCGTCCTTTTGGCCTGGTTCCTGCCCAGTTCTTCAGAGATTGTCTGATGTTGTCCTCCCAGCGAACTCTGGGTCGTCCTGGAGGTCTGGATCCTTGGCTATTGGTTGCCCATGTTTTTCGTAGTAGCCGGCCTTCTTCAATTTTGCAGACATGGCCAAGCCATCGCAACTGGGACTGTTCCACTCCAGTCTGCAAGAGCAGAATGTCAAGGCTGTGGCGTATCCTTTGGTTGCGAGTCCTGTCCGTTCTTGACACTTGAACCACCTTCTCAAATTGCTTACTTCTGAGGTTTGGTGCTGGATCTTGTGGGTTGTAGTCATTGTCCGTGACTCACATCAGTAGGTTAAGACTGGGGCATAGGTGGAGCGGTATGCAGCCATCTTATTCTTCTGGCCTGTTTCTCTTTTGGTGAAGAATTCTTTGTTTATGGCACGGAAAAGTCTCACAGCTGCTGCTATTCGGGTAGCCGATTCTTCGTTGATGCCTCCTTTCCAGTCTATAGCAGCATAGCAGCACCGCGAAATTCAGATGATTGACCTACTCCAGCCAGAGCCCCTCATCCCAGCATGTCTTATTTCCTCTCTATTATATATATATATATATATATATATATATATATATATATATATAATAAAGTTCGCATAGTATAACAAAGTTCAAGCACAACAAGAATGTAAACCGATTCAACTTGAGTGCTTGAGTTAATGAGATTTAATGTCGGCGCGAAAAAAAGGGGAAAAACCCTTGAGAAAGTGGGAAGTGTTTAGTGAGCAACCCTTGCTGGCGTATAGACGGGATTTAAAATTTGAGGGACCTCCTAGTCCACAGCCGTTTGAAAACTGCCGACGATGGCCATTTTGGTACCCAGCCATGTAACCGGACACGATGCAAGACATGCCAGCATGTAATCCAAACACGCACAGTGACATTCCCTAAGGCCAAGTTCACCATCACCTACGGCTTCACATGCGAGTCACGTAACGTCATTTATGCTATTATATGCAAACGTTGCAATATTACTTACATCGGCCAAACGGGCACGCGACTGGGTAACCGATTCTGCAGACACCTGTACGACATCTCGCAGCTGAAATCCACACCTGTGGCCACCCACTTCAATGGCCCTGGCCACCACGGTGCCACTGACATCCAGGAGATCCTGTTCATCGGACGCCAACAGTCGGTTCCGCCTGGAACAACGCCTGATCCATCTTATGGGTTGCCTCAAACCCAATGGTTTGAACACCCAGCATTATTTTGTCTGAGGCGTCTTTTTCTATCTAGCCCCAGTTCTATTATGACTGAGATCACCCTTGACTTCCCAAATTTTTTAATTTTTTTTTTAATTTTTTTTTTTAAATTAAAAATTCTTTTTATTTAAATTATTTTAAATTTTATTTTATTTATTTATTTTAATTTATTTGTTTTATTTTTTATTTATTTTTTTTATTTTCCTCAATATGTATTACTTTTTCCCCCACAGGGTTTTGCAGTCCTTGTTTTCATAATTTTGTATTTATAGTTTCAATTTACTATTCATTTCCGGTTCAGTAGCGGCCATTTTCGCTCCAACATGTGACACTATGAGGGAGTACTGTATTTGTCTCTTATTTCTATAGTTTCATGTTCTCCACTTAATTCTCACTTTCTTTCCCTTCTGTCTTTTGTTTGTCTGTCCCCGACGAAGGCCTTGTGGCCGCAACGTAGGCTTCCTTGTCCTTTCTCTTAGTAAGACGTATTACTTTTTGTGTTTTTGTTTGTTTTGTTTTTTTCCCCCATTGAGTGAGAAACAGGCGTGAAGAAACCACATCTGTAACCTGTGCACCGACAGACGTACAAAGATCAAGCGGAGCATAGGATGTTATTTGGCAAATTTTGACTAATTAAATATATCGATGGCGATTTGAAACTGGCATATTAGTACTTACAGTCTTGTTCCACCGTTTGATTTGAAATGATGGCGAGAACATGATTTTTTTAAAAAAAAAAAGGAATATTACTAACTATACCCTTAAACTTCAGGAATCAGTATTCTATTGTCGAAAAGGTTGAAATAACCAGAACATGTCAAATGTAGAAGTGAGATACTAAGGAAAGACGCTGAATGCCTATCAGACAAATTGAAGATGCATAACAGGATTAACAGAGAAGATGGGTGTGATAGGAGAGATACCGAGGTAAAAGAGATGAAATAAAGAGATAGAGAAGAGGATACATCGTCATTGTTATAGAGAAGTAATTATAATTGTCTGCAGCAGAGAACTTTCAGCGCTGAATAAGATCAATGAGATTCGATTAGTCCAAGGAAACAAGACATTTCCGACAAGCGCCCGGATCTCATCTTTCGATCAGTGAGTTCTTCCAGAAATTAGGAGCGGGAGAAGAGAAAAGGGTGACAGCGGAATAGTAACAGAGAGCAGCACCTGGTGATGAGCTGTGTCAAATTAAACATGGTTACTATTTTCCTTTATTACTCACTTTGCTCTCTTTGTCTGGTCTGTCTTTCCCCCCCCCCCCCCCCTTTCCCCCCTAGATCATTTGATCTTGCAACTAGGAGCTGAGGATACATTCGTTAGCTGTTAAAAACATAAATTAACATAGTTTTATAACAGAAGCTGCACGAGCGCTTATAAAATCATTAAAAAAAAATAATAATTAAGAGATAATTGTGATAAATTGCCCCGCGTAGTTCTGTGGGGTTTCTTATGAGGCCCTCCCAAAACAAAACAAAACGTAGACACAGTACTCCCAAAGTCCTGTCCTGCAAGATTACATTAAGGCTGGACATGCGGTTGGCAACCTAATTCTCTTCTTCTTTGATCCATAGCCGCCAACCGTCAAAGCAGTCAGGGGCCATCACGCCTAGTGGCGTCTTGTAGAACAGCAACAAATTGATTCCACTTTGCTCGGTCGGTGGCCATCCTTCGTACAGTGCCCCAACTCTGGTTCATTCTTTGCACCTCGGCTTCCACAGTTCTCCGCCAAGTTGTTTTTTGGTCGGCCTCTCTTTCGCTTTCCCTCGGGGGTCCATGGCATAGCTGTTCTTGTGATGGTATCAGGGTCCCTTCTGAGGACGTGGCCAACCCAACTCCAGCGTTTGCCACCTATGATGGTGTGCATGTCCTCCTGGTTACTCCGAATAAGTAGTTCTTGGTTGCTAATGGTATTCGGCCAAATGATTCGGAGAATTTTCCTTACGCAGATTGTGTGGAAGGAGGACAGTTTCGACATTTCCTTCTCTGTTACTCTCCAGCATTTCGCACCATAAAGAAGCACAGAAAGTACACAGCTCTCATACAGTCTTAATTTGGTGTTTGTGCTGTACTGGGAAGACTTCCAAATGTTGTTGAGACTAGCAAAGACTGTTCTCGCTTTATTCATTCTGTTGTTAATGTCCTTGCTTGTTCCGCCGTCAGGTGTTACTATGCATCCTAGGTAAGTAAATGTGTCTGTCTGTTCTAACTTATGGTTCCTTATTATTATTGGCTCAGGATTGCCCACATTTAGTGTCATGACCTCTGTCTTTTTCAGATTGATATTCAGACCAACCTGCTGGCCATACTTATTCAGTCTATCGGTTTTTCTTGGATGTGTTGATGTGAATGCGCGAGTAGTGCAATGTCATCTGCATGTTCCAGGTCTTCCAGTGTAGAAAACGTTATCCATCTAATTCCTCTTGGACTGCCCTCTGTATCTGGTGCATCACCTAATCTATGGCTGTCAAAAATAATGTTGTTGATAAGGAGCACCCCTGGCGTACTCCTGTTTTCACTTCGAAAGTTAGATTATTCAATCCAAGACTGCATGTAAAGTTAGAATAGAGGCTTTTTATGATGGAAACAATGCAGCTGGGAATTCCATAAGCCCTCAGTATTTTCCATAGGCCAACCTAATTATGTCAATATAATTACTACAGAAACCACCACCACAAGAACACGTGAATGCTTTGTGCAGTCTTCCTACAAGGGGAACAACTGCAGTGGCCACACATTGCTAGATAAGCAGCGAAAAGAAAAAGATGATGAATAATGTGATACCTTTACATAGCACACGTTCCACCTCACGTGAGCGCCAGTTAGTTCAACGCCTTGAACTTAAGCATAGATAGGATTTTACTTAGAGCAAAGAGCAATTAACTTACAACTTGACACCTTTTGACATTCGCTCAAGTTATGTCATGTCAATTTCTTGTCCAGTCGTTCGGTAAAGTTTATGTTGTGAACTGCACGGGTAACCGGTTGTCAAGCAGCAATTCTGAAATAAACGTACGGGTTTGTTGTAAATTTTTAAAGTTTTTTATTGTATTTAGCACTTCCAGACCTTTGAACTTTTCCCATTTTTTATGTCGTTGAGCCTTCGAATTAGACTTCTTATGAAACGGGATGGAACATTGAAGGGAGGAAGGGAGCGCTATTTTATATACGTATATATATATATATATATATATATATATATATATATATATATAAATATTTATATATAGATATATATATATATATATATATATATATATATATAATTAATTTTTTTTTGGGGGGGGGGGGCATACGTTGGTATGAGTCTTACTAGGACTAAAGACAAAAGAAAATTGCATACGTTGCGGCCACAAGGTCTTTGTCGGGGAAAGTTAAGAAAGCGAGAGCTTAATGAGAAACTAGAGGAATTAAATAAAATGAATACAGCCCGTGAGTACCGATAGGACAAACACAGGGCAGGAAGCCTGTTGATAACATAACCAAGCAGTCCTTGTGCAATGCCCTGGGTACGAAAGACAAACACACGGAAAACAGACCTGGAGACGGACATAATAGGAATGAGGACATGGTGAGACCTTGGCCTGATGACACGGATAGGAGGACGGTATGTGTTTGTTGAAGGTCTGTTGCTCGTTATATCGCTGATGGATGATGAATGAATGAATGGTGTTGTTTAAACTGAGTGTTTACCAGAGCTGTGGAGTCGGAGTCGTGGAGTCGGTCATTTTTAGTGGAGTTGGTGTCAGTAAAAAATTTCCCGACTCCGAATTTTACGAGACTTAAGTTATGCACCAACAATTGATAAAGAAGCAAATGAGAAAGAAGACTTTTACACCAGACTACAAAATGTCTTGGACAAAAAGAAAAGAAAGGACATCACAATTTTGATGGGGGACCTAAACGCGAAAATAGGAACAGACAACACCGGCTTTGAATAAATCATGGGAAAGCATGGATTAGGTATGATGAACGAGAATGGGGAACTTTTAGCTAACTTCTGTGCTTCAAATTAACTAGCTATAGGAGTAAGCATATTTCCACATAAAAGAATAAATAAAGCAACATGGATATCACCAGACCACAGAACTGAGAATCAGATTGATCACATATGCATAAGTAAGAAGTTTAGGTCATCATTGCATGATGTAAAAGTCTGTAGAGGAGCAGATGTGGTATCAGACCACCATCTTCTGTTGGCTAAAACAGAATTAAAACTCAAGAAATTTACAATAGTTTATAGCAATAGACAACAGTATAATGTGAGATATCTAAGAAATTAGGAAATAAGAGAAAAATTTTCAATTACAGTATCCAACAAATACCAAGTACTTCAACAGCTGGTAGATGAAGCTGATACGGAAGACCACTGGCAACAAGTAAAAAATATTTGGAACGAGACATCTGAAGAAGTACTGAGAAAAAGAGAACATCAGCACAAAGCATGGATAACAACAGAAACCATTAGTAAAATACGAGGTGTGTTCAAATGAAACCCGTCCCAGTGGCTTTATAACAAATATATGTAAGGTACATCAGCAGGAGTAGTAGAATTAAATACAGCAATTGTTATGAAGCAAGTACCCACTGGGGTTCTTTAGAAATAGTCACCATAGGCATTCAGACACGCATCCCACTGCTTGGGTAGACGGCGGATGCCGTCCGAGAAAAATGACTTTGGTTGCTTATTAAACCATTTGGTCAGCGATGCCCTGACGTCTGCATCAAAGTCGAATCGTTGTCCCTTTAGAGATTTTTTTAAGGGTCCGAACAAATGAAAGTCACATGGTGACAGATCGGGGTTGTAGGCTGGGTGTGGCAGAACTTCCCACCTTTTCCTTGCTAACGCTTCCTGCACAATGTTCGCAACATGTGGACGAGCATTGTCGTGCAACAGAATCACACCACGCGAAAGCATGCCGGGTCGTTTATTCTTGATGGCTGTATGCAGGTTGTCTAGTGTGTCTTTGTAGCGGATGGCATTGATGTTCACGCCAGGCTCTTTAAAGTCTACCAATAGAAGCCCTTCATGGTCAAAAAATGCGGTCAGCATAACCTTACCGGCGGAAATCTGTGACTTGAATTTTTTGGGTTTGGTGATCCGGGATGTTTCCATTGCATGATCGCTGATTTGCTGCACGGCTCAAAGTGGTGGCACCACGACTCATCGCCTGCCACTATGCGCAACAGAAATGCATCACCCTCCTCTTCGTAACGCAGCAGGTGGTTCAAACTCCACCCCATGCGTTCTTCCTTATGGTGATCGGTCAGCATCCGTGGGACGCATTGTGAACACAACTTTTGATACTTCAGTTTCTTCCTAACCACCATTTGAACTGTCCCAAGAGACACAGCGAACTCCTCTGCTAGCGAACGTAAGCTCCGACGACGGTCCACCCGTATTGCTGCATCAATCTCGGCGATGGCTTCTTCTGTCGCAACAATATGCACCTGACCTGGCCGCGGAAGATCTTTCGTTAACTGACGTCCTTCTCGAAACATTCGTACCCAGTATTTCACTGTAGTCTTAGACACACTTTTGTCACCATACACTGCTTTCATTCGGCGATGAATGTTGACTGGTCGACATCCTTCGGCTGTTAGGAACTGAATCACCGCTCGCTAATCGACCTTGGACGGATTCCTTATCACACCGGCAATTATTTTAACGGTCTGCAGCACAACCAATGAATACTAGGAGAATGAACACTTACACACTTGTACATTCGTATGTGCTTATTACGTCAGATGTGACGTCATCATGCTCCTGATACGAATATACACTTGGCGCAGCACGGTCGGGTTTCATTTGAACACGCCTCGTAGAAGACAGGAAAAACAAGAAAGCAGATTTAAACAGAAGTAAAACCAGAAGCTCAAAAGCGAAGGCTCATGAAGTGTGCTTAGAAGCAAACAATGAAATAAGAAGAGACAAGAGGAAGTATATTGAAGAGTTGGCAAGGGAAGCAGAGGAACCTGCAGCCAAAGGAAATATGAGGGGCCTGTACAACAACACAAAGAAGCTAACAGGGAAATATAAGCAAGCAAATGGCCTCATAAAAGATAAGAATGTAAAATTGCTTACTAATATACAAGTACAAATGAAGAGATGGACAGAACATTTTGAGGAACTTCTCAATAGACCAGCTCCAACTAATCTCCCAGATATCCAGCCAGCAGAAGATGAGCTACAAATCAGCTTTGAACGACCAAGTAGAGAAGAAATAAAGAAAGCCATAAAGCTTCTGAA
This sequence comes from Oreohelix idahoensis, assembly GCA_024509875.1. NCBI lineage: Eukaryota > Metazoa > Mollusca > Gastropoda > Stylommatophora > Oreohelicidae > Oreohelix > Oreohelix idahoensis. The sequence goes on along the minus strand of JAMPIV010018608.1, from coordinate 23,742 downwards.
AGATGGAAAAGCAACTGGCCCAGATGGCATTCCAGCAGAGGCCATCAAAACATATGTTGATACTTCTACAGAGATATTATACAAACTACTTGGCAAAGTTTGGGAGAGAGAGGAAATACCAGCAGAATGGAAGGAAGGTTGTCTGGTCAAGTTGCCTAAGAAGGGAAATTTACAAGAGTGCACAAATTATAGAGGAATAATGTTACTATCAATGCTGTCGTAGATTTTGGATAGGTATTTAAGATAGAAGGTCCCGTCTGAATAGAACTGGGAAAAAAGGTGTTAACTCAGTGAGAGATAAGGTAAAGACATAGATTTCACGAGTGAATGGTGAAAAGGTAGAGTCTGTCCCTGGATTTAGAAGATACTCTAGTCCAGCCTATCTTACGACTGAAATTTGTTTAATAATAAATTCTTTAAGCGCCAAACACGGCGCATAAGGCAGAAACCAGTGCTCTCCAGGTTGTTCGTTGTGACGCCACTCCTCTTAGCTCTTGCACATTATTTAGGCCCAACGTTCTTCCTTCTCTTATTATTGTTCTTCTGAGTGTTTCTTTTGGTCTTCCTTTTTTCCGCTTACCCTCAGGAACCCAAGTGAGCGCCTGTAGTGGTATTCTGTTGTTTTGCATTCGTAGGACATGACCGATATATGACCATCGTCTTTTCCTTATATAGTCGGAGACATATTTATGCCTAGAGTCTTCTCTTATTTGTCGATTAGTCTTGAATTCTTTCCAACTGATGTTCATGAGTTTTCTAAGACATTTGTTCTCGAATGTATTCAGCTTGTTCTCCAATGATTTTTGTTATTTTCCAACTCTCACAGCCGTATGTTAACACTGAGATAACATTTGAATTAAACAGACGAAGCTTGGTATGTATATTCAATGATCGTAATTTCCAAATGTTAGATAATCTATTGAAGGCGCTAGCTGCCAAAGCAATTCTAGTATGGATTTCTCTTGTTGTGTCACCATCCTGAGTCATTTTACTGCCTAAATAATTGAAACTTTCAACTTTCTGTAGTTTTTCCCCGTTCAAGATGATATCAAAGGTCTCGTTAGAAAAGTTCATAGCTTTAGTTTTAGAGGCATTTATTTGGAGACCAATTTTTAACCGAGAGATGACACAAAATTATTTATTGCTTCTTGGGATTGTCTTGGTGTTGAACTTAAGAATGCTACATCATCTGCGAAATCCAGGTCCCCCAGGAATTTTCCATTTGTCCATTTTATACCCAATCGTATCAGACAGTTTACCTTTCTGTATATATTAACATATACGCTATAACCACTCACACACACACACACACACACACACACACAGATAAGTGACGACAATCAGGCGCACAAACGTGAAACTATAGTAATGGTGTAGGGATATTGGGCCGAGCTGACCAACACAGGTTTTATGTTAAGTTTATTTATCATAAAGGAAAACTTCACAACATTCAGTATCAAATATCAAATATAAATAATCATAGGTTACAGAAATCATAAAGAAATAAACCCCATCAATGCAATCCCCTCTGTTGAGACAAGATCCCCCAAGAAGAAGTTAAACTACCCCCAAAAGGTCAAAAGATTTGCGCTATGGTATAGAATTTGACTATACTGTAAAGAACAGAGTTCCTAATTAATGTATTCAGAAAAATAACAGTATTAGCAAACAAAAGAAATGCACAACAAAGTGAGTACAATGATTATACAATAGAAGAATTATTCATTCCGTCTTTCTCTCGCTTCAGACAAACAGTGGCCACTTTCAGTCGCGCTTACCTAATTGTTGATTAACAACATCTGGAACATATCTCCATGGTACAAACAGTAAATCCAGTGTTGGGTTGTGTTTTGGCAAAATAAGCCCCAGCTCCTCAAAGTTTGATTAATCCTGTTATTTGGGGAACGCTTACTTCGTTACTGTTAATTGGATCTGTTTATGTCACATCAATTAGTCCAAGTAGGAAAATAAATACGAGATCTAGTGTTCACAGTGTCAGTAGCTTGTAATTCCAATAATTAAAGAGAATGTCAGGTATGTAAATCTCTCGGGATAAAAATCCTCGCCACAACACAGTTTTTCGGTAGTTTGGAAATGTTAATTTTTGATAATTTCGCCAAAGCGGGCTGAGTGTACATGAAAATAGAAAAAGAATCTGGATAGCTATAGGTCCAGTTACAGTTATTCTTATAGTCTTTTGTTGGTACTCTCTCTCTTTCTGGGTGAAACAAGAGAGCCAAACAGGTCAACCTCGAAGACCCGATATTTATATTAGAATGTTTTTTGGTACTGTTGGACAGACCCGTTCTCTCAGATTCAGGCCGCTGGTAGGTTTTGGTTTGTGACCCGTACTGGATTTTAGGAAGAAAATACAAAAAAATTAACCTCAATATAGTATTCTATCCAAACCCGCGTAATGGTATAATTTATTATCCACTCGGTTATTAGATTTGATTAGAAAACACAAGTGTAAAGCTTATCTTATCGTTCTTATTAACCCGTGAAATAAATTCTAGTCATTTACAAAAATTACACATAATGGATTAGAGATAAATATATATTTCGTCAGTACGACATCGCCTAGTGCATTTACTAGTCAATTAAAATATCTCTTTCTGGTTAATAGCAATTAATCAAGTTTACGTTACAGCTGGAAGAATTAGATATATATTATTTAATCTGCTAGCAAATTAACACAGTAAATCCTAGTGAAATATAAAATGACGAACTTTAACAATTAAATCACTCAAAATGCTAGTAAATATAGTTACCGCAACACAGAAAAAGAAACTATCTCCAATCGAAATACTAAGAAATCCACTTTAACAATGGTCTAGGGTTCGAAGCTAGATGTTCCGAAAATGTTGAGGCTACTAGATAAATAATTTTAAAGGATGAGGTATATATATGAAATATGTAGAAATTCGCTGTCTCTTGCGAGATATAGCGCCTTCGCCCAGATTTTGGGAAAATCTGCGGTCGATTCCTGAATCAAAGCTTTATTTCACGCCTTTGCCGACGCAGAGACGTGGGCCAACGAGCAAACCGTCTTTTGATCTCGGCTCATACTGTAGCGAATTACGGGCCCTGGGATCACGAACAGTGGTTATCTCCCCTTGAGGAAATGCAACCGTCAAAGGTCCGTCTTTTGGCTTACCGCCCTTGATTCTACAAATATACGACCCGTTCTCTGATCGTTCACTATTTCAACGATTGCCCAATCGTTCGCGTGATAATTACAGTTAACGGCTCTGGACTAGCTAATAGGTCTGTTTGTAAACATTCCTAGTGCCTGTAAGACATAGAGAAACGAAAATAGGCGTGGCTAAATTATGAGTTAGACAGATATCGAAGTGTAGGGGTTCTGCGTTTAACCAAACGTGCATACTAATAAGAAAGCAAAGGTGGGAGCCAGGTGGGAGCCAGGTGGGAGCAAAACGTGAGGATACATGTAATATATTTATATAACTCTGTCACAAGTGCCAGGAAAAGTATTAAACAGAATCATCCTTGAAAGATTAAAAGAGTCCATAGACAAGCAACTGAGAGATGAACAAGCAGGTTCTCGACAAAACAGATCCTCTACAGACCAGATAGCCACATTGAGAATAATAGTTGAACAAAGTCTGGAATGGAATTCATCGCTAAACATCGGATTCGTGGACTACGAAAAGGCATTTGACAGTGTAGACAGAGAATCACTTTGGAAATTGATGAGGCATTATTCAGTTCCCATGAAGATCTATAACTTAATAAAGAAGACCTATGAAGACATGACATGCCGAGTTCTTCATGAAGGACAACTTACAGAACCGTTTAGGATTAGAACATGAGTGAGACAGGGATGCCTCTTGTCTCCATTTCTTTTCTTACTAGCAGTAGATTGGGTTATGAAAACATCGACATCACACAACATAAATGGAATCCAGTGAAATCTGACTAAACAGCTTGATGATCTGGATTTTGCAGATGACGGCTCTTCTGTCCATAACCGTAATCAGATGCAAGAGAAAATGAAAATTTTCGATGAGAGGTCACAACAAGTGGGCCTGAAAATACACAGGGAAAAGACAAAGATTATGAGAATAAATGCAAGAAATGATAACAAGGTTGAACTTGAAGAAACACCACTAAAGGAAGTAGAATCGTACACATATCTTGGCAGTAAAATAGACAAAGTTGGAGGGACAGACAATGAAATCAAAATAAGAATATAAAAAGCAAGAGGAGCTTTCATTGCATTGGGAAACATATGGAGAACAAGAGAAAAATAAGAATCTTCAACTCAAATGTCAAGTCAGTCCTATTGTATGGCTCTGAGACATGGAGAGCAACAAAAACAACAACCAAAAAGCTACAGACTTTTATAAACGGGTGCTTGCGTAGAATAGAAGGACTGAAATGGTATGACAAAATCACAAATGTGGAATTGATGACAAGAACCAGACAAGTGCCAGTGGAACAAGAGTTGAGAAAAAGACGCTGGCGATGGATAGGACACACATTGAGGAAACCTGTTGATAACATTACAAGGCAGTCCTTGTTCTGGAATCCACAGGGAAAGAGAGGCAGAGGTAGACCAAAAAACACACGGAGAAGAGAACTGAATACAGAGGTGAAAATGATGAGGAAAACATGGAAAGAACTTGAGCGGATGGCACATGACAGGAAGACTTGGCATGTGTTTGTTAAAGGCCTAAGCTCCTCGGGGAGCTAAAGAGTATTGATTGATTGAAGTCAAGGCAGATCCACGTATTTGATTCATGCAAGTGGGGGGGGGAGGGTGGGGGGATGGGGGGGTGGGGGGGGGGGGGGGGGGGGGCTTAAAAAACTTGAAATAACATTTTAAAGTAGTAGAACTCCTAAAACTACCTTTATGTTAAAGTACATCCATTTTTACATAATTTAGGAAAATTTCAGTTGCTTCTGATCATAACTTTTTTATCACAATTAGAAATGTGTTGGCATATTTAGAAAAAGCTCACACGAAATAAAAATAAACTATATACACTGTCAATTTTCCCGTCATTTTTAAAATGGCACTATTTTGTTTCATGGTTTTTTTTTTTGTTGCAAAGCAGCCATTTGTGTGCAGGTGTGGATATTTGTTATTTTGTACTACTGTATGTGCAAGTGTGCAAAATGCGCATTTGCTATAAAGAGCACAAAACAAATGTTTATGTTAGAGAGAAAATAAACACGAATGCAGGCCACCAAGAACCACTTTTGTCAGTAGTGAAACGTCGAAAGCTTGCCTGGTTTGGGCATGTAACGCGTCATGACTCCCTTTCGAAAACGATCCTCCAGGGAACAGTCGCAGGTAAACGGAGAAGAGGAAGGCAAAGAAAATCCTGGGCTGATAACATCAAAGAATGGGCAGGGCACGGTCTTTCCACACTTGTACGCATTGCTGAGAATAGAGAGCAGTGGAGGACCCTGTCTCCTGATGCTTCCACCATGGCACCCCTACAACCCATGACGGGTTACGGGTTGAGATGATTACTGTATGAATAGGTTAGTAGTTTAAAATGTAGTCTACGAAAGCTATGTATTCATATATTTATACACACACCATACTTATACATGGAACTCCATTTAAGTGTATAATTTTATGCCATATCACTTGTTTAAAAAAAACTGTAGTCGGAGGGAGGTCTAAAATTGTCGGAGTCGGAAAAATGTTTGGCCGACTCCACAACCCTGGTGTTTACTCAGAATAATAGAATTAAGAGTTGAGAAGTATGAGAAGGGGAACGCTGACGTGAATACACAGGTAGTGTTAACCATAACGTGGCAATTCTAGAGCTAATACATGAGGGCAAGTTCCATATCCTACTGGTGACAGGCGGTTGCTACTGGTGTCAGACAGTATCGGCTAGTCCGTTCCTCTGACGTCCAGGCCGGGTCTTGCTGCATGGGCAACAGCTCGATCTACAATTGCCCGACCTCGTGCCACCGAAAGTTATTTCGGGAGGTACGCTCCTATGGTCAGAGATGACTGCCAGGGAAGATAGATAGTTAACCAGTAGCACGAAGGTGTAGAAAAATTCTTATTAATTTATGCTTCACTGTTTTAAAATGTATCGTGTTTTTTTTAATAGACGGTGTATTTGTATGTTAAAATATCGAGTGTTTTAAATTTATAGTGTATTGGTGAATTAAACTATATTATGTCATTGAAACAGACATTCATTGTGTTGTTGATAATAACAATGTATTTGTGAATTTAAATTTATCGTGTTATTGAAACAGACAATGTATTTGTGAATTTAAATTTATCATGTTATTAAAACAGACAATGTATTTGTTAATTAAACTGTATCGTGTTATTGAAACAGACAATGTATTTGTGAATTAAACTTTATCGTGCTATTGAAACAGACAATGTATTTTGAATTAAACTTTATTGTACGATTGAAACAGACAATGTATTTGTGAATTAAACTTTATCATGCCATTGAAACAATGTATTGGCATTGAAACAGACAGTGTATTTGTGAATTAAACTGTTCATGTTATTGAAACAGACAATCTCGTATTTGTGAATTAAACTTTACAATGCTAATGAAACAGACAGTGTATTTGTGAATTAAACTTTACCATGCTATTGAAATAGACAGTGTATTTGTGAATTAAACTTTATCGTGCTTTGAAACAGACAGTTTATTTGTGAATTAAACTTTATCGTGCTTTGAAACAGACAGCGTATTTATGAATTAAACGTTATCGTGCTTTGAAACAGACAATGTATTTGTGAATTAAACTTTATCATGCTATTGAAATAGACAGTGTATTTGTGAATTAAACTTTATCGTGCTTTGAAACAGACAGTTTATTTGTGAACTAAACTTTATCGTGTTTTGAAACAGACAGTGTATTTGTGAATTAAACTTTATCGTGCTTTGAAACAGACAGTACATTTATGATTTAACCCTTACTGTGTTATTAAAATAGCCCACATTTTTGTAAACCTAACTTTGTCCTGTTGTTGAAATAGACAGGGACAATGTCTATTGACCATTATCATGTATTTGAAAATTGTATCAGTGTATTAACCTTTATCATGTAGCTGAAATAGTATATCTGTGTATTAAAAAACTTTATCGTGTTATTGAAACACATAGTGTAAGTGCCCTGTGTGTATTAAACTTTATGTTTTCATTCTTATATTTATCTGCCATCTGCACTTACTTACTTACTTAGTCGTTCCCCTTGTACCGTGAGGTGTAGAGGTTTGGAAGAGAGAGCGCCAGACTATCCTATCGGCTGTCTTTCTCCTGGCCTGGTTCCATTTAGTCCTCCAAAGTTTGTCTAATGTTGTCCTCCCAGCGGACTCTGGATCGTCCTGGGGGTCTGGATCCCTGGCTCTTTGTTTCCCATGCTTGTCGTGGTAGCCGATCTTCTTCCATTCTGCAGACATGGCCAAACATCTTAGTTCGGACTGTTCCACTTGGGTCTGCAGGGGGTGGAATTTTGGGCCTAGACGTATCGTCTGGTTTCGGACCATGTCTCTTCTTGTTACTTCAACCACCTTCCTCAGATACTTCATTTCTGAGGTTTGGATCTGGCTTTTGTGGGTTGTAGTCATTGCCCATGACTCGCATCCATATGTCAAGTTGGGACATAGGTGGAGCGGTATACAGCCATCTTCGTTTTCTTACCAACCTCTCTCTTGCCGAGGAATCCTCGATTTATGGCCTGAAAAAGTCTCCCAGCTGCTGCTTTTCGAGTGGCCAACTCTTCTTTGATGCCTCCCTTTCGGTCTATAATAGCTCCGAGGTATTTAAAGTGGTCGACCTGCTCTAGGACCTGTTCTCCCAGCTTAATCTGATGTATTCTTTCTTCTCGGGATATTACCATGGATTTTGTTTTAGAGCTGCTTATGACCGCCCCTCTCTTCTCCAGCTCTTCCTTCCAGACTTGCAGGTTGGATTGGAGATGTGCCTCTGATTTAGCAATCAGGGCAACAACATCAGCAAATGCCAGCTCTGAAATACAGACCTGTCTCATCTTCCAGTACCCCACTGAATACTTTCTTGTTCTCTCCTTTCATGCCTTGATGACATCGTCCATGAGGAGTATGAAAAGATAAGGTGACAGGATATCACTATGTCTTACACCAGTGGTGGTCCTGAACTCTTCTGACTTATAGTTTGTTGTCCTTACATAATTTCTGAAAGACTTGTAGAAGCTCTGTATAGCATGAATCAGATGTGCTGGAATGTTCTTCCTTGCCAAACAGTCCCAAAGTTTGCTCCAGGGGACCCTGTCAAACGCCTTTTCCAGATCTACGAAACAAAGATGGATCTCACTGTTATACTCAAGGGCCTTTTCACTCAGCTGTCTGAGTGTGAAGATTAGGTCTTGAGTACTTCGGTTAGCTCGTAATCCACACTGGACCTCATCCAATTGTGGCTCAGCTAGGCGTCGGAGTCTCTGCTCTAGGATTCTAGAGTAGATTTTACCAGGGACACTGAGAAGGGATATGCCTCTATGGTTTCCACATTGTCGATTGTCACCCTTTTTGAAAATCGGTGTTATGATGGCAATCTCCCAATCCTTTGGTATGGTCTTGTTGCACCACGTTGCCTGTAGGACCCTTAAGAGTAATAGGTCGCCTGATGCTCCCATGTACTTAACCATTTCTGGTGTTATACCATCATGCCCTGCTGCTTTGCCCATCTTGATTTTCTCCAGTGCTGCCTTCAGTTTTTCCATCTTTATGTCATCTTCATCACCATTGGTTTCCTCTTCTGTGCTAGTGGTTATCATTTCTGATGCTTGACCTTGCTCACTATCAAGGAGTTATGAGAAATATTCTTTCCATATTTCTATTACTTCCTTCGGAGCAGTAAGCAATTTGCCTTCTTTGTCCTTTATAAATTTGAGAGGGCTTTGTTTTCCTTCCTTGTGTTCTTTCGGGTCTTATAAAACAATTTCTGGTTTTCTTGTGCATCTTTTCTAGCTTTTCTCCAAATTCTTCCCAGGACTTCTGTTTTGCTGCTAGCACCTTGTTCTTTTCTTCTGTTCTGAGTATCACATATTCTCTATATTTCTATATTTGTCCTGCTGTGTTTTTAGCTCCTAAGTATTGTTTCCATGTCATTTTCTTCTCTCTTATTTTCTCTTTGACTTCCTCTATCCACCAAGGTGTCCTCTTTCTCTTGTTCCCAAGTCGGACTTCACCACATGCTTCTGCAGCAGCTGTCTTTATGATGTCCTTGAATTTAAGCCAGAGGGTTTCCAAGTCATCAGGTTGTTCTTCTGTGTTTCTCACCGCTGTAGCAATAAGCCCCTGATATCTGGTCTTAATTTCTGGCTCTCTCAGCTTATAGATCTTAATGCTCATTTATCCCGTTCGTTTACTTGGTTTCTTGCGTGATGTTGGGCAGTTCCTAGGCTGAGCAACTCTTTCAGTTGTTCTTTTGATTGTAAGCAGGTAGTGATCACTTCCAATCTCTGGTCCCCTCCAGACTCTAGCATCCCGGGCATATTTGAATGAGCTTCTCCTAACAATGGCATAGTCGATCACTGACTTCTCATTCTTTGTTGGTTCACATCTAGTGTATGCATGTATGCGCTTATGGGGGAACTTTGTGTTTGTAAAGATCAGATTCTGCTCACTGCAGAATCTAAGGAGTCGCTTTCCATTGTCATTGAGAGTATCTTCTCCATATCTTTCGATAACTCCACCCCATCTAGCATGGTCATTTCCAACTCTGGCATTGAAATCTCCGAGCATGATAATTTCATCAAGGCAGTCATCCACTGTCCTTTGAAGCAGCTCGAAGAAATCCTCCTTGACCTCTGCTCTCTCATCCTCATTTGGCCCATACACTATGACCAGGTTGACTATGGTTTCTCCTTCTTTTAATTTTACAACCATAATGCGCTCGAGACAAAGTTCCATCCCTTGATACTATCTTTTTGGTTTTTGGCCACAATGCAACCCACGCCCCCTTTAGTTCTTTCAGATGTGGGTACACCACTGTAGAGCAGCGTGTTGCCATCGAGATCCATGACTCCTTGCCCTTTTTTCTTTGTTTCCGTTATAGCCAGGATTTCTAGTTTTGCTTTCCTCATCTCTTCCACCAGCTCCTCTTCTTTCCCATTTATACTTCTTGTGTTCCAAGTTCCATAAGTCGTAGTACGGAGTCCGTTCCAGTTCGTCGCCTTTAGAATCAGTCCGGTTTTCTCTCTTGTAGTTCGCGTAATCATGATTTAAAGCAAACAGGTGATTGGCCTGTTGTGCCTTTGCATGGTGGAGAGCCTGCCTCCTTACGGCCTCCATGCAGGCCGCCCTCCTCCTTTTTCAGCCGGGCTTGGGACCGGCCTAGGCGGAGTTATCTGCACTTATCTAGAGCAAAATAACGAGAGACTTCTAGAAATAAGTCAACTTCACTTTTTTAAAAATATTTTAGTTGACCTACCAATTTCCGCTCATATTCTGTGACCCCTGAGGTGTTTCTTGATGCCGACGCTTTGTTTCGTGTCGCTCCGACCTGAATTTTTTTTAAATCTTGTGACAGCGCAGTATGAGTAACAGTGGTTAAAGTTCAGATCAAAACACCACATATCCGTAACTGCATCAAACCATCATCCTGACCTCACGCCGACAACCGCCACTATCACATGTCAGTGTGACAGTCTGTCCTTTTGTCGGTTTGACTTTTGTCTGTCTATCTGCATATCTCTCTCTCTCTCTCTCTCTCTCTCTCTCTCTCTCTCTCTCTGTATATATATATATATATATATATATATATATATATATATATATATATATATATATATATATATATATATATATATATATATACACACACACATACACACACATACATTTATACACGAACACACACATATATACATACATTTATACACCTCAACCCGTAACCCGTCATGGGTCGTAGTGGTGCCATGGTGGAAGCATCAGCAGATAGGGTCCTCCACTGCTCTCTATCCTCAGCAATGCGTACAAGTGTGGAAAAACCGTGTCCTGCCCATTCTTTGATGTTATCAGCCCAGGATTTTCTTTGCCTTCCTCTTCTCCGTTTACCTTCGACTGTTCCATGGAGGATCGTTTTCGAAAGGGAGTCATGACGAGTTACATGCCCAAACCAGGCAAGCTTTCGACGTTTCACTACTGAGAAAAGTGGTTCTTGGTGGCCTGCATACGTGTTTATTTTCTCTCTAACATAGACATTTGTTTTGTGCTCTTTATAGCAAACGCACACAATTCTTCTATAACATTTATACTCGAAAGCCTGAATCCTTCGCTCCGTATCTGCAGTGAGTGTCCAGCCCTCACACCCATACAAGAGAATATATAATACAAGTGATTTGTATAATTTTATCTTTACAGGAAAACTGATGTTACTTTTCCAGATCACATTCAGCCTTGTCATGGCAGCTGAGGCCATCTCAAGTCTTGTCTTGATTTCTTTACTTGATCTTCCATCACTACATATAGTTGACCCCAGATATTTAAAGGTGTTCACTTCTAACGTTTTCCCATTTAACGTAATTTTGTTCGGAACATGTTTCTTATGGGCTATTCACCAATAATATATATATATATATAAAGGTCTATGCGCTTGCTTACACCTATCTACCTGTTTATTTACTTGTTTACCTACCTACCTGCAGGGCCGGATTAAGCTAGTGCGGGGCCTGTAGCCTATGTTAAGAAAGGGCCCTATATTTAAAAAAACCAATAAAACAACACAAACATATTTGAACACATACATTTTTAATTTGCATAGTAATTATCATTATCAATTAATTCGTGCTTGTAATCCTATAAACTTGCCACTCATGTTGCTGGCGTTGTCATAACTTTGACCACGGCAGTCTTTAATATCAATGTCATTTGCCTTTAAAAAATTAAGTAGACTTTTAGTAAGCTGTTCAGCACTATGACCTTCCATATCCAAAAATGTCACAAATCTTTCAACTGGTCCAGATGGCAAAACATAGCGCAGAGTCAAAGTCAGCTGGTCCATATTAGATATATCTGGAGTAGAATCCAATGAAACGGAATAATACTTGTATTTCTTCACTTCACAGAGGGAGCCGCGCTAGCGTAGTGGTTACAACACCGCTCTGGCGACCGGGTGATACAGGATCAAACCCGGGCGACGGCATTTGAGGATTTTTCGTCGACCGGGATTTGGACTGGATTAACTCGAGACCTGGCGAGAACATTTGAAGAAGTGTCGTCGACCAGGGACTGGCGGCTCCTGAGCCGACCCAGCTGCAATGGGTACCTCCGAAATCGGCGAGTATTTGCCTGAATGGCGAGGGACACCTGTCTCTGTACAAGAAATAAAGGGATACTCACGTAAAATCAATGTCAGGTTAGACATAAATAATAACCTGAGATTTCGTCTCGAGTATTAGCGGGCGAACGCAAAAAAAAAAAAAAAAAAAAAAAAAAAAACTTCACAGAGAATGTGATCCAGTATGCTGGATCCAATCAGATTGATGAAGTCCTCACACGTTGTTTTAGATAGATATGATCAGTATGTCCAAATCCTTTGTTTGCATGAGTACTTATATGCTTTGCCAGAAAAGGGTCAAACTTGGCCAGTAATTCTTACAACCCAAAGTAATTCCCGTTATAAGGGTACCCAACAATTTCATCACTGCCACGAAATGAAAGGCCTCGTTCTGCTAAAAACTTCACAACTTCAATTATTCGTTCTAGAAGTTTGTGCCAATACTTTTCTTGAATGTCCATTTGTTTCACAAGATGGGAATCGACACGTTCACCTTTGTTTTAACGCATCAACAGTAAAATTAAAGCTTGTCTATGTGAGGAGCTTTCTTCATGTCGACGCAATAGATTGCTTGCATTTTTCCAGTCATTAAACCCTTCCACAGTAAACTTTGATGAACATTCTGAACTCATAAGCTTGCATGGGAAACAGAATAGGCGCCCTTTACTTTCTGAATAGCATAACCATTTTCTTGCATGTTGCTTGTTTGTAAGTTTATGAATATGTGTAAAATAAGACTTCTGACAGTATCGAGTTTTCTTTTCAGTGTCATACAATCGCACGGATGAAGAGAAGGCACTATCAACATGTTGACATTTTTCACTTCCCTTGGATATGCAATATTCACGCTCACAGTCATCTATATTGTTCGGCCAGTCACCAATATCATTAGAGTACTTCTTCGTTTCACTTATTCTTTCACATTCAGACTCAGTGTATACTGGGTTTTGCTGTATGTTTTCTGCTGCACAGCCTGCACTAGTACTAGTTGTTCCTGTACTTCCAGCTTCAGCGGTTAGAGTACCACCACCATGAACATCAAAATATTCTGTCAGCTTACGTGTTTTTGATATCACAAGTTGATCTCTTCTTTCTTTTTCTTCCTTCGCTTTACGTTTTTCACTTCCAGAAGCATAATTACGTCCAATATCTCTGTGTCTACTGCTCATTTTTTGAGTTTTCTAACCTTACAAATCAAGAAATTTTAATCAAGATCGAAAGAGAGTGCGAGCACGCCGTATACCTCAATTAAAACAGGAAGTTTCCGTTTCCTAAATTCTAGTTTTTATTGTTAATGCAAATTCATTTCAAAAAGAACGAAACAAAATTAGAGGGTGGCAGTCGCCTAGAGCCAAAAAAGTGGCTTCCGTCCAAACGTGACCAAATTTTCAACGCCACTTAAATGGCTTCCGTCCGCAAACAGTTAAGATTAAAATAATGAAGAGTCACACTAAGTCACCCTCTTATGCTCTTTCTCTCACAATTTCGTGACACCAAATGAAAAGGCGCTAAAGATGGCATAAATCACAAGATCATTGGTTTAACGCTCGTATTTTTTTTTTTTTTTGTCTTCTCTCTAACCAGCGGCACTCGAGCTTTCCAACTCTTTTGGCCCAATGACATGTCATTGCGATGCTGGGGGGAGGGGGGCAGTGGACTTTCCTTCCAACCCGGTCAGGAGCTTCGCTCCTTCCCATCAACGCTCGTATTAGAAGATGACCAAAAAATTATGTACACATTTATTTGCGCGGGGCCCCTAAAAGCGCGGGGCCCGTAGCATATGCTACTTGTGCTACTACGTTAGTCCGGCTCTGCCTACCTGCCAACCTAATATCCCTCTTTTTCTCTGTCTGTATGTCTGTTTGCCTGGATCTACTTTTCTATGTATCTATATTATTATATCTCCGTGTCTATCCTTCTATAATTCTATATCTAATGGTCTAACTATCCTGAACTATTCTTCCTTTCTATCATTGTTTTACTTTCTAATCGATTGTTCCTGCGTGATTCCGTGTTTTTATTATTTTCGAGATCCCCCGCACCCCAGCGACGTAATATCACGCTCCAGCTCTCGCCAACATTCTCACAGAGTGATTCTATACAAGATTTCATACGAAAATTACCACATAAATATTGCACAGCACATTTTAGCAGTGATTCTCAACCATTGTGGCTAATGTACCCGTTGGAGGGTATGCCACGTCCTCAGGTATCCGCTACGTATACTGTAAGCATAGTTATTGTTGATTGTTGATCAGACTCGACCGTCACTGCACTATAGGCAAACCCATAGGTGCTCAGTCTCCCTCAGCAAATGTCGAAGGGTATGAGTGCTGATTGTTTTTGTTGCGCGTTGGTTGCATACGCGCCGGATGCATCCTCTCATTCTTCTATCCCTGCTGGTCTTACATGTGATGCCAAATTCCAACAATCATAACCTTGATGACTCATCGATTGCAGTGTCATTCTCTAACAGGCGATCATTAATTTCCCTCAGTATCTCTACCGGATCCATATCCAGTTCACCTTCTATTTATGCTCTTAAAGCTAGTCTGTCAGCTCTTTCATTGCTGCATACCCCTGCATGACCAGGACAGTAGATCCACACCAGTTCTTGAAGATTCGAATCTTCTATGAAGGTTTTCTATTCATGCTGGAGCCATCCACTTTGGACCTTCCGAAGCATGGATTGCGAGTCTGATACAATTACCACCATTGTTAATGAAGTCTCAGACAGCCACCCTAAGCCTACAGTAGCTGCCTGTACTTCCATTCTCATGCTGGAGGTTATTATCTTGCAAGTTCCGCTATGTTCAGCTTCTAAATGATTTCGTAGTCAGCGGCTAAATAATATACACCAAAAAAAAAAACCCCCCATCATTTTGGATGGTGCCGCCTAGTACAAATAGCAGGGATCGGCAGCCGGTCAATCTTGACCTACCTGTAGATCCTAGAGGATCATCTGATAGATCTCCATGTAGCGGAAGAGGGAAGGGGAAATAATTTGTCATCTAAGTAAATTGCAGACTAGCTCTTCTTTCTGGCACTTAAAGGTGCGGTGGTCCCAAGTTTAAAGGTGCTTCCACAGCATTCGCAGTGAACACCAGCAAGCTATCTTACTAAAATTCACTTTGTTTGTGAACTACATAAGATAGGAAGTAATCTGTTGTGTGAAGTGAAGTTAAGATTCGGTAAAATATCTTTTACTTTTAATTGTCCAAAGCTTTCTCAATGGAATTACAGGAAGCAGATTGCCCGGCAGTGATAAAAGTTACAATACCGCTGCACGTATTCCAAATTCTGAATACCGGTACTCTGAAATCCAAAAACAGACATATAACATTTTAGAGAGCTCCGTGGTTATCTTATTCTTCTTCGTTCACTCTCAGACGTCAACTTGAATATGTTTAAAGAAGGCAGTGGTCAATTTGAGGCTGTTGATATCTTCGTAGAGTTTTTTTTTCCAGAAATGGTATTAGTGATGGCCATATGCGAGTTCCCTGTTCCTCATATATTGGGCACCTTTGAAGTAGATGTTCAGCAGTCGCTATATCGGTACCACATTTACACTCATCAGTAGTTCCTATCTTTAACTTGTTGAATAGATGGTATCTCAATCTGCTGTGACCTGTGCGAAGTCTGAAGATTACCACTTGTTCACTTCTGCTGAGTTGGTAATACGCATCATTTTGATTGTGGCCAGGATGCTCTGCTTCCCACTTGCTCCTGCATCTGCGCTTGATAAAACTCTTTGCCTCTTTATACGTTTTACTTGTGTCAGGTTGAGGTAGCTTTCCCTCTTCTTTTGCAAGTCTATCAACCTCTTCATTTCCGGGGATGTTCCAGTGAGAAGGGATCCACTGTTTCACATCTCTTTTGAATTGCTGACATAGTTTGTGAAGTGTTACTCTTATGTCATCCAGGTCGGCATTACTTTGATTCTTCAGCGTTGCAATTACTGACAGCGCATCTGAGAAGATAGCTCCTTGTCTCTCTGAGCTGTCTTCTGTCGTTAGGACTTCTGCTTCAGTTTTTAAGGCTTCTGTCACTGCTCTGAAGTTACTCGAGAATATTCTTGTTGCGACTAACAGCTTTTTTTGTATGTGCCATTGCTTAAGTTGAGAAAGACTTCTCCACCCCCATCTTCTGTTGCATTTGTTGCTAATCCATCTGTGTATGCATGGATCCAGGTGCTTTTTTTAGTTGGGTAATGTTTCTCTATGTATTTTGTGGTTAGGACTCTCTTTCTGTTTTATTCTGGCTGTTCTTTCTCTCAGAACCTGAAATGTTTTTTATCATTTCAGGGAAGCGCTGTTGTTTCCAAACTGGTTGCTTGTGTGCAGTGTAGATGAGCATAGCTGTTAATATAGCATTGATGTGGTCTGCTCTTATCTTTGTTTTGACTGTTTCAACAAAGTTGCTTTGCTTCAGTCTTCCCCTTCCAAGTCCATTTATTCTCTGGTACATTGGGTGGTCAGTCATCCTCTTGAATTTCTCGGCTTGTTGCTGGGCTTTGCTTTCTCTTCTATCATCCATTGGCTGGATGTGTGTAGTCTGTTCCAACTCTTCAATGAATGTTGACTTCGTGCCCCCCATCATGATTCTCATTACTTTGTTTTAGGTTCTATTTATTCGATCAAAGTTTGACAGGTGCTGTTGACCATGCTGCAATGTCATATTCTAGGAGCTGAGTGGTTTAAAGTAGATTTCCACAGCTCCTGGGTTTTCGACACCTGCTCTAGAGGTACCCCCAGGGTTACGTGTACCCCAGGTGAGAATCATGGTTCTATAGGAAAGGCCTTCTCTGTAACATATCCATAAGCTCTGAATCATAACATTTAATGCCTACAAATTGATAATATCAAGCATTTCTTTGATATTAATAAACGAGCTGTCTTTGTGTAAAATATTACCAGATAAAGCTACATTTAGTATTTTAGGCAACACGGGCATCACGAAGTTTCAGGCAACCTAGTAATCTTCTCTGGAACAAAATGAGAGAGTCTAGGAAGATGCTGATAAAGTGAGAGATCGATGACATTTGTTGGTTTGTTTTCAGCTGTTCAAGAGCTAGAAAATGTTACCAAATGAGGTCATTGCAAATCTTACGTGGGATGGAATTTGTTACGAGAGACTTTTGGTTTGCGGTTACTTGCACAGTGTTTTAATAATGTGGTTTTGTATCATCATAACTTTACAACTTCCCAAGGAGCATCGGCCTTCAGCAAACTTATACCAAGTCTTCCTGTCCCGTGCCATCAGCTCAAGGTCTTTCCGTGTTTTCTTCATCCCTTCATGTTTGTCTCCATCTATCTCTTTTTACCCTGGGGATTCCACAGGAGGGACTGCCTAGTAATGCTAGGTTTCCTCAGTGTGTGTCCTATCCATCTCCAGCGTCTTCTTCTGAAGCATGCGTGTGGCCTTTTCAGTGGCGTTTTTATAACTATTTGTTTTACGTGATGAGGTTGCCAGTATCATGGGCAACCTTATTTTAACTCCCCCTTACGGCTGTAGTGGATTTTGATGGTATTGTATGGTTGATGTTACCTAGTGTGATGTATGAGGTCAGCTGTGAAGGCTCCTGAGATAAATGTAGATGTGAATTACAGAAGGCCCTTCTTACTACCACTTACGACCTCACACATATCTTTTTTACTAATGAATGTGGCTACGTTAAAAGTCTAGGGTACTGATATGTAATGTGTTGTGGTAGATTACACACACACACACAGGTATTTAATAAGTCTAAGAATATTAATAAACTTTATAACACACTGAACTAACTCAGGCTGTTTTAGTTTTAAAATTTAAATCTTTTGATAAATTTATTTGTTCTGAACCAAATGTTTGTTGGTCAGAACATATGAAATATTATGGAATTATAAATAGAATGCATAATTGTATGACATAATAAAATGGAATATGTATATCTAATTATTTCAAATGACTGGTTAATAGTAATTATATTAAGATAGTCCCAGGAGAACTTATTACTAGATATGATGTTGGGGTGGTGTCATCACTCCCAGTCAATGACTACCAAACATTGTCCATTGACTTAGGGGATGAATACATAGTTTAATTTCCCACAATGGTATGTCTTTATTAGATGGTGAATTAGTTGGTGGATTAGTTGATAAGTTAGTTGATAATTCGTTGGTAATTCGTTGGTAATTTTGTTGGTGAATGTCCAGCAGGCCAGATCTCACTTATCTCGACTGCGTCGATCTTGTACAGGAGTCTGGGGCCCTTCCTCTCCGTGCTGGAGTACAATATTCTGCTGCTCTGACACAATGTTAGACTGCACTGGTCCACGCTTGTGTATATCACTACAGCATTTGGCATCGCTTTGGTGCCAAACAGAAACTCACAATTCTGAAACAAAAGTATTGGGTCATGTGTCAGAACTCTACCTCCTGAGCCACTTCTGCACACAACACTACACAACAACACCACACAGACTGGGTCAGATCTCTCTGACCACACAGCATATCTTACCCAGTTGGTTTCACATAGTACTAGTTCCCCAAGACTACATTGCATCTGAGATATGTTCAATAGCTTCCTGCTATTGAATAAGATAGGTGATATGTTCCACTGATCTCAACACTAGATCCTTTTCCATAGTTTTATTTAGGCGTTCCTATATATTTTCTTTGTATGTATGTCTCTAGACCCTGAACTTGGGCTGGGGATCTAGAGCGAACACTTACTTGTCGTAATCATTTTTATGATATGGCAGTATCAATCACTCGAATTATTAAAATATACAAATAAATACTGTTCATTCTTACCAGAATTCAGAATTGAGAACACAGTTAAATTTGCTAGCAAAACTCAGCTGAGCTGCTGGCTGTATGATGGCGTCCCACTATATTTGTATTCTTCTGGAATCAACACCACTATTAATTTAAACTGCGTCTCTGAACAGACTTATGTCAAATGGCAAAATTTCACATCTCTGTCCCGCTACTATAAAATGCCAGTCATATCTTTCCTTTTTTGATCTCCGTTTCATTCCCCCCCCCCCATCCCGTCTACAAAGGGTAAACGTTCCGTCTGCACGTCTAACTAGATAATTTGAATGGTGACAGGAAAGGCGGGCATGGGCGAGCATGTCTCCTAGTATCATACGCATTATTTTTATCCTTACATTTTATCGTTAATTTTGGAGATATTTTAACGTTGTATCATGGTAAATTCATCACAACGGCATGCCCGGAGGAGCAGTAATAATGTTCTTTTATTGTATCTTCTCACAAAGCGTAGATAACAACAGAAACCACCGATAAGATGAAGGAAAGAAAAAATAAGAAAACGAAGGATATAAAAAGAACATGAAAGCATGTTTAAACAGAAGCTAAAGCAGAAGTTCCAAAGTTTTGTTAGATATACATGGAAGCAAATAAAGAAGAAAGGAGAAACATTAGAAGAGCCCATAGGTACTCTACTAACCAGACGGCAGTGGAGTCTGTTACAAGTCTTGGTACCGTACCGTCTTCTCCATTTCCTACTTCTGGTAAGACAGCGTGGTTAGGTGTTTTTTTAATTGATCAATCACATAGATTTGTTCAACGTATAGAGATCACAGGCAAAGTACTTGAAAGAGTAACCTCCGCTGATTGTATCAATTTTTACGTAGGTGGCTGTGGCAGCAGAGAAACCACGGCTGAAAAATGTTTTCTTGTTTTTCATAATCGATGTATCTTGGTGGCTCCGGCGTGATTTTCACAAACTGTGGAAAACTGTTATTTTGACTGACTGCAGGAAGAGTGTTATTATGTGCATGCACATAGCAGTCACAAGATCTTTTCCTTGGTATATAAGTCTCATCCAATAAGAATTGAGCAGCCACATGTCCATATTACGCGTGATTCTGGAAGAGATTATGTTTGGAAATATTAAACTCTTGTATCAGAGTGATTTCTGTGACCAAATGATTTATTTCACGCAGTGGCTTTCCGGTATTTAAAGTTAACATAGAAGATTGCGTTTTTTCACGTGCGTCATTTGGTTCAGTTGAACATAGAAGATTGGGTATTTTCGCGTGTCTCACTTAGTTGTTCTACACAGGGTGTGAGAAATTTAGCTCTTTGCTTGTTATTTAAACACATGAGTTTCTAATTTGTGACACACACACACACACACACGTCCAGAATGTGTGCTGCGTTTCGATATGTTTTAGTGGTAAGTTTAATATTTTCATTTTTTAACAGCACTTTTTATGTATTCTGTTGTTGTTCTTCTTCTTCTGCTGCTGCTGCTACTGCTACTACTGCTGCTGCTGCTACTACTTGTGCATTCAGTTTGTAAAGAAATTCACAGTCTTTTCCAGGTCATCTTCTGTCTGAGTTCGGTACCCACTGGCCAGGTCAGGCGTCGTGAGTCATCATGGGTTGGCAGTTTTGGAGATTGTTTTCAGGGGTCTTGATTCCGGTTCCACATGGACATTCATGCGTATGAGATATCCTGAGGCAGTAGAGGTGGCCAAGTAATCTGCAGTGGTCAGTTCTCAGGCGGAAAATGATGGTCTGCTGGGGTCTATTGAGCTGGTGGATTTGGTTATATATGTTGTATATATCAACTTCCTCTTCTTCTAGTATTTCTTCTTGTTATGGGTGATGGTTTTAGCTTCTCGATAGGGCAATGGGTGGCTGAGCTGTTCCATTTTACTGTCACTTCTAAATAAAGCATCGGCTCTCTCATTTCCGGTGATTCCACAATGAGAGGGTACACACTGAAAGAAAATGGTTGATGACCTTTGGATAATGTTAAACTCAGATCTGGTCTCGTGCATCATGTTTCCATGTCTTAAGCAGTTAAATCCTTCATGATATGCATACATTACTGATTAGCCTGATTTATTTAATTCTGTTTGTTCATGAAGAGACCCCGATGCCATCACAAGAACAGCTATGCTATGGACCCCTGAAGGAAAACGAAAAAGAGGCCGACCAAAAACAACTTGGCGGAGGACTGTGCAGGCTGAGATGCAAAGAATGAACCAGAGTTGGATGGCCACCGACCGAGCAAAATGGAATAAATTTGTTGTTGCCTACAAGACGCCACCAGGCGTGATGACCACTGACTGCTTTGACGGTCGGTGGCTAAGGATCAAAGAAGAAGAAGATCATGACAACGGTGTTGTCATTTTGTCTCTTCACCTTATCCTTCGACTAGCGGTCATACCCGGCCTAGCCCGGGTCCATACCGGAATGGGTGCAAGTCGGATTTACAGCGAATCGTGTTAGTACGGTTTAACTGTTTTTGGTTTTAATTGTACTATTGCATTGAGGTGTGCTTCTAACGCAAAAAAAAATTAAGTAAGGGCTTCTTTGTAGACGACATTGAAAGTACAGTCACTTTGTGACAACACAACTTTTTTTAAAATAATGTACCCATCACATACACACACACTCACACGCCCCCAAAACGTTTTTTTACTGCTACTATTTACGACTTTCAGCGTTTGCGTTAGTATTTCAGTGGTTTTCTTGGTTTGGTTTGTTTGAAGTTAACGACGATAACGTATCTCGGGCCTTCCAGTGCCATAAAGAACCGTTGCTCGTAAATCTACAGGGTGCCAAACATCTCCTAGATTTAGAATCTGACGCGAAATGCCAAGGTCAGGACACATTCACAGAGCACATTTATGGAATCTAACGTATTCTTAGAGGCGTACCGTGAACAACTCTACATAGCTGAGTATTATTGAAACTTTCCTTCCCTTACAGATGGGATAGGTAGTACTTGTGTCAGGAATCCGGTTTAGAAAATTTGCATAACAGAAAACATCGCACTTGTAAATTTAACGTAAAGGGAGAAAAATCCATGACTTATACAGCTTGTAAGGTAAGGCCGTTAATCCATAATGAGGGTCAACGGTAGAGTTTTTACGTCCCTTGAGATAAGAATGAGATAAGTATGTTTGGAGTTTTTTCTTTACTGCTCAGCCTCCTGATGTTGTACCATGATGATGTATAGCTTAAAACCTTTCCAGAGAAATGTCCAATACGCTGGGTAAAACCGCATCAAAATCGGTTCAGCCGTTCTCGAGTTATGAGGTAACAGACAGACGTTGCCTTTTATGTGTGTAGAGAAGTTGTAGTCACTCTGCTCCCTTCGATCCACGCGCAGTTTACCTTGCCGGCTCAACTCTCATACCTGTCTGACTACTTTGTTAAATTTTACGCCAGAGAATATGGTCTATAAGTTCCACTGCCTCCCCTTCCCCTTTTTTAAAATTTGAAGTTAATTTGTTCCTATCTGCATGACCGTTTTGCTAGCTGTACCTGATTATTTTATTGTACTTTTATATCCTTCTTTTTCTTTGTCGTTCGCTCTCAGCTAACCACATCTATCTCTCTTATAAAGCTGATAGTCCGTCTCAAGCTTCTTTCGTCACCATACAGTTTCTTCCTTCAACTATTCAAACTGGGTTGGAGAAGGCCATGCTACCACCCTGCTCCTGTCGTGCAGCCGGCAGTTTTAGAGTACGTGTTCTACTGTTTGTTTGTTCTCCACACACGGGCCCATATGTGTCCGATTTTCAATTTGTTGTACAGATGGTATCTGAGTCTGCAGTGGCCGGTTTTCAATTTGTTGTACAGATGGTATCTGAGTCTGCAGTGGCCGGTTTTCAATTTGTTGTACAGATGGTATTTGAGTCTGCAGTGGCCGGTTTTCAATTTGTTGTACAGATGGTATCTGAGTCTGCAGTGGCCGGTGTTCAGTCTGAAAATTATCACTTGATCTCTTCTCGGTAAGGCATAGTATGAAAATGTTATAGAATTATAGGTTGTGTAGAAAACACTCGTTTAGAAAGTTTGCTGCTTCGTTTCAGTTGGTTTTAATTATAGTGCAGGGGGGTTGCACCGGTTGATCGCGGCTTGCCGTTAGATGACAGATAAGGATTCGGTACATCTCTAAGCGAAGGAAAGAGGGGGGGGGGGGGGGCAGAGAAAGAATCTTTAAGCTAATGAACCTTCGGCCTAGCCCTCCCCTACTGTTATTTAAAAGTGCCGCCTAGTAGCCTCCTTTTTTCATAACTGACCAAGGGATGGCACCCTTGAGATGATAGCCGTTGGCTGCTTTTTTTTCCTAGCGCTTTTGTCGGCGTGTTCTTTTCAATTCCGTGTTGTGCCAACACCATAGGGTGAAGCTGGAGTGTCCTCCCCGTTGCGCGAGCTTCGGCACATTTACATGGAGATCAAGCTGTTGCCAAAAATGATGCATATTATCAGCTCAGAAGAAGAGAACAAGTGGTAATCTTCAGACTCCGCACGGGCCACAACGGATTGGGATACCATCTATTCAACAAGCTAAAGATACGAACTACCGATGAGTGTAACTGTGGCACAATGGGAGGATAAGCACCGAAGAAAACAGTGCTTGATGGCTCCGATAAAATCACTACTGGGCATCTGCTTCAAAGGTACCCAACATATGAGGAACAGAGAAGAGA
>JAMPIV010018607.1:0-296114 GCA_024509875.1 Oreohelix idahoensis | reverse complement strand
TAAATAGTTTTGTTTAGGTTTTTGATAGCCATTTGTATGTTATAAGGTAAAGGGGTGGTAATGGTCTATGAGGTTTGTCGAACCTTAATTGAAGGATATTTGTAATTAAGATTAAATCTTTGTTGTTTATTCCAGTGTTTTGCTTGTTGAAGGTTTTTAGCGGTTTTTTTCCATGTTAAAGGGTTTTTGGATATTGTTGTTACTGGTTTTTATGATCTTGAGGTTTGTGGTGTCTGCTCTTTTGTCATAACCATAATACAGATGAAATGATGGGGAACATGAAAATTTCGATGAGTGGAGGACATAGTGGGTGAATATATTAAGGGAAAAGACAAAGCTAATTGAGAAATAAATGTCAACGAATGAATAGATAACACGGTTGGAACTTTTGAAGTAAACGACTACAGGAGTGTAGATTGATAACACAATATATTTTTGCGGGCAGTAAAATAGGGATCAAAAGTTGTGATGGGGACTGAGGATAATGATATTCATTCAAAGAAGGATATACTCTATAAAGAGGGCAAAGAGAAGCTTTTATTTGTTGGTGTCAAATATTGGGGGACTCAAGAGGATATCATTCCAAACACGACTAATAGAATTTCTAACTGCAATGTATATAATGCTAGTAGTATGTATGGTTTTTGTAAATGTCGTAGAGAAAAAACAAACCTCTAAATGTTAAGATGCTTTTTTATTAACGGGTGCTTGGTTAAAAGAATTTAAAGGATCTGATTATGGTACGACACAACTCACAAGCTGTGGAATTGATGACAAAGCCCTAGGGGCAAGATGCCTGGTAGATAAGAGTTGTAGGAAGAAGAGGCATGGTGTTCGGGATTGGACTCAAATCATTGAGAGGGAAGGAATATTTTGCGATAGCCTATTAAAGGAGTGCCATGTTTTGATTCTAAGGGAGATAAAGTAGAGTGCAGATAGGTAGATCTAAAAAATGGGAGAAGAAGATAGGTACAGTGGGTGAAAAAATGATGAAACCATGGGAAAAGAATCTGGATTTTCTGGCGGATGGACAAGTGACATGGAGAGTGCTTAGCATGTGTTTGTTTGTTAAGGGGCTTATGTTTCCTTCGGGGGAGTACAGGGTTTTTGTTATTGAATTTGATAGATATACATTTCAAATTTTTACTAAATAATGTCGCTCATCGTGAATAATGTTCGAGATAAATTTTAAGATTCATATCAAATTGTAATGGTTTTTCTTTGTTTAATTGTAACTTTTTTCGGAAGGTCATCATTTTTAGAAGAATTATTGTATTATTTTCCATTATTCATTTATTTCTCTCATTTGGGAGCTTAAGGGCTTGTTGAAATGTTTCATAATTGTTACCATCTTTACATAGTACATGTATTGCCTGCTATTTTTCAATTTTTTTCATCTCGGCCAGATGTATATTTCTTTTTTCTTTTCAATTATAGCACCTTTTTTATTTTTTTTTTGTTGAGGGTTTTTACAAATTTCAAATGTAAAGGGGTGAAATATGATTATTTTGTTGAATGGTCTGGTATTTATAAAACACTTGGTCTGGGACTTTTTTGGAATTTTTCTTATTGATGCTGATTGGTTGTATGCATCAGGTTTGTTCAATACCTTTCGTCGCAGGTAGAGGAGCTTGCGTAACTTATGATTTACCACCAGAGCTATGACCTGGCTGGTGTTTTTTATTTGGAAAGGGTTCTACATAGCTGGGTACAGGTTTTGTTGCGTGGGCTAGCGGGTCAAGACTAAGAGGACACGGTGGCGCAGGTTGGGGTGTATTTTAGTATAGAGTGAACAACCTAGTATTTGTAAGAAGGAATAATATGAAGTTACGTGAAGAGGGTACAACAAAAGGAAGCAAACTGTTGTGTTTGGGAAGCGATATGGTGTTGAGGTTCGTTATTGATGATCAGTGTGTTCGATAAGCCTATGATTTAAAGGATAGTCACTGAACACGTTGACACGGACGTTGTGGATCCGGCAACACGTTGTAACAAGAATAGGATTTTGGAATTGTTCGTAAATGAAACGGACGAGGTAAATAATAAACAGGTTTACTCAGCCGGAAAAGTAGAATACCTATAGATTACAACAACTCATAGGGATTTTGCTGAGGAGCTAGAGGGAGAAGGGTCAGGAAAAGGTTTAAAAGCAACCGGAGAAAAAGTACTTTTAATTCTGGACGTATTGTTGGAGGATGGACAGCACAATTGAAAGAGTCGTAGCATTTATTCTACAAATAGCGCTTAGAATAGTGACAATTTGGAATGGCAAAACATCACCAAACAGATGATCGAGAATTAAGTTTTGAGAGGTATGTATTACAAACACTTACAATACTACAATGCTAGCCAAGACGAATGATCGCGTTGTCGAGGTCAAAAGGGGGTGAATTCTATCAAAATGCAGATTTTAAGAAAAGGAAAGACAATGACATATGGATATTAATTGGGTGTAGTAATGGGTAGGGAACTCAACAGAAAATTGGAACAACAACGCAAAAAAAATATTCATGAAAGAGTAATTGCTGTGGCAGAGACTACAGCAAACGAATATGGGGAAAGAAATTAATAAGTTTTGTTTAGCATATAATCATACTGGTCTAATTTCGGAGGACCACCTTATTACACAATAGAAATGCATAATTTATCTATGGGATATCACAAAAGAGGGAATGGGTGTAAGAAAAGATATGATAGACACATCTAAGATCTAAAGGTTAGATGGAAACTATGGATTACCCAGATGTGAGGGTCATGCGAAGGGTAGGATGTCGGGATGTGATAACATTTAGTTAGTAGCATAATTGATAAAGTGGGACTATCAGATACGGTTTGGCACTAACTGTATACAGAGGAATAAGGTTGTGACATCAAGACACCCATTTTCAACTATATATAGGATTAAGCCAGCTAAGATTATGTTTGGGGATGTCAGGCAGGAACGAAGCGAAGAATGGATATAAACATCCATGAAAATTAAACACCAATATTGATGCAGAAAAACGGGGATATGTGATGAGAAAAGAGAAAAGTAGAAGCTGAAGCCACAGGGTAAATAGCAACTTATATAGTTGATGTAGAGTTCCGTGGAACAAAGGATGTGAAAGCTAAACCTCGAAGCTATAAAGGAATAATTTCCTAGGACGCTTCTTGCAAGGGAAAGGCAGGGAGGGAGGACTGAGAAATGTAAACAAGCATGTGTATACTAAAATAATAAAATAATCAGGAAAAGACGACGGTGCATAACAATAATAATTTAGTTAAAGGAGATAAGAGGAATCCTCTATGACTGCAGAGGGGTAAGTGAAACAAGAGATGGGCAAGAGCATATTCGAAGAAAATTTGAACAAGGAAACATACTCGTGACAATTTGATGTTCTGCAATAGAAACATGAATCTAGATGTTAATATAGACATTCATGAAAAGAAGGGTAAATTTCTATTGGCAATTCAATAGGAGGTATTCGTGTATGATTGAGAATGGGAAAAGTCTGAGCAATGTAACTTAAATATCGCAGAGCTAATTTAACTTGACAGACCTGAGCTACGCATGCAGATAAAATCTATTAGAAACCACATAATTTCATTAATCAGGGAAATCAGGGGACACACCTGAGGGTGGTAATGACAAGAGACTAAATTTGTCAAAGCAATGTAGGAGAGACTAAGTTTGCAGGTATGCCATAATAATTGGAGAGAAAAACTTTTCTCATTTCCTCCCAGCAAATATATATAGGTAGGGATAAGAAATTTATAAGTGAAGTTTCAAATTCACGGAGTTGGGGATCGCACAAATAGCAGGATAAGTAACTTAGGGTATTTCTAGAAAGGAACAGAGATGTGGTTAGTATTAGTATTCATTAATAGGAACATTCTAAGAGCAGTGTCTAGGACCTGGCATAGGGACAGTGGTAATTTTTTAATTTGTTGATCTTGGCCTTAAGGGCTTTTTGGCCAAAGTATATATCGGGCTAGTATGTATGAGAAAGAATACGAGGTGCCTTAGGGATTTCCAAGCTGATTTGTGTCATTCAAGTAAAAAGTCCTTCTATGGAATCTTTATGTTGTAGACGTTGGGCAGGGTAGTAACCCAAAAATTTGATTGGGAAAGATCGAGAGATGTAAGAAGTGGGTAGGGTTATATTCTCAAAACTTATTGTTTTACACATGTTCCATAGATCTGGGCTGATGGCCAGAAATCAAGAGGGCAGTTTCTAAGAGGAGATCTATGATGGACTTATTTTTTTAAGTTTCTATATATTGGTGAAGATCTGGAAATTACTGACAGATCTGGCGCCTCGGGCATACTTAGCAACATCTCAAACGCAAACATATTGGTAAAAAAATGGATTGATTGTTAAATTAGTATAGTCAGGCAGGGTGGGCTTGAAAAAATTCAAATCTAAAGAGACAGGGATCATGGCTTGTAAAATGAGAGATAACAATGAGGCCATATTTAGTCAGGAAATCAGCAAATGGAAAGCTACAGGGATGGACAATTACTTTATAGGATGTCTATGTTATACATGCAGGGGTAGCAAGAAAGGGGTTAAAATCAACAACACGATGAAACAAGCAAGAACTCACGCTTTTTTATTAGTTAAACAAATCTCGTAAGATCTCTACGAGTAGCAGCCACATGAATAAAAATATAAGATTGAGTTTTCGAGTGTGTGCTATTCTGCTGTTGTGTGCTTCTTCTAGGGTTGCGGAATTAGTCTGATAGGTTAAGAGAAGCGTGAATATGGTCTGAACGAGTCTCTTAAATCACATACCCATGGCTTAAGAGGATAAAATTAATTCTTTCTTGTGTAGATCGATTTTTTTTTGTGAAGAATATTTGTCGAAATTCCATACAATCTCTAATGTTCTGAGTACTGTGAGATGTGAATGTTATATTTTGAGGACTCTTTGCATACCAATAAATGTGGCAGACTCTTGGTAGCTTGGACAGATCGGCTATAGTTCAGTTTTAGGAGTGACCCGATGTCACGGGTAGCAGAAAGCTTTATATATCAGGTCCACCTCTGAAGGAAAAGCGCATATGAGTGATTTGTTATACTGCTAGTAGTTTGTGCGGTCACGACACCACACAATCAATTTTTGGCGGAGGGTTAGTGGGTATGTGATGATGACAAAGAATGAACCAGCTTTAATAGTTGGTGGCTATGTTCACGAAGGCATGGCTAATACCGATTATTGAGCAATCAGTAGGATCATCCAAGTTTGATTGTTTGTCAAGACTGGTCTACATGCGTTTAGTCGAGCACTTGACTGCTCTTTGACGGTCGGGGCGGGCTGAAGGAATCAAGGAGAAGTTTTGAGCATGGAGCTTGAATTGTCGTTGTATATTCGCAATAGCCAAATGTTTTTTGTTTTTGGTTTTTGTTGTCGCGGCGGGGCTTCAAAGTTTAAAAAAAAAAAAGTAAGATGTTGACTAATCTTATTATCGTCTAGAATGTAATATGTGGTGTATGTAAAAAACTAGTTTAAGGGAACTTTTTAAAGTACCTTAAAAATATTATTAAGTTTAGGGATGTGAATCAATGTCTTATTAATTAGTTTACTTTATTTTTCAAAAGAAGAAACATTTTAAAGGTAAAGATTGTAAATTACCTGTGAAGTTATACAAAGGTCTCCAAAGAGATATAAATGAAAAAATAAAATAGGAACTATATCGTATGCATGCGATTATAAGGTGATTAATCTGGGTTGTACATGCGAGCGCTGGCCCACTCTTCATACATGTGCACTAATTGTATACAGGCCAACACTTTAAGGAATTGGCGAAATTGCAAAGTCAGCCATCTATTTACTAATTAGATGCTACATTGTGGACGCTCCTCATGGCATAAGATATGTAGAATAAAGAACAGCTTTAGATGAGTGATCTGAGCATGTGATGATGGAGATTCATGATTTGACGAAAGTTATCTTGTATAGTTTGCTTTTCTCTTTGTTTTTGATTGAGGTGAATTTTTTCATGATGAGAACGCTTAATTCAATACAATTTTTGGATTACTATTCGGTGGTAGTTTTCTTAATGCTCCATTTGTTTCAGTTTCATCAGGTATTTGAATGCTTAATAGTTGGAATTAGTATGAAGAATACACTGGAATCTCTGAGTACACAAAGAATATGACCATAAATCTAAGGTGATTATGGTGCGTGAACTGAATTAGGTGTGGTTGGGGGGGGGGGGGTGGAGGTAAGATGGGTTGTTGTGTTGGAGGGAGGGCCGGGGCGGTAAAGGCACGAAAGGCGGGACTAAAGGGACCTTCTTTGCTCTCTTACTTTGGGGGATGGAGGCTATCTTATTTGCGAGTGAGGGGATGTTTCACACCACTGTATCTAAAATTGAGATAATAATTGGAATGATCTTTAAAAATACCAGAATACCATCGATTAAGTACGCCGGGGGTTGTGGTCGACGCATCTTTGAGCTAAATGCAGAGCTAAAAAAGGTAGGCCATCAGATGAAGCAGGAGGATTGAGAAAGAAGGGAGTGGCATAATACAAGAGGACTTAAGGATAAATGCTGACTAAGGTTATCTCTTTAAAGTACTATATAGTGATATGGAAAATTGGAAAAGTGAGCGATAACTGAGTGGCTTAATAAGAGTGGTGTATTAATTTGCTTTTCGGAATTTATAATGCAAATGAAAAAACAATGTTACAGAGCGGGTCGATTTAATCTTGTTCCAAGGGACAAATGCTATCGCAAAATCAATGTGTGGCTGGTGTGGTGGGAAAAGGCTTTTTACTATGTGGAAGTAAATGGGTTCCCTCGAAAAGTGGTGGGTGGCTTGGTGCCACCAGTAACAATAAGTGCAGATATGTAGATTGCAGGCGAATCACTTTGATATTATGCTGAATAGTCCGTAATCTGGCCATATCATCAGTGTGATATGTAACGT
This sequence comes from Oreohelix idahoensis, assembly GCA_024509875.1. Classification (NCBI taxonomy): domain Eukaryota; kingdom Metazoa; phylum Mollusca; class Gastropoda; order Stylommatophora; family Oreohelicidae; genus Oreohelix; species Oreohelix idahoensis. The sequence goes on along the minus strand of JAMPIV010018607.1, from coordinate 289,197 downwards.
TAGATTTAACTCTTCATGGGAAGAAGTACTGGGTTTTTACGTTGGAAACTTTTGGTAGGAAACTCTCTACAAAGGTGTTTTTAATTGCAGTGTTTTTCTTAACGTCTAGATGCTAACGGAAGTGGGCTGAAAAAAGAGGTGTATTTGGTGTTGAAGGGCCTTCTCATTGAACGTGGCTCTTTAACTAGATGAATTAATGTTGGATCGAAGCCTGGCTGACTAAACCAGGGGACTATAGTTTGGTTGTCAATAGATCTGGTTTTTTATTTATAAGTGATGCTGCCACGTAGCACGTTTGGGATGTTTTAATGGTGGTAGCGGACAGTGTTACTAACCGGGTTTGTCCTCATTTGCAAGAAAGGGAGGTACCAAAAGCAAAGCACAAATGAAAGCGGCCGCATTCAAATATTTCTTAAGGGCTACAAAGAATCATCAAAACCGATACATGTAACTTGCATGTGTCAGGAATGCAGGAAATAGGAAGTAGAAACACTTATGTCAAACACACTCTGGATTGATATGAAATGGTGTGAAGAGGCATGTGTTTGGACAAGCCAAAGGGCAAACAATGAATGTGGAAGCAATATAAAAATAATAGAGATTATAAGGGCTATGCTAGTCGCCTGGTGAAAGGCAGTAAGGCAGGAAAGGAAAAAAATGCAAGCATTCAATTAGACTTACATGTTTGGCGAATATTTAGGCCCATCAGGATACCATTAGTGGGCGCCTTACGTGAATGGGGTGGGCAGAAGGAAAAATACATATTTAATTAATATTATGGTTCTTACAACAGAAGAATGAATATGGAAAAATCGAAAGCGAAGAACCTTCACACCATTAAGCTTTGCAGGAAATACGCCCTATAAGAGGATGAAGCGAAGGGACGGATTATTTGTGGTCTGTGGACAAACAGATTGAAGATGGGACCAAAGTTGCCATCAAATAATTTCGGAATGTTTTTGGATAATGAATAACAGATGTGAGTGGAGTTTTTGACTCATTTCTGGAAAAATGAGTGCAACATTAGAAAACCAGTTGGCAGATAACCATTGCCCCATGGCACCTGCTGGGTTCACTTGTATAACACATTAACAGCTCGGAGAGTAGGATTTAATTCAAAATGGGGTGAGGGATTTTCAAATTAGTATCGAACGCTGACGTGTGGCGAGTGGATGTGCTAATAGTACTTATGGCTCTTCCTAACAAACTTGTGACGATTCCACATGTCAAAGCTATCTCAATTTATAAATGAGTGGTCTATGGATAACATTGCTTGAAAAGATCGTGCGAGTACAAGTATATATCCAACCCCTTAAAAAATGCACAATCTCGCTGTAACTTTGTGTCGCTATAGGCCATGAAAAAAGCAACATTCTGAGATATGCTGGAACATTTGCTTATGGATGTGTATGAGGGCGATTCTGTTGTAAAACAAAACTCGAAAGGTTGGGTTGCAGATTGGCTCAGAGGATGTTTTAAAGTGTTAAAAATAGAAATGTTGAATGAACTGTGCTCTCAAGGTCTGTGGTGAAACATTGGTTAAAAGACTAGAGAAAGAAGGTATCGATGAGAGAGAAAGATTGCGATTTATCAGTCGGTAGTATCCCTAAGGATATAAGGTGATTTGTTATGAAGTGTCATCACGAGTTTTAAGGATATCGTGATATTGGAAAATTGGCATCAGGAGGAGATATTATTTTCGACTTCTTATTGCTCGTGGGAATAAAAAAAAAGTAGAATAATTCTGCTCGGTCCTGCGTTGGTTTACGGTTTAAACATAAGAGAACTTGAGAAGGGTCATTCATGAATGTCATGTGATGGATTTAATCAAACTAGTATCACAGATTGCTCGAGGGTGCCTGGAAGTTGTATGGGCTACTACGGCAATTCTACAATGGTAAAATGAGTCACTATGTCTTAGCACGCTATCAGCGTAGATCATACATCTGCAGGAATGTCATTGGTCAATCTACTTGAGAATGCTAGTTGCGAAGGACAATTAGACCATTTGAAGATGGATGACAACTGGGCAAGTTATTGACAATAAATTGGTAACATGGAGGTGGTCATGCAGGAAAACGATCGTTGTTTATGATGTATGAGGGGTTTTTCAGGGTGAATTCAAACTGATAATTGTGGTGTGGGCATTGCCTTAGAAGGATGCTTTCACTACATAGTCGTTAACTGGTGCGATCTTGATGGGACTGTGTATGGAATGCGTGTAAACAATGCTAACAAGTGGATATGAAGTATGCATTTTAATGATCGCAGTAGTGTTGTAATTCTGTGTCTTGGGGATACATTCGCGACATCAGGAACTTCAATGCCACTTTGACTGGGTTACCTAGGGTTTCATTATCACCGGTGTGTGATAACCATTATACATGCAAAGATAATTTAGGTGCAATCAACCATGAAATGGTTAAAAAGCATAATGATGAATTGTCGGGCAGTATTGTAACTTGGTGTGAACGACAAAAAAGTTCTAGGTCAATTAATAAGTCAGTGTGTTATCGGTGCTCTTGGAAAACTTAGTATATGAAACGCAGATTCTTCAAGATCTCATCTATTTGGGGACAGAAAATCTTGAAACGGGTAGTAATAAGTGGAAAAAATGCCTTGGCGCTAATCAACATTTGCGTATGTGGGTTATACATAAAAGCAAATGTTGATATATACATCTATAGAAGTTGCAAAAAGAGAGGTCTTTGGCAGTTAATAATAACATTTTGGTGCAGGATGGAGAGTAGATTTACGTTTGTCACTTCTGCATCTAGCATGATCTTGTCTGTAATCGGAGTATGTGGACAGGGCAATGCTACAGTGTTCTCAATAATCACAATGTGACGATGGAAACTATCAAACTGTAGGGATGGACTAATATAGTTATGGCGTGTGCACGCGGCTTATTCCCCATTGTGACTTGCTGCGGACCTGGTTGGATTGACGTCAGTTAGATCTCGATATTACGATGGCATCCAGGTGGAAAGTAGTACTATCGAGTACAAGCGTCACGGCCTCCCTGAATGGGACAATGTGAAGACAGGTGCTAGATAAAGAGGGGGATTGTCATGAAATGGGCAGGACAGAGGATATCATTATTGGCCAGTGATCACAGTTAGCAAAATTATATTCCGGGAGACAAGTGGGTGTAAGTTGATTGAGGAGTAAGGATGAACTCGACCCAGCAAGTATCTCAGGATCTCTGTAGAGGTGAGACTTGGGCCAATGGAGAGCAGATGGAAAATTGATAGCTGATAAATGTTAATTTGTGGCGGTAGGGATAAATGAATTTGTGACACCTAATGGGTTGTAACCTGTGGTAATAAATCAGGGTGTGCGGATCTTTGTATGAGTGTACAAAAGATAGGGTCTGAACAGTCGTGGAATCTGGCGGGGGCTCTTACATGGATAATATTCTCTCTCAGCTGAGAATGGAGGTAGAGGCATTATGTGCCTATAATGATCCGCTGTTGAGACTTTATTAAAAGGCAGTTACTGTATTAGATAATCCAGGCTTCGCAAGGTCCAAATATGTCTGGTCCTAAAAGGATGGACAAACCTCTATAGACGCATCGGAATCTCAAAAAGGAATGATATGGTTTACTGCCTGGTCATTGCTGGGGTATTCGGCAATGGAGTAAAGAAGTCTGACAGACTAGCTTAAAGAGCACCATTGAGGTGACATTGGAACTTAGATTAGAGGGAGAAATATGAAGGCCATTATCATTGATGGTTTACGAGATGACATGCAATCGATGAATCATTAGGATGAGATGCTGGAATTTGAGATAAATGTATGACCCAGGGGAACGGTGTATAGATGAGGATGATCAAGGTGTTAAACAGTGCGCTAAGGATCAATCTTAGCATTTCATTATTTTTACCTTTCGACTATGTGAGGGGACGATGGCTTTAAGGTTTGAGGTGCAAGTGCCATTTGCATTATGATTAACATTAAATAACAAAATCTCTAAGGTACTTATATGATTGTCGATCTTGGTGATTTTTGGCTATAGGGACAATATGAAAATAGAAAAATCCCAATATTTGTTCGGGACTGCGCGGGTTTACATGTCACTGGTGTTATTTAAATTAACACATGCAACAAGTACCAGCATCTTAAGAAAATGAGCCGGGAATTGCGTGTTAGTCTATGGGCGGTAGAGAGCTACCCAGTTGTGACGGTGTGGTAATGTTTAGAATTTACTGTTTAGACTTTATATTAGATATGCGTTGGCCTGTCATATAGGCGCTATATAGCGAGTCACACTTAAGTCAAAAAGGCATCTTGCAATAATAGTGAAAACATAGCTGACATTTAAAGGGAGTGAAGACTGTAAGAGGGGGTTTGGTTATGTCATGGAAGCGAAGTGGAGTTAGTGTCAACTCATCTATAAGCTATGTGTGCACCGCACAGTGGGAATAAAAAGATGTTTATTAACAGGGGATAGTGGTAGTGTAAGTTAGTATTTTAGAGAATTGATGAATCTTCTACTTAGCGTCCATTTGGATTCCAACTTGATGATATTATTTATTTCTTTTTTAATCATCATATGAACTAGTAAAAAACTGTTTAGGAGTATGAATTCTGATAAAATAAAGGAAGTTTATGGAGTGGAAATTTTCGGGGAGTCGAGCTAAACTTAGGTTAGTATTACTATATGTTATCGATTTTATGCACTTTTATTCGAGTAATTTTTGTTAGTTATTAACTACATTTTAAATTTGTCTCTGGTATACCAAATCACTCATATGATATTGGTACTCATAAAAACTATTTTTACAAACACTAACCTTTGTTCTTAGGCATTATTTGGCACCTACGAAAGCTAGATTAAGATTTGAGAGTTTGATTTTTTTCTTCTTTAATACAGAAGGAGGGGATACTGTATTCGTTTAGATTTGTCATGCAGGCCATTTCAGGTTATAGTCATCTACTGTTCTAATAAGTTTTTGGTTAGAGCGCACTTCAGGCAAAACAACATAAAGTGGAATAGATTTCCGTATCTAGTTAGGGTTTTCAGTTACAGATGGTGAAGTGCAGACCTTGGTTTTTTTGTAATTCATAGTGTTCTGAGATTTAGATTTTTTTGTAATTTCTATGCTGTAAAGGTGACCATTATCTATGTGTTGTGTTGTGAATCAATTGTGATTAATTTTTAATATTTTTCGTTAGAAGCTTGGACGATTTAAGCATTTTTTTAGTGTTTTGTTCGTTTAACCCGATGATAGTTATTTTTTGCGATGTTTCTCTATAGAGCATATTGGAGAGTATTTTTTCTAATTTTTCTTTGATGCTTAAGATATTCTTTTTTAATTCTGCTTTGAGGAAATACAAATGTTTTATTTAAATCTGTTTGCGCTGATTTTTGGATAATTGTATTAGTCTGGTGGTTGAACACTGGGGTATATTTTTTGTATTTGTATTTTTTTGTGTGAATAAAATGCTTATTCACTGCCTAATTGATACATTTATTATCTATATTTAGTAAATGCGATCATGCTACAGACAGATAAATGACAAGGGAATTCGACATAAGTTTAGGGTTTTGACATGAATGGATGTAAGGAGTGAAGATGAAACTAGGTCCACTTTATGATTATGCAATATCAATTTATCGTTGTTCATTGTATAAGTTGATAGAGTTACTGCGTATTTCTGTTTTTTTATTTCACACCTAATCAGTGGGCTTGTATGAATTAAGTTTAAATCGTAGCGAAGGTTTCTATTCTTCTTATTTTGACTCGACTTCATGTTTACGCGGCCCAATATGTTATTGGTCATATTCACCACCTGTGTTATTTTATCCACTGGTTTTTGTATAGCAAGTGTTATGTTTGATTTAGTATTTGATGATTTAAAATGTAATGTCTACGTAGGGCAATTAATTAGCAGTTTCCAAAATGTAATAAAAAATTTATTCAGTGTTCAAATGATGGATAATTATCACACTCAGCTACCAACTGCTGCAACAGCCCCCCCTCCCGTGTACAATTGGTATTTTGATAGAATAATAAAACTTCCATTTAGTTATTTCTAAACATGTATAAAAAATATTCGTATGTTTCAAAGAAAGGAATTAGTGAAACAATATCAGTTTATGGGAGGAAGACCAAGATAATATATTTACAGTTTTATGACCGAAATAAATAACATAAATCCTAGTTTCAACAGTTAATATATTAAAATAATCAAGTTTTCTAAAAGGATCAAATAGAATGTGAAGATGCTTTTAAGGGCTATAGATTATGTGGTATGAATACAAAATTTAAATTCAAAATTGTTCTATTAATGATGTATTTAAATAAATAACCTAAAGCAGCAATTTCCATTTTGATCTAAGGCAAGCCGCTCTTACTTCTGGAGTTATTTCCCACTTTTTGCTGTTATTCGTCTGTTTTAGAACTAGAAGGTGGTCTAGACAACGTTATAAAAGTGTGAATCTTAATTGAATGATTCTTTGCGTCTCTTTCGGATTATTGTAGTAGCATTCTTAGTAGAGAAAAAATCCAAATCATATGTTAAACTGGTTGGTGGTGGGTCCCATTATGGGATCATAAAAGTAAGTTTTTTGGTATCTGGAAGCTGTTTCTGTATGCTCAGCAATGTCTAAGTTTAGGTTGAATTCGGTGAGTCGCAGACTAGATTTGTTGATTATTTGCTATTATATCACAACTTGTATAATGGGAAAGAAGAAGTGTAGTTAAGCCTTGATAAACATGAGGATTAAGTATTTTGAGTAAACTCGGGTTTATCTGGAAGTGGTGCGTAAAATTTTTGGGACTTGAAGATCTTAAATTTTAGAAGTAGATACTAAGTTTTTATATAGTCATTGATGGTATAAAAATTCTGAGTCTGGATTCTGATGAGTAAGTCTAGTTAGTTTATTACTTTATCATTCTCTTTTGAATTTTGCTTTTCACTGGAGGTATTTCTTATAGTTGGTTGCTGGTGCATCCTGATTCTCGTTACGCTTTATTTTTTCGCGTTGTATGTCAGCTGCTTATTGTTTTTGCTTAGATTTTTCAGGTGTTGTTAATGGTTTCTAAGGTGTTCATGTTCAAATAGGTTTTGATTGGGCCATCGCAAATCTCAGCTGGTAATAAACGTTTCCTAAAGAATGTTACATCGTGTCACGATGGTGGGTTATCTGGGTACAGCAATACGACTAGGATTCTTCTATTTGTTGAATGTTTGGTTTTATTTTTGTGTGTAGATGTTCAATGCACAAGTTGACATGTGTTTGATTGAACCTGGCTGGCTTAAAGTCCAAGCAAATGAGTGGTATTAGGTATTTATTGGTGTTAATGTTCCCATACGCAAAAATGAAACTGATCTTCAGTAATGTAGCTGTTTTTAATTTTCTGTTTTATAGTTATGTCTTTAATGATTTCATTGTCATGCCACTCTGGGCAAACTAAACGTGTGCTCAGTCTCCTTCCAGCTTAATGTCGCAAGGTAAATAGTTTATGAACGTTAATTTGTTTCGCTGTTGGCCAAATCGGTTGTATACGCCGTGACATAAACATAACATCTTACTAATATTAAACCCCAAATCATCCACAAACATCTTTACAACCCCTCCAAGAAGCTACCTCGTATTTGCTCAGGTATTTCTTCATTATATAGTCGCTCTTGAATATGAATTGCCTTTTCCAGTCATTTCCTTTTGTTATCTTGATGTTCGTAATTTATTTAATGGGGTGCTCTTGACAGAGTTAGTCTGGTCCGCTCTTTCATTTGTACCGATACCCTATTGCTTATGATCACAGGGGACAGTAGATATATCGCTTACTTGAAGTTTACGTGCTTTTATTAGAGGTTTGTTCAGTAATGTTGGAGGCGATCACATTTGGACCTTTTTCGAAAAAGCGCTTTATAGATGGGATTAGTAGAGTTTAGATAATATAAAAGCGTGTTTGACTTAAATAGAGTTCTATGAAAGCCATTCTTTTGGCGTAGTAACTTGGCCACTTTACCACTATTTTTCTATGTGGTTGGGTGTGTTTTTTTTTTATATTGTGATGCCCGCTATATTAGTTCAGCGGATGTTACTGCCGTATTGTATTAAGCCTAGAGATGCCCACCATTGATATTTTATTACCAAGTTATTATACAGATCCTTAGCTGTTAATAACAAATGGTTGCATTTAGATGAGGAATCCAGAATCATTTTATTATTAGTGAGCCTGGACATTAGCATTTACCGAGGCTCTTGGTTCTTCCCATTTTGGTTAAGTTTCTGCGACTGTCTACAAGAAGGCGTCTGGATGATGAGATTTGTAGTCTATGGTTCATCCCTAGACATCTAATCTGTATACATTTGTATCTGTGTTGTTATTTCTGTTGATTTATTTTCAACCTGTGGTTACTAGTATGTGTAATAGTTTCGCCTTTGCTGGCTTGTTCTGACATCCTCGTTTATTCATGCTCTCCTTTTATGTCAGAATATGTTGCCCATGCAGGCGGGCATGCTTTGTCTGTGGTGTTTCACTTGCATATACTCCTCTGTTATATACGGGTCTCTGTATTTGGTCTAAAAGTTGAAGTAATTCAGATGGTGGTCGCGATCTATCATTGGGGCTAATATAATCGTGCATCAGACATGGAACTATTATGCTCTCTCATCTTTGGAATGTGGTTCCAGATATCGTTTAATTTTGTGTATAGTTGTATAAGCACTGTTGGTTTTTCGGAAGTCAAGTACTCATGGTATTACAGACCCAAGATCAGCTGATGGATGCGATGGTGTAGTGTACAGTTTGCTATCTGGCTCAAGGTTGCGCTGTCAGCGCTATTGTATTTGAAGGGTGAGACTTATGAATTTAGTGCTACTGATTGTGATATCAAAACACTGGGTGTTTATGTATGATGCTCGGTACCAGACGCTTGTTACTTCATATAGGTATTGTAATTTGTTCTGGCCTTTTCTATATTTTTTTTTACTCATGCCAGGTAATAATGTTGGAAAAGGATTGGCTTTGTTTAAATACGATGTTGTTCTATTGTAGCCCAAAGTACTTGGCTTGTATTGGGATTAGGTATTGTATTTGTTGAGACTTGCGTATGGATTTTTTGCTGTTGGTTAACCATTTAGAATAGAGGAATAGTTGTTCTCGGTTTGTATGCTTTTAATCCTTTCAGAGTGTTGGAGAATCTGCTCGACTTTTTGTCTTGGTTGTGTTAGATGTTAAATAGTTCGTTGAGTTTTTATTAGGTAGATAGTTGGTAGAGAAACTTGGCAGTTGGTAATACCAGTGCTAATACTGTGATGTTTCTGATTTGAATTGTTCGCCAAGCAAAAATAGTCTTGTTTGCTACACAGTGCTCTTCAGTTTTCAAAGCATATTCGCTCATCCTGTGTGTTAGCATGGGTTTCGAGATTCATTACGAGACATCAGGATTGAACCAGTAGTAAACAAGATTTTATTGTAAAGGATTCTCGGTATGGTCAATTGCCTACGTGATGCCGAAATCTGTCTTTTTTTTTACTGGTCAAAGAAGCAGTTGTATCGATTATCTGACTCAAAACACATGTACAGCGGTTAGTCTAATTGTTCCTTTTATTGTTGTACAGGCAATGGCTCCTAGGTTGTGATGGTTTGTTGTGCATGGTATTTTCCTAGTGAATTGGTTAATCCTTGATGTTGTGCCATTATCTTTATTTCTAGGTAAATTTGCATAGATGACATTTGGAACGTTGTGATGATTCGAGATCAAGTTTTGTTCTATAATGGGTTGATACATGGCTATGTCTTTTTTCTTGTTGTATTTTGAGTTCATACGCTCTTAGGGATTAGGAAATTTTAACGTGTATTGATTTTGGGTAGTGGTATAGCTCCTCAATGATTTAGTAATGTACATAAGGTGTAAAAGGAAGATTACTGTTATTTTTTATCGTGTAGAAAAAATTCATTACTTATATTTATAATGCTTGTTATAAAAGATCTTTGCATGTGTTTTATAATTCGTTCGGAAATAGATCAGGGGCATCGTGGAGAGGGTGTGTTTTCCCTTGTTTGATTTAAAAAAGTTCCTTTGGTTTGTATATGTTTTGGTTTCGAAAGTATTTATTTGTGCCTGTCTTTTTTTTTTTTTATTTAATAAATAGTTTGTATATGTTTGAGTTCGATACTTTTTCCAAGTAACACTTGATGTTTTTAATTGTACTTGGGTTATTAGGTTGAGCTTTTCTTATCAAATTTTTTTTATCGTTATACTCGATGCTTAGATTATGTGCTTTGTGATTGTTAGAGTATAAATCGCACATATTGTCGTCTCATTTTTAGTTATTTTTATTCCTATATACATTGTTTGAAGGTGCAAATGCAGGTGTGTGTAATAACCAAATTTTGATCCTTAGTGTGCCGACTGCCGTACTATTATACATTTCCAAGTATACAACTGTTATGATATGAATTATTATCCATCGTAGGCTCATTTTGAAACGAAGGTCATACTCTGTGTCTTTTATAGTTGAATTCCTCTATTTTACAATATGCATAGCAATAAGTTTTCATGATTATTTTTGTATCTTGTTGGTTATGGATCTGGGGTGGATTGTATTTGACCCAATAGGATGGGTATCCAGTGGAAAGGTGATTTGGGGGGTTAGAGTATATATTTTTAGTGGGTTAAGATTCTTTGGTCTGAATTGATGCTTTTAAGCACTATACTATGACCATTGCGTATATATCAATAAGTATGCACCTATGTATGCTAGACAGAGTTCTATGATTTTGGGAATACTTCACATGATTTGGGTGTAAAACGGGCGGATGAGAGGATTTAGGTTAAAGTATGTAGCACCAGTTCATACAAACTATATTTAGGTTGTTATATTATTTTTGTGTAGCTTATAAGTATGGAACTAATAAGTCTTTAAATCAATTGTTGGTATATTTATTTGTGTAGCTGTTTGATGCTGTTGGATAATGTAACGTTTCTCAGGATGTGCTGGATTGAGGTTCTTATGTTTTTTAATGGGTTTTAACATGCTTATATGGTGTCAAATTGAGTTACACAACTTTATTTGTGGTGTCCTGTGAGTTTATTTTTGCCTCAATTAGTCTCATACACTCGTCAAGTTATTTGTTAATGTTTGGGGTTCTTTTCGTTTGGTTTTAAATTGTTATAAAAAATGCTAGTGTTATGTGTTTTGTTGGTCTTCATTAATTTTCTTAAAGGGAAAATTAAGGAGGCTCCTATGCAGTACAAAACTAATCTATTTTGTCTAGGAATAAAAGCTCTTTAGTCGTATTTACTTCCGCCACATCTCATTTATTCCACTGTTATTAATAATTAAATATAAACTTATACCCTAGCTCTTTAACCAAATACCTTGATCATTTTTGGCTTTTGTCTGGTATTATTAATAGACTTTTTAAATTTACTAGGTTCAAACTAATTACCCTTCTCCCTACTTCAGGAACTCAATTCACATATCAAAAAAACATAATTCTCCCCCGGAATCCAATTTTTAATGTTTCTCTTTTTTGCACAATGTAATATAAAACCTACCGCCCCCATCATACTTATTTAAAACCAATATAGTATATCCATTAAACCCTCACCCCACTTTAACCACTAATACAGAGAAATAAAATTTCATATATTCCATCCAATAAATCCCCTGATACATATTCGTAAATATCAATACACATTTGTCATAAATAACAATTCACAATAAAACCTAACACACAGTACTATTGAGAACTCAAAAATATTATATTATAATAAAACATAACTTAATATATAATCTATCATAACAAATTAACTCATATAAATTGCTAATTAGTTCTTTATTCACTATCCATTTACAACCCCCAACCAATCAAAAACAATTACTTAATATTTAATTACAATTAATATAAATTTACTTATACCACCATATCTAATCCCACCCTATTCCTTCTAACTGCCATACCCCAACCCCCCATTATTATTAATTCTTATATACAATCAAACAACCCCAACTTATTTAATAATTTACTATAAATTTTACTATTACTACATATATTTTATATCATTTTATCAAAAATCATCATTTATTCATCCACAACTTTACTCCATTTTCTTATTTTTTTTTTATAATATTAACATATCAAATCACTCCCCCCCCCCCCCCCATTTCTAAAAAATATAAAAATAAAAAAAATCTAATTTAAAAAAACCCACTCCAACCCCAATAACATCCCCCCACTCCAAACCAAAAAAAAACGTAATATGAACAACACCCCGAATTACCAACCCTCCCCTCCCAACTCACTTACACAACGTTATATAAAATTCCCAGAACACCCATACCCTCAAATATCCTCACACATAAAATCCACACCTCCTCAAGATCCAAAAATTAACCCAAATAAACCCATCCCCACCTAACAACCCTCAATCGCTTCAGACCAGTTTGCCGATCTGCCCGGCTCCGCACTGTTTACTAAGTCACAAATATGCGCTTTGCCCACTTGCTTCTACCCTACTTATACGGCCATCGTTTCCTGGAACATGTGGAAAGTACCGACGTTATAAGTAGCACGCCTAATCTAGTGTCTGTACTCTAGGAACGTGTGTAATGAGTAAAATGCAAGGTATTCTTCCCCCTTATAAGTAGTACCCCGCCCACTAAATGTTCTCGCGACACTATGCACGCGCCATGATCCGGCCAAATTGGCGGGCGATCCCGATAAACACCTCTAGTCTTTAATATTTGCCTTAGGTTCCACCCTCATGCCTACCCCCCCACACTATCCTCCGGGCTCATTCCTTGTGGCATGCAGTCCTGGAGCTGATGCGCTGCTTTTTAAGGTTTGTTTTCCTTGGCGTACTACATTATTCTGGCACTCTCTAATATGTGCATATGCATCGCACCCTCAACTATTCCTAATTCGCATCATACGGCCAAACACGCACCCCACACAGGTCCCCCCTCATCCCTTCTCATCGGTCGACGCCGCTCATACTTCTGTCGCTCTTTCGACCTCTCTTCACTATCCCTCGAAACCTACTAACGTTCTAGCTATATTCGCGATGAAGATACCAGTTTAACCTAGATACAGCCATTTCTACCTCTACTCAAAATCTATAACCAACACCAAAAAAATTCAAAAAACCATTAACCCTCTCTTCAACTTCACTCCATAAATACAAATTATCCCATCTAGTAATTTTACTCACGCACGCCCCTCTATATCCTATTATTCTAATTCTATACAAAACAATTAACTATACCATAAAACCAAAACAATAAAAAACAACCATGTTTTCTCATTCTTTACCTACCACCTTCCCCTGCCCAACCCCAATCAATGGATTCACTTGGCAGCTGCTGTTATTCGTACGCCTACTTCTCTATTTTCATTATACTAAAACTTTTATTCATACACACATCCATTTATCTCAAGTAGTGCTCACTACCTACCCCCCCCCTTCGTAACTACCGTCTAATACTATGTGTCGGACTCAGACGTGAGTCTACTTAATAGCTTAATGAGAAATATAAAGTTTGGGTTGCAGAGGAGAATCAGACTGGGGATCATTACAATTGTGAGGGTAATATAATAATATTTGCATTATGAGTGTCTAGTGAATTGAGTAATTGATTTGGAGAGTTAATTGGTATGTTTCAGACAAACTTACCGAGTGCCTACAATCCTGTGACCTTTCGTATTGTGCGCATAGATTTAAATGACATACTAATTTTTCGCGGTTTATTTTTTGTGATTGGGTGGGGGCTGTAAGGTTTGTGAAGTCTGAAGTTATAGATATTATTAATATAGTGTATGGTTGTCGAGAAGATAAGGTTGAAACACGCGTGATATGGGGACATAGTAATAGGTTCACTACTATATATACATAAATAACTATAAATAATTAGACCCTTCTGATTTTGTATTGTAATACGAATTTATATTTACTATATATTGTGATATTTCATAGACAAGGTATACCCAATTTTTCTAGGAACAAACATTTGTCAAGATATACATCGATATATGTGAAATCTCATTCTAATCTAAGAAACGTTCTATCTAGCGCTGTTGCTATGAAAATGCTGTGTAGTCTCTCCTCTAAACGCCTGTAATCATGTGTCACTATATTTATCGCAAGACCGCTCACAAAATGACTACATATTATCACTCGCCGAGAAAAATGGTTATAATCGCTGTCAAGCTCATATATTAGAACAGTTCTGTCCATCCTACAATTTGAGGTTTGCGGAAACCCTCCTCCATATGTCACATCCACCCAGAAAAGTCCTCCTCACCATACAGCTTAGAGAAACACCTATTTCAATTCCCGCACGACCTTTATTGGAATACAGTCATACCCCTTCCAGCCAGGCGTACGCCCACCTATTGATCGTTCCCCTCTCAATACCCACCAGTAAACACATCTGACGCCAACCTAAACCCTTTCCCGAGAGCATGTAGTGATTTATTATTTCTCCGCGATGAGGTTGGTTTATTTGATCGTTTTCTTTACTTTTTGGTCTACGTCTAATAAAAACTAACTTCTTGTGAATGATTTTCGACACTCTAATAAAATAATTTGCCATGGATGTATTAACTATCCATCAGTTTTAATGATCTATTCGCGTATCTAAAATTCTTCTTATTACATTTCACTAATTACAGACCTTCAACCACCTCTCTACCTCCCTCCCCATCCCCCCCGTGAGACTAGAACGTTATCTTATATCCGGAGCCTCCAACCCAAACCTCCCACCACCTCCCAATATGTTATTCTATCGACATTTGGGTAGAATTGATAACATCCCCCCCGGCTCTCTATAATCTCTAAAAGCCCCCTATTCAATCGCAAACCAGTTGTTATGTATCGCCATTTGATTCGACATATAGTAACCGATTAGATAATTTCTACAAAATTTTGCGATAGATTCATCAAAGTGATTCCTTAAATACTCCTCTAACAAAAGTCAGTGGGACGGTCCGCTGAAGATTTAACTGAAAAATGACTCCGAACCTGTTCGCCCCGTTTTTGCCTCGATCACGCTTTTAGAACCGGATGCCAAAGGGTTCTATACCTTTTAGCTTAATATAAGCAATTCAAGACTCATAATTAATTAATCCATTTAAACTCCTCATCAATACAACACCATCCTACACACACCCCCTCTATTTTTTCGCAATACTCTACCTTGAGTAGCGAACCACATGACCAGTGACTTAAGATTACTACCTCTTTAAGTAATCCCAAGCTGTCTCTCGCTTGATTTTATATTAGCTTTACAATTATTCCTGTTTCCCTTTATATAACTAACCTAGTATTTATTATGTTTTTTGATCTTAAATATAACTACTATAATATCCGTAACAATAATGCTATGTCTTGTTAACCTCTCTACATCACGCACCGATATTAATTTAACCTAATATCTTCCACGCTCATATAAATGCACACAATAAATAAGGTTCAAAAATTATCTCAACCTCAATACTATCAAGTTTTATCATTCTTGTTACTGTCTCATCCGTACACATTTAGCTATCTTTGTGTGCTCTCTATTATTTTTATGCCCTCCAACCAAATAAATACAGCGGTTTCTGAATTTGTGCAAGTCATAGTTAACTTTTTCTGGAGTTCGACAATTGTTGGCACCTATCGAAGGCCACTTCCGCCATTGTGTGTTCAGTGAAAAATTTAATCCTAACTTGATAGTATCACTTCTTTTTTCTTTGAGGACAACTACATACTCTACCTTAGCTGGGCGTTGTTGCGTGCTCTCGTGTGGGGAGGTGGCTTAGTAAACACTACGTAAAAATTGACTAATCTAAACACCATCATTAACTTTTCTGTTACCTTTACTTTTTATTCCCTACCTGCTCATTATTGTCTTTCCAATGCACCCTCATCGCGGCCTAATTATGTGCACACGCCTCTTAGTTGTCCCTATGTTGATCCTTACGATATAACGATATGTGGTAGATGTTTGCTTTGCGGTATGTTGGTGAATTTTCAGTTATATAACAGGTTGTATAACGTAGGTTGAGTAACTATAGTGTGTTATTTTCGGTGGTTCAGCTAATATATTATTAATTTTTCTTCTTGTAATTGGGTTATTTAGATTACGAAAGCTTTCGATGTTTGGATGCTTTTGCAGATTGGTGTGATTATTCTTGGGTTTGGATTCGCCATTGTTAGAAGCGTTTCTTTAGAGTGGTAGGGGTACGTCTGTTATCAAACACGGTATGAAGGGGATGCTGCGGTTGTATGATCATTCTTTTTGTACGTTTTCTAGGTAGATTATGTGTTGTCATTATCATATCAAGTTATTTGTTTTTTTTATACGCACGAGACGTTTATAATAAGTTTATACACTGCCGTCGTAATTTCTGATTGACTATTGCCATGTTTTATAGTCACATGTAACCTCTACCTCTATGATATACCTTCCCATTATTACTAACCTCCTATCTCTTTCTATTACATTCAAATTTGTATCTTTCGTGTATTAAGGTCTAGTCTTTGGATTGCACTTTTACTACACTCCTTTTATTAATTAACCCTATAGTTTATCTATTTTTAGACATGTTCTTACGGTGACAACTACTTATATTTCAGTATTTTCTGAGGTACAGTTTAGATACTTGTTGTTGATTTAGGTGTTATTTATATTTTATAGCATTTTTATTTATATTTGATAGGCCACGCGGGTTTTTGTGGGGAACTGTGCTGCTGGTGTTTGACCAGCATAGTATCTTATATACCCAATAATCAAAACAACATACTATTTTTTTTTTATTTGGTGTGAAGTTTTTGTGTTTTTTGGGGGGGGGAGATGTGGACTGGAGTGTGTGCCACAAGGATGAATCATATCTGTGCCATCACTAGCCATTCTCGTGTTGAAATAAACCATATATTAAAATAAATTAGTAATTCAATCACCTTCTTAACGGTCCTTATTATTGTTCACACCCTAAATTCACCCTATGACTGATACACATGTGAAATCTTATGCAAGGATCAGCTATTCCAGGGCAGACACAGTTGTGTTAGTGTCGTTAATAAATCGTTTTGGTTGAATGGTATTTAATATTGATCTGAGGTATGCAAGTTATGTGGGCCATAGTTATTGTGGTTCCGTTCCCCCGCCTCACACCCCCAATCTCAGAAAAAGCATTAATGACTATGTCTTTGGCTCTAAAAATTTCATTGTGCAGACTTTAACGTACTAAACTGGCGCTCGCGCACTGAAAGAATATAGTAAATGCTTAGGTTGCTCACGAGTAGTAAATTCCTCCTATTGAGCATCCCCACGAGTTAGTAACTACTATGATCCCAAACACTCCTATTAAAGTTGGTCTGGTATAGTGTGTCGCTTATTCCTCCGTATTGCTATTCTGTGACATTGGTGGCTGCCGACTGGTGGTACGAGGGTTATATTTTTAGGTTTGTATTTGAGCGTTTTGTTGTTTTCGGATCTTGGGGGAGAATTATGACGTATCGTGCATTGAATGTGTGTGTGTCATCAAGAAGCCCAAGAAGACTGGCAAATTAAAATAACATGTTAGTTCAATAAAGGACGCCTAGTGGTAATATTTGCTAATGTTGTTAGATCGATTTGGTTTCAATTTCAAGAGGTTACCACTAAAAGTTTCATCAAGGGGATGAAATACCATAAGATAGTTCCATGTGCAGTGAGCACTCATAAAAATAGTACATATCCTCAAATTCCGCATATAGATTTTAGCTATTTATATACATAAAATAGCAGAAAATAAAGGTTATAGAGTGGCTTTTTCTTCTAATGATTATCCCCCCCCCCCAGTTACTGCGTAAGGTCCCTGTCTCATTCGTATAAATTTCATTATGCATTCTTTTTTTTCAGTATCGCATGTGTGTCTTAAACCCCATTAGGGCTGGTTATAACTGGTTAACTATACTATCATCTGTTATGTGCATTGTTGAGCTGTTCATGAGTATACAGTGTGTCGATATTTGTAACATTCACAATTACTCAATAGCATTACTTTATTTGTATCTTCACCCTTGTTTTGATATGTCCTTAGTGAATATGTCTCTTAATACTGCTTTATGTTTGTGTCTGTATTAGCTCATAACTTAGTCAACTCTCCCTTCGAATATTCCTATGACTTCTCATATAGGAACGTATGTGGTGATTAAGACTAATGGATTTTCATCCTTTACTACAGCCATACTCTACGGACTTAAGTTTCTTATGTGGTCACCACAGATTTATCCCGTAAACTAACCAATAACATGTGATAGATAGAAGTTTGTCATCGTACATATTACCAGCTCCTGCTTGTGCACAATGATACCTGCTTACCATAGTTATCAGTTAGTGAGGTGAACGTGGGTAGCATTTCTCACCACACAAAGTAAACCCCTAATTTTGTATCAAACTGTTTTAAATTCTATATAAGTGGCCCTAGGAGTGTTTTATCTGGCGTCTTGAGATAGCGCCTAGTATCGCGACTGACTCGAGGTATTAATACTGCATCTGGTACTAGCTCTGTTTATTGATCAACACCGTCTACTCTCCTCAGAAAATTGCCGAACTCTCACATTGTTTTCTACTTAAACCTTCCTCAACCCATCACCACTCTGCCCACACACCCACCACATTTCTTCTACGTAGATTGAGATGTCGCGGGTGGTGAGTGTATACAGATACAGTGCTTTTCCTGTTCAACCCAATTAAAAATCAAAGCTAACACTCGCACTACTGTGTGATGTGATTTCTGCTCATTATATAAGATCTGCAATGTAATTTAGATGATATGATAGAGTTACGTTGTTAATGAAGTTGTGTGTCTGCTATTAATTAATCCATGGACAGCTACTCTCTGTGATGTTACTGAGTTGTACAGAAGTGCCTATATAATATATTATATTTCCCACAGTACTCTTCAATATTCCAAGAAATGTCCTACAAAATCATTCTAGCGTTTATCTATGCATGGTAGTTATGTAAAACATATCACATTTGCAGAATGTTCTAGAACTAGACTCATATATAACGTATTACTAATCACATGTGTGCGATCATCTAGAGATTTCGTCCCTCGGTTAACTTCTATATTTCTATCTGCTCAGCTTGATGTGATTACTAGCCTCTACTGATCGCCTATTCCAATCAGTCTACATGTAGTTAACAATCATTGCTCTAGTGATACTCTGAGATACTCAGTGCATTATTATGATCTTGTTACGATTATATCTGATCCTGAGCATTACATTCGCGTTAATATGAGACTCTCTACGCTCACTATATGTAGTGCAGTAGAGTCAGAGATGTTTTCTGACAGTCGGCAAAGCTATGAGAATATGTATTCCGGCTCATCATGTTGTATGCGTTGATTCGATATCGCTCGCTTGAGTTGTAATCACTATCTGAATAGGCATTTTCGTACTATTAGTGCGTACTCCAGATTGCATTATTCATGTAATCTTACCAGCCTATAGTTGGTAGTAAGGTGATATCATATAGTTCATAGTCGATCACAGATCTGCGCACATGTGTGTAACACGAGCATAGTAGGACACTCATTTTGACATTGCTTTGGACCTAGCAATGAAATACCCTCTACTTTAAGCAGCCATTTGTATATGCGAATCCCATCATTTGAACGCCAACCACATGATACGCATGATAACACCCCTAATGGACAGACATCCACGCCCACCGCCACATAAGAAGCAACTGGTAAATCCGATAGATGAAGAGAATTTTCATATATTAGACATCGATATGTTTTTTTCTTCATGTCTGATAGAATGAGTGATTGATTAGTGCGTCTGCCGCGCTATGAGTTGTCACACGATGTCGTGTGAATTGTGTTGGTTGAGTAACACTGTCCCATTATGCTACACTAGTATTATTCTTCCATGCCATACGCATTATCACTATCGGTGAGGTTGTATCAATAGCTCAATAGACTACGTTTTCGTGTTTTATCTTGCGATATAGATACATGTGCTTTCCGTAGAAATGATAGTATTTATATTTCGTATGTAATACCTAATAGTGATGCATGGTAGCTCATAACATGTATCAGTAGCTCTATAGAATGATTATGGTTATGATCTTACGACCAGTATGCCTCATATATGATTGTGAATATTTATAATCGGGACCATATATTGATTTAGCATCATTTTGATATCCGATAGTAGTATTAATCAGTAGTACTATATCGAGTAGAGAATAATGTAACTACATTAATGGGATTAAACTTATGTAGTAGAATAAATATTGATCCGTATGATGTGTAATGCTCTCTATTTCTAAGTTGCTGCGATCGACTATACGTGGAGTGCACATGCATCATCCAATGAGACATAAACAACGCCATATAGTTGAAGCAAAATTTGAGAGACAAGTAATAGAATGTATAGAACCAAACTGAGTATGTGATATGTGATAGTCACTATGTTAGACCTTTATGCATGAGTTAGAAATGAGAAAGTGTTAGGAGAAAGAGCATGTGGCAATTTAGAGGAGACGAATGATGATTTCCAATATTTCTTTGATTGTCTATTGTTGTTTGCTTGCTTGTGTCATTGCCTGTGTGTGCAGTATTAGTCGTATTTACTCTATCATTGTTCGAAGACGCAACATCACATCTACTCATTACAAATCGTACTGATATCCATTGATCACGAATGTACGTACTACGGAAGATGCAATTTTGCTTAGTTTAGAAGATCATCATGTTGGATAAATATAGAGACTAAGATGACTTCTCCTATCTTTTTATGTAATTATCACTACTGTATATAGCACACACGCACTTTATCAGTGAAATGAAGTGAAGAGTAATATCCTAAAATCACAGAGAATGAAATGATCTGATTGCTGATAGTCGCCGTGGTGATCATCTCTCTTGAGATGTTGTCTGACGTCTCTCGTTAACTCCCATGTACCCCGAGTTGAAGATCTGGTGTTAAAAAATATAAAATAATGTGTTATCCCGAAGCAGACATTGTCACAATGATTTATTAAGCGACCTCGAGGCCGATTGCCCGTCCCTCCCAGCGCCAGCAGCTAACTCACTAGAGAATCATTGAAGTAAACATATCTATTGATAACTATGGCACATCACGCCCCACATCATTGTGTGTGTTAAACATACCGTACGGATGAATAGCCATCTTGAATCTGTGCAATTTAATTGAAGCTGCCAAAAATCTCTAATGAGATAATAGATAACCAATCTGCGCCCAGATCCCCCGCACGTGTGCAGACAGGTGCCCCCCGACTGTACTACCCCAGACCGTCCGACACACTCCACAACCACCTAAACTTACACCTACTGGAATAGAGTGACTCCCCAGCTCCACCCATAGAATCTCCGAATAACGTACACCTGCGATGTATAGGCATGTTCGCCAAATTTTTTAACCTGGCGCACGACCCTATCATAGAAGACTTGTTTAAAAAGCTCATGTTTATGGAGAAACAAAGTCACCAATCGCTCTATTTGCACGTAGTCTAGAATAAGACTCAGTATAAATCATCTAGAATAAGTCGCCCTCATGACCTATGCCCCCCCTTTCGTCAATACTCCCTATGTATACCTGATTATTACCCACCATCGTCTATAGTCACGACACCTTAGTTATACTATCCAGTAAACTGTGTGAGACTAGAGTGAATCACTAATCTAAATTGTGCGCCTATATCTTTCCTAACATTGGAAAGTTACTAGAATGCAAAATAAGGGTGAACCTAGAGTATATGGAAGGATTTCCCTGTACACAACATTTGACTAAATATGACATCAGCCGGAACACACCCAATACCCATCCCACCAAGTACACACCATTGCCCATCACCCCCCTCCTCGCAAACTCAAACCCCCTCCACCCCATCCCATCCCACCCACACAATTAGCAGAACCCTCCCTCATCAGAGCGAGGGACGGAATTGGGCGTACATCCACCCCCGAACCACCCAGTATTGCCAAACCCCATGAGCGAGGCCGAATGGTATTGTAGGAAGAGGAATTGAGGGAATTAAACAATCCCCACACATTCAGGATTAGGTAAGGATATTGAAAAAAGAAGAAGTTATACCATCCACTCAATTGGACTCTATATACATCTAGGGGAAAATGGTCTCTACAACTGCCTGGTCCCCCGTCCCCCTTACCTCATGCACCCTGGTGTACCATTACATAAAGAAGTTCCCTAATGGAATTACACAATAGGTGCTATGCATGGCCATAACCAGAAAGAATTGGAATAAAATAGTAGTCAGTTTAAGAGAGTGCCAGGAAGGAAGTGCCAAGGAAAGTGTGAACATTTGTCCCCTTACCCCCCGAGCGTTTAATTTGTAAGGACCTAGCTAGGTCCTCACGTATCAATGGCATTTATTTTCATTCCCTTTCTTGTCACATTTTTTTTTTTTTTTGCGACGTGATGACCCCCCACAACACCCAAACACCATCACAACATCCAAAACCCACCACCCCATCCAATCCTTCCATCTCAAATTATGTCTCTAAATAGTTCTTATCATCTCAGTTGATAGTTCCAAAAAAAAGATTGTAGTATGATGATGTTTTGCATAAATAGTGTATTTTCTGCTCAGATTATAGGTAATTAGGGTGTTGGAAAACGTTCTCTAAGGACTTGAATTTCTCAAGATAAAAACAGTGAGGACTAGAATAGATACAATGATATTGGGAACACCATAAATGATACATTGGTGTTTATTGTGTTAATGAAAAAAAAAAAAGGAAGAGACAAATATAAATTGTATAACAAGTATTGCCTCGAGAGTGACAAACATGGTTATCATATTGTCAAGAGTTTATAAGCAGTTTTGTCTTTAAAAGAGAAAATAAAGTAATTACGGAACCCCCAATTGTAGAAAAATTTCATGATGATTTGGAAAAACTTATAATTTTTCTTTTTTCCCATATAATATCATAAAGATATTGATAGTAAACACATTCCCGTCTGTTTTGGTTGCCTGATTAATTGTGATGTTTGAAAATTGATGAGTATGGGAAGGTTCAAAGATAATATCTTTGAAGAAGGATAAAAGATTATATATTATATGTAGTATTATATATATATATATAGTTATATTATATATATATTTACCTGATATCTATATTACGTATTATATTTATATATATATAAATTTATTTCTACCCCCCCCCATAATACATATATATATAGTATTATATATCATTATAATAAATAATATATATATAAAATCAATTAGAGTTTCTCGACCGGCAAAAGATTGAGTATCACACAAAAAAATACTGTATTGACAGACAAAGAAAAGAAGGACTGCAAATATGAAATATGATTAGGAAATTAACTGACTACATGGACAGGAAATAACCACCAGACGTGTGTGTCAACCCCACAGGATGTCTTGGATGACTGAAAGACATCCACAATATTTGTGAATGAAGAATAAAAAAAATGTAATAATAGATAGAACTCATTTTTTCTACTCTCGTGACCGGGATACTTAGAACGACATACTTTATAACACTTACCATTTAGAAAAAAGTCCTATAACCTAAGGAAACATTCAGATAGATAAATCACAAGGACCCCATTTAGCACCTAACCCTGCCTAGGCCCGCCCCTCCGTTGATACCCCATGCTCCCCTTCCTATTGCGCTCTGCGGAAGAAGAATGATTAACTATAATAAAAAATGATGCTTGGTTTGCTATTTACCGTACTTGATAAAAATATGCATATTATGTTTATTATAGATCCGCAGTTTGTCTACATTGTAATAATAATGAGCAAAAGTGGGCTCAAGATCATTCACACTGTAAAACAAAAGAAAAGAAGATGAAAATGTGTCGTAACCCAAGAAAACATTGGCCTCTCTATTTCCGATGATAAAGTGGAATTAACCCATTTTCCTTAGGAAAATTAGAGAATTTGGGTACACATTTCATCTGGTAGTATTGCAGACGATACATGGGAAAATAGAATAAATAAGTACGGCCCGGAAAAAGAAAAAAGATTATTTTAAGTCTTGCCTCGACTTATATATGGAGCATTTAACAGTTACCGTAACAGATAAGTGATAACACCACCACCAATATCCAAGAGAATGGGGTTGGGGGGGGGGGGGGTTTATAATTCATTCAACTATATTTTTGATATGACAATGTAATAAGATTATGATAATCAAAAGCAGCCACAGTGCGCTGCCAAAAATAAGATCATGTTTAATTGTACATTCCCCAGTGTTTTGCCCACACGCACAATTTTTTTTTTTTAGTGAAGACCTTAGAGTGTCATTTTGGCAGATTTTTGTTTGGCAGTGTTTTTTGCAATGTTGTATAATGTATGGGGTAAAAATATTATGGTATGTGGATTAATAAGTTACAACCTCTGAAAAGAAAATGTCCACTACTATGTTTTTTTACCCGCCCCAACCCCCCCCCACCCCGCACCCCCACCACCGCGCACTCGCACCCGAACCCATCACCACCTAAGTTTTACACCGTTCCCTACCGGCCCTCCATTTACCACCCAATGAGTCGTTGTTGGACACCGAAGACCTACACTCAGCCCACTCCCATCCCCAAATTCCTCCCTACGGGATACATTTGCGGAGCCCCGGGATCTATATGTGGCCGTGTACATAGTTGTTCCTTTGGAAACAGACTATATTCTTACAAGACAGAGGAAGCACAGACCACCCTATAATTTTATAATTTTTATGAGAAACAGAAAATAATAAATAGTGTCACATATTTAGGACAAAGAGTCGCTTCCACACGCCATTTCTAATAATTGGGTGATTTCCCCTGACCAATCGGATAGCTCAGATTTACCCCGGGGAAAGTAGAACAGGACGCCATTTTGGCAGTAGAATGAAAGAGCGCAACTCAAGAGGTCGTATCTGATCTAGCTCTACATATTTCTTAGTTTTGAGGAAATCAAACTACAACATTTATTATAAAATGTGTAATTCAGGACATTGAGTGTTATATATTTTCTCACTGGCGTAAGTAGTGACGATAGTTAAACATGTATTCTGAATAGAGCTCCCAACCCTAGTCGCAGCAGAACTAGGCTCGAGGATTTGAGTCAATTTGAAAAAACAATGTCTTACACCTCAAATCAGGTAGAGTAGACTATTCTTGTGTTGGAAAGCATTTAACTCCAGGAATGCTTATGACAATAAAGAAATCAAGGACAAATCTGAGGAGATGGGTAAATGTAGTCGAACCTAAAATAAGACTGTAACTTAAAGGAAGGAACACGGAGGAATGAGAAGGTTCGCCATATTTGACAATTGAGTAGGCCTACGAGACAAAGATGCAAAAAGGGATTTTTTGCATCGATGAAAGCATCTGATGAGATGATAAAACTTTATTATGTTTATCATTGTAAAAATGTTCTAAATTCCAGACTTTGTTGAAATTTTAAGTTTCATGCTGAAAGATATTAAAAGTTTTGCATGAAATCGAACGCTGTTGAGAAGGTGAATTACTACAGTTTTGAGATCTAGATAAGAAATCTGTCTATTTCAATTAAATTCGCTACATCAACACCTAAGAGAAGAAAATCGAACCTGGTAACACAAATTTAAGAGAGAAATCTAAATCTCTGGTGATTAGGCCAGTTAAACATCTGCTCTCTGTAAAGTAAACTGAAAATACTGCATATACCGGCACTGCCACATGATGTAATATGGTGCCGTTTCAGTCCTAAGGAACACCTGCCCCGGTTACATGTTGGTTATATGGTGCCCGTGACCACTTCTCTTTGATAAAGCGAATAACTAGCGATCATAGACCATGGACGATTTACTACAAAATTTTCAACAGCTGGGTGTGGAACAACAACAACAACAACCACAGAACCAACCCGTAAATACACAACCACTGCAGCCCCAGGACAGACAAAATATGGAAGGACCAACAATAATAGCGCTACGGCAAATTACTGAAAAGCGAAATTCCTACAGAAAAATGACAAAACTACGCGAGATTCACACAGGTTAGATCCATTGTTCAGCCGTTCGATGGCAACAAGAAAAAATTCAGAAGATGGTTGTCCGACATGGAAAAATGTGCGGCACTAGCAGAGGCAACAACAGATGAAGAGAAAAAGAAAATCGCTCTGTTAGGTTCTGATTCGTACGTGACTGATTTTTTAAGAAGGAGGTCCCAGCAGTACCCCACAGAAACCTACGAGTCCCTAAAAAAAGAGCTCACCCAGAGATATGGGGAAATCATAGACAAAATGCATGCTTGGTCACTCCTTAGAAGCATGAAACAGGAAAGAGATGAATCGGTACAACTTTTTGGAGATCGATTCCTCAATATGGCAGAAGAGGCATTTTGCGGAGAAAACCCTACCACACCTGATGTAGAAATACAGTTAGTGGGGATATTTGCCGATGGCCTTAGAGCGGAAAATATCAGAAGGCATCTTATTAGAAAAGACACCAAGACTATTGCTGAAACAATCCAAGCAGCAATACAGGAGGAAAATCTTCACCGAAGGTTCCAACAAAGAGCAGGTAGGGAACCCCGACCAGAATATATGGACTATGATGAGCATGAGCCTATGGAAGTTGACCATACCAGGAGGCAATGGACTCGCCCACGACAACGTGATGATAGACCCCGCAATTATAGACCCCCCCACACAGAGGCAAAACGACGTCAATAATGTCAGTACAAACGGATGCTTTACATGCGGTAGGCTCGGACATGGTTACAAGTCCTGTAGAGCAAATTACAATCATGCACCATTCAGAAGAGGAGGTTACCAACCACAACAACCCGCACCACCCCCACGTGATTACACCAGAAATCAGTATACCAGAGGCGCACCTCAACCCCTCATGCGTCAGGGAAACGGCCGCGCCACTCACTAAACAGGACCGTTAGTGAGGGCAACAATCACAGAAACTGGTCCAAAACAAAAGAAACAACACAGAACAGAAATTGTCAAGTGGGCCCATCCAGTAAAATACAATATGAAGAAATGTTGCATGATGAAACTAAAATACATCCGGACCCCAGTTCCTGCATCATGTCTATACAGGGCCAACAATATAGGGCACTGGTAGATACAGGAGTATCCATCAGCCTTATTAGGTTCCAGCTGTTCAAGAGGATCCAACACTTAGTACGATTTCAACCGTCCAAAACACACCTAGCTTCAGTCACGGGACAAAGACTAAATTCAGTTGGGACAGCATGGCTAAAATTTTCCTTAGGCGAAACAAATTTTGAACACCCATTTGTCATTACTAAAGGAATGTCTAGAAATTTTATCCTAGGGAGAGATTTTTTAACAAACACAAAGTTCGAATATACTATGACCTCCAGAAAATCAAAGTCAACAATACATACATAGATCTCCAGGACGATATCGCTATGTTACACCACAGCATACCCTACCCAGATGGCAGAAACGAACCAGTCCATACATAAGAAGAGAAAGGCCACAGTATGAAAATGACTATAATTACTCATTCTTGCGCCCCAGCGCACCAAGAGAAAAGATGAAGTGCTGTATATCACAGAGTAACAGAGAAACAGAAATTGTCTTGCCGGGAGGATATCCAAAGCGACAAGACAGTGATACATGCCCCATGGAGTATCAATATAACTCAAAAACAGGTGGATATGATAAAGTCCCAAAACCAATTGAAATTTCCGAAGAAAAGGAAGAATTCTTATATGACTATACCACAGGAGGATACTATAGCAGCAAAGTTGGAAACAGAAAGAATGAAAAATTTTCGCCCAGGGAAAGAAGACAGCCCTATAGCACAAACAGAAGAAATACAGTAACGTACGCAGATAAGCGCAGTTACGGCAGAAATAATCAGAAAAAATGGCACAACAACGACTACCCCAGAAATATAATAAGAAATGAATATACAGTAAATGCAGTGACAAATGGAAATGCACACAGTACATGGCAGAGGAGACAGTACCAAGCACAGCCCAATGAACGGCAAAGAACTACGCAAAAGAAAGCCACATACCAGGAGCAGAGATTCTCACAAGATGCAAGAAAAATGTCCCAAAATTATGGGAATGAAACGGAGGCATCAAGACAGACCAGAGATATCATAGCAGATCATAAATACAGAGAGAGAATAGCTCAGTTACTTGCAACCCTGAATGCCACAGAAGATAATAAGCAACGTTTGAAAACGTTTGTAGAAAAGCACCAGGATGTATTCGCACTCAATGACATGGAATTAGGCAGAACTAACACTGTCACAATGGACATTCAAACAACCACAGAGGAGCCAATACATATGAAACCCTATCATACGCCCTTGAAAAACAGAGAACTCGTGGAAAGGTCTATAAATGAAATGCTACAGGCAGGAATCATCGAAAGATCCCGTTCCCAATGGTCCTCACCCATAGTGATCGTAACAAAGAAAGACGGCTCCAGTCGCTTTTGCTGCGACTACCGTGCCCTTAACAAAATCACAAAAGTCATTTCCTACCCCCTCCCCAGGATAGACGATCTACTTGCGACGTTAGGAAAGTCTACATACTTTACCACACTTGATGCAAGGTCAGGCTTTTGGTGCATCCCCATGACACCTGAGGCAAAACAGAAATCCACATTCTGTTCACATATGGGAAGTTTTTTTTTGGAATGTTATGCCATTTGGTCTAAAAGGATCTCCAGCAACATATATGTCACTCATGGATGAAGTGTTAAAGGGTCTACATCCATTTGCCCTGGCATACATAGACGATATCCTGATACATACCGCAGGCACGATGGAAGACCACCTCCGCAAGGTTGAAACAGTGTTTGATAGACTCAGGCATCACCAAATAAAGTTAAAACTGTCAAAGTGTGAGTTTCTAAAGACAGAAACAAAATATTTAGGCTTTGTCATTGTGACGTACGTCTAGTTTGACAAGTGAATTTTCCCTGATATGATGGATGATTTAAAGGGACCCTTGGCTTTTCAAAACATTAGAACCCCTGAACATTTGTTGTAACTTTTCGTTTGCCAGAACTCATTCCACCGGGACTCATGTAGTAGGCGGCACGAGATCAAAGAGACAGACCGAGGGATCTTAGGGGAGACTATCGGCGCTATCAAAGACAGTAGTTTTCCCTGATACGAGACGCAGTTGCTTGCCGCTAATTTCGCGTCTCGGTGTCAATCGAGGAACCGAGCGAACGGGGGAAAGCGAAACGGGCAGCAGCGAGCGGATACGAAGACCAGGGGGCGGCTTTTTCTCTTGATTTGGCGGTCAGATCCCCAAAAGTTCGTGAGATCAAATAAGTTGTCAAGTTTATCATGTCCCACTCAACTTACATTTCATTTTAGCTAAATAGACCATGTAGAACTAGACACGTTATCACTCGCTGGCCAGATCTTTACAGAAGCACTAGCTTTATTGAAATCTTGTTATAGATTTTCCCCTGGATTTTATATATATTTGCAGTGATTTCTATTTCTGTGCAAAGCGAGTGATCGTAACCTGTGCGATCCCAGCATTAAGAAAGCAATAAAGAAATCAATCTAAGCAAAGCAAAGCATAAACAGTGTGTAGAGTTCCCCTGACGCAGAACTGGTTGAGACTGTGTAAATTTTTAATCTTTGAGGCGATTCTATGTTTGGAATTCCGCTATCTAACTTATAGCAAAGAAAGCACACCCAAAGACAAATTTAACGCACCATCAAACAACTTAAGTCGTAACGGGAAGAAGAACACTGGCCCGAGCTTTGTTAGTTTACTGACACAGAGAGATAATTCATAATTTCCTGAACAGTTATGTGACTAGTTTTCTCACTGGACTTAAACCATACCTCACGGATAAAGTGTACCAGCACGCGTAAGAATTTTATTATCCGCGGCATAGTCAAATAGACCACACCATCCTCACCCCGGTATCAGAGACCGTGCCCTCCCATAGAAACTGTTATTAAGAAAAGAGACACAACTACAGATTCATTTTCCAGCGATTACGGGATCCTTTTATGTGCTGACCGCCTACCCGATAATCTGGGGCTAGAACTTGAACAAACACTCATACATTTAGTTGAGGTGTAACTGCTGTTGTGTTATTCTATGGAGTGCAAGATTTTTTCACAATCGGTAAGTGAGAGCAAGATGAGTGAAGGCCTTTGCTAGCGCGTGTATGAATGACAGGAAATTAATTCTTTTGTGTGACCATTTTGTTAACTTGCTTACCTGGTAACATATATCTTTTCTGTATACCCTACATTGTTCCTTTAAGTGGGATAGTTGATAATTTGTTAACTCTGTTTAAAACCACCTCCTTTCCATTTGCTTAGTAAAGGGAAGAACAGCTGGGAAGAACAGTTTTTTTTTCTATTTCTTATACCTAACTTGGTAACACCTCTTTCAGAGTAATTAACTTTACTGTTAGGTTAACGTACCCGTGTTCCTGATATTATCTATCTCTGGACTGGGTTTGTCTTTGTCTAATGCACTCCGTCCGTTGTTTCGAGACAGTCGGCTCAATTAATTATACTGTGTCGAAACAGTGTGTCGAAACAGTGTGTCGACACAATTGCCCGTATAATAGGGGAGAAAGAAAGAAAGTCTCTTGAAACAGTACCGGGGCGGGCGGTATTCATGAATTGTGTGAGACAATTTTCTCAGTTTTTTACTGTCGTGTGTGATGAAAATCTATGGCGTTTTTTCGTGTGACCACAATTTCAATATTTTTACACAAGTCTTCATTATGATGAAATCTAAAACGTAAACGATATATGATTAGAGTAGCTGCAGTATACTTTGAAAGTCGTGTTGGGAAAATAATAAAAAAAACAACAATAATAATAACAACAGTAAATTTTGTTAATAACACCATGATATCAAACTAGAAGTAAGCTAGTTTTGGTAGACAATGATTCAAATCCACACCGAGTAGGCCCCCTCCACACAGATATCAGCAGAACTAATAAAGTGTGTCCATTTACATTTATACGAACACAAACGGACACTTTCAACAACTTTTAACATAAGCGCAAAAAAACATTGACAACTTTCAGCACTGACACAATTTCCAGTGTCTATAATTTCTCAGCAAAAATAATGTCACTTGTAAAATCAAGTCATCATAACACATCCTTGAAAAAAATATGACAAATGTTTTGATATTCCCATACTAATGTTTTATGAACGGTTTTTTATTCAAATTTTACAAAGTATTCAATCCCACGGAAAGTGATACAGTGTGTCTCTTTGCAAAACAGCGAGGCAGAAACGAACTGAAACTGTGTCCCCCTATGTGTTGGAATACTCGGTGCATTGTTTGACTCATACACACAGTAGCCATCTCTACTCTGCAAAACAGCGAGGCAGACACGAACCGATACAGTATCGACACGGCAAGAAGGCTCAGTATCGAATCGTTCGGGTACGAAACTGTGTCGAACCATTGTTTCGAAACATACACACAGTAGCCATCTCTACTGTGAAGCAACTATTAAATCTCTACATTTTCTATCACTGAGCTTACCATCATCATTTTCCACTCTAAACCGGACCACTATTTCTACGACTCTTTTCTCTCAAAATAAATTTACGACAATATTTGGCCGGCTCGTCTGGGATAATTTTGAGATACATTTGATGCACACATATTTGTGGGCTGGTTCTGGGATCTTGAGCTACATTTGAGGCAATCGCATAGCCGGGTTAAAGATATTTTGAGTCTGATTTAGTTTGGGTCTAACTAGGTAGAGTGTGAATGATTTGTCTTTGTGAATTAGGGAAATAAATAAATAATTACACCCCTAGACAAACGTTCTTTAAGTATTTGGGTTGTCCACACAGCATATTTACAGGTTGTTTTCTCTCCACAGCAGTAGAAAGTACAGACAAACAAATATATTTGCTATTTTAATTATCCTCTGGCGGAGATAATTATATTTCTTTCTTTATAAAAGTTGCTGGGATTGCGTGATTGTTTTACAGTCACTAAGGTTTTTGAAGTTAAAAAGAGTTGAGCTTAGCTAAAGACGGATTGTTCTGATTTTTTAAAAATTAAGTTAACAACGTCTCATCTCAATAATTGACTTTAGGGACGGAGTTTGTTGTCAGAGATTTAAAATTTAGGGGAAATTTTTTTTTTTCCTTTTAAATTGTTTTAATATAAATTTTTCTCTACTGTTAGTAAAAGTATATTCTTTTCCAGTGTAACTTACCATTTAGTGGCATAGTCGCTTGCGTTTAGAGCCTTAATTGCCAGATAATAGCAGCGATAAGTTTGCACAGTACAGGTAGGAGGTAACACAGGTAAATTTGTACTTGTGTTTTTTTCTCGTAGCGGTTCAGAGTTCCTCCCTTTCGCGTTTCTTCTTACTAGTTCTCTAAGCATACTTCATCTTATTCTTTAACAATGGCAGAGAGGATAAAGATGAGGTCCATCTTGAGGCTGGAAGCGAAAGAGGCAGGATTAGATGCAGAAGCTGCAAACGCGTTTATTAACCAGGAATTGGAAATATATGACGCGGAGCAACAGAGAGCCGAAGCTGAGAGGAAGGCGAAGCAACAGAGAGCCGAAGCTGAGAGGAAGGAAGAGAAAGAAAGAACAGAGAGGAGAGAAGCCCAGGAGAGGGCAGATAAGAAAGAAGCGGAAGAACGTCTTTTGGAACAGAAGAAAATGGAAGCAGAGATGGAAGCTCGCAGAGAGAGAGAGAGAGAGACAAGGAAAGACAGCATCAACTGGCGCTTAAGGCTCTAGAGAGTCGGGGCGCCTCTACTTCGACTAACGGAGAGCCGTCTTCGCCCCAGTCTCAATCAATGGACCTCTCCAGTACTCAATCTGCCCAATTAACTGCTATGTCGTTTTCTTTAGAATCTTTTCCTAGCCCTAACGAAAAAATTGACAGCTACCTAGAAAAATTCGAGAGACTCGCGAATCTTTATGGGTTAGAGAGAGTACCCGCTGGGCGCTCAAACTTTCAACGTCACTGAAAGGCAATGCTTATGACGTGTACACAAAGCTGGGACCGAATCAACATGATTACGACATGTTGAAAAAGGCCTTACTACAGCAGTTTGAGATGACTGCCCGAAAGTTTCTGCAGTTGTTCAGAAACAGCCGAAAAGAGAGCACGGAAACATTTCCCCAGTTCTCTTCACGTCTCACGGGTTATCTGACAAAGTGCATTGAATTATCTGACCTACCTCTTTCATATGAGGGACTCCTCGAACTTGTTCTTGTGGAGCAGATAAAATCCACTTTGTCGAATGAAACACGTAAATTTTTTGGCTGAACAGGGGGCAGTCAGGCTTGAAGACATACTCAATAAAGCCGAACGCTATAGCAATGCAATGGCCGAACTTCCCAGCACTAAACGTAAACCCACCGATGAGCCATCTCGAAAACAGAATCTAGAACAGGCATCCTATTCTTCCACTTCCTCTCAACATTATAACCAACGAGATAACAATACCCAGAAACCTCCCCAGGAAAAATCGAAATTCTACAAAACCCGATACCCCCCCCCCCCCAACAACAATTCTGATCAACCCAACAAGCCTACGTGGCAGCGCGGCCACCAAGGTCAAGGAAAAGGGAAGACCCCTACACCAGGAACGTCTGATCAGGGCAAACAAACCGGTGCAAACCGCATTGGATGTTTGCATACAGCCTCGAAAGGTAGAGTCAATGTCAGTGATTCTCAACCTGAGGGGGACCGACCCTCAACTCGAGGAACTGTAATTTTGAACGGTACCTCTACTACTTGTCTTTTTGACACTGGATTAAGTTTTGATTGTATTGTCGCTAGGCACCTAGTCAAACCCGGTCAGGAGACAGAGGAAACCGTCAAACTTAGTGGAGTTTTTCAGGAGTGATGCACCCAGGACGCTTCCTATCGCACTGGTAGAAATACACTCTGACTTTGTCAGAGGAGTTATTAAAGCGGCCATAATGGATGATCCGATCTACCCAGTTATCCTGGGATGTAGATATGTGTTCATTGGGAGACCTAAGGAGCCGATTGTGGCAGCGGTAACCACAAGAGGGCAAGCCAAGAAGGAGAGGGAGCCTGCGCCAAACTTGTTGCCGAATGAACTGAAGGAGGCGCAACAAAAGGACCCTACTCTGGCGCCCCTGCTTTAAAAAACTGCCCATGGCTAAGGACCCCCAGACACAACGGAGACATCTTTTCTAAGGATGGTGTATTGTATCGTAGAACGGGCAACCCGGACACGGGGAATAACCAGCTCCTAGTACCGACGCAGTACAGAAACCAGATCTTAGAAATGGGGCACACTCTTCCCTTTAGCGGACATATGGGACAAAACGCCACTATTCAGCGAATAAAAAACCACTATTGGTGGCCAGGAATGAACTCTGACATTGTCAGGTACGTGAAATCCTGCGCCCAGTGCCAACGGGTAGCACCCAAGCACTTGACACCCCCCAGTACCTATGGGGCAAATGCCAATAGTAGGGACTCCATTTGAACGGGTTGCTGTCGACATTATTGGTCCTCTGGAAAAGACCAAAAGAAGGAACAGGTTCATCCTGACCTTAGTTGACACTTGCACTATGTGGGCCGAAGCCGTACCGCTACCATTCACTAATTCCAAGCATGTCGCAGAAGCCCTTGTGCAAATTTTTACACGGTTGGGATTCCCTCAACAAGTTTTGACGGACAATGGATCCCAATTCCGTAGCCTGTTAATGGAGGAGATCTTTAAGATCTTGAGGGCCAAACATATCCACACAAGTCCCTACCATCCGGCCGGAAATGGGCTCGTGGAACGTTTTAACGGTACCCTCACCATGATGTTACGGAAGCTGGGTCAGGAGAAACCGGAAGACTGGGACCAATATATATCGGCTGCCTTATTCGCCTACCGAGAGGTACCCCCAAGCGTCTACGGGTTTTGCGCCAGCTACACTTTTATTTGGCAGACCTATTAAGGGGCCACTAGAAGCCTTACTTCGGTCCCTGACAGACCAGAAGGCTGACGAGACAGTCGTCTCTGCAAGCAAGTATGTATCTGAGCTTAAGGAAAGGCTAAAGCTAGGATGGGATCTAGCTACTACCAACCTTAAGAAAGCCCGCGCTAAAATTACTAAAAGATACAACAAAGCTGCAAAAGAGAGAGAACTACAACCAGGGGAGAGAAAGTCCTCCCTATTGCTACACTTCCAACCGGAAGCAATAAACTTCGCATCGGATGGCAAGGACCGTTTACCGTCCTTAAAAAGATCTCACGTACCAACTACAAGATCTCCATCAAAGGAAAGGAGAAGGTCTTCCACATAAATCTGCTAAAGAAATATTTGAAAAGACCGGTGCCATCCTCCGAGCATCTCCTGGCTGTCGCCATAGCAACGGAAGACGAGGAAGATGATGATGGTTGCATGGAGTATCCATTGCAACCCACAGAATCCTTTAAAGATGTCAAGTTCGGCGACAATCTCTCACCAGAACAACAAACAGAAACCACGGCTCTACTAAAACAGTACAGTGCAGTCTTAACGGATGTACCTGGTCGAACAAATCTCATTGAATTTGATATGAAATTAACAAACGAGACCCCTGTTCAAACCAGAGTTTACCCCATCCCGTACGCTAAAGCTGATGCACTTCGCGGAGAAATAGACAAGCTGCGTCAGGCAGGAATTATCAGTGAGTCTACATCTCCTTACAGCTCGAGTGTAGTGCTGTTGCAGAAGCCCAATAAGGAAGTTCGGCTGTGCATTGATTACAGGTTGCTAAACGCTGTAACGGAATTCCAGCCCGAACCTCTCCAAACTGTTTCTGAGTTTGTTCACCAAGCTCAGCAAAGCAAAGATCTTCTCCAAGATTGACCTCAGCAAAGGTTATTATCAAATACCAGTCAAGGAGGAAATTAAACCTTTGTTAGCTTTCAGCACTAGTGAAGGACATTACACATTTAACGTGATGCCGTTCGGTTTGCATAATGCACCAGGAGTGTTCACCAGGATGATGAGGAAGCTTCTAGAACCTTTGCAAAGTCCCCATATCCATAATTTCATGGATGACATCTTAATTGCATCGGAAACCTATGAAGAACATATTGCTACGGTTGCTATGCTCCTCAGGAGACTACAGGAAACGGGTCTCACAGCCAGACCTAGCAAATGTCTCATCGGGTTTGAACAGTTAGACTTCCTGGGGCACACTATTTCTCACGGATGCAGTTGGCCTATTAAGAAGAACGTGGAGAAAATAATGGCAGCAAAAAGACCCCGAACGACGAAGAAAGACGTACGTTCCTTCATATCGCTATGTGCATACTATCAGAAGTACATCCAGAACTTCAACGGACTGACGGCACCTCTGACTGACCTCACAAAGAAAGGTTGTCCTGATAAGGTCATATGGGATCAAAAGTGCGAACCCGCGTATAGCACTTTGAAAGGACAGTTGTCTGCATACCCCATTTTGAGGTTGCCTGACCTCAAGAAACCTTTTGTACTGAGAGTCGACGCGTCAGGTCAGGGCATCGGGTCAACACTGCTTCAAGCCGATGACAGTGACCTGAACATGCTATTTCCAGTTGCCTATGGCAGTCGGAAATTAAATAAAGCGGAACGGAACTACAGCGCAGTTGAAAGGGAATGTCTTGCTCTGATTGACGGTATCAGACGCCATCATGAGTTTCTTTATGGTACATCTTTCACGGTGCAAACAGACCACGCTCCGTTAGCATTTCTTGGTGCCAATAAAGAATTTAACGCTAGGATCATGCGTTGAGCCCTCCTTCTAAGCGTCTATTCTTTCAAAGTGGAATATATTCCGGGAAGACAGAATGTCGGGGCTGATTTTCTGAGTAGAAACTGGTCTACAGAGGAAGAAGAGCAAACTGAAGATACCACTCATCCTAAAATCACCAATCAGGTCACCTCCATTGTCAAAAAAATGAAACATGAAAAATGGTTTCATGTCTAAAAGTGGGGACGATTGTGACGTACGTCTAGTTTGACAAGTGAATTTTCCCTGATATGATGGATGATTTAAAGGGACCCTTGGCTTTTCAAAACATTAGAACCCCTGAACATTTGTTGTAACTTTTCGTTTGCCAGAACTCATTCCACCGGGACTCATGTAGTAGGCGGCACGAGATCAAAGAGACAGACCGAGGGATCTTAGGGGAGACTATCGGCGCTATCAAAGACAGTAGTTTTCCCTGATACGAGACGCAGTTGCTTGCCGCTAATTTCGCGTCTCGGTGTCAATCGAGGAACCGAGCGAACGGGGGAAAGCGAAACGGGCAGCAGCGAGCGGATACGAAGACCAGGGGGCGGCTTTTTCTCTTGATTTGGCGGTCAGATCCCCAAAAGTTCGTGAGATCAAATAAGTTGTTAAGTTTATCATGTCCCACTCAACTTACATTTCATTTTAGCTAAATAGACCATGTAGAACTAGACACGTTATCACTCGCTGGCCAGATCTTTACAGAAGCACTAGCTTTATTGAAATCTTGTCATTGTAAAAATGTTCTAAATTCCAGACTTTGTTGAAATTTTAAGTTTCATGCTGAAAGATATTAAAAGTTTTGCATGAAATCGAACGCTGTTGAGAAGGTGAATTACTACAGTTTTGAGATCTAGATAAGAAATCTGTCTATTTCAATTAAATTCGCTACATCAACACCTAAGAGAAGAAAATCGAACCTGGTAACACAAATTTAAGAGAGAAATCTAAATCTCTGGTGATTAGGCCAGTTAAACATCTGCTCTCTGTAAAGTAAACTGAAAATACTGCATATACCGGCACTGCCACATGATGTAATATGGTGCCGTTTCAGTCCTAAGGAACACCTGCCCCGGTTACAACATTCTGCTTAGCAGAACATGTGAAGTTGATGACCCACTAGCACTAAGGATGAAATACTAGATGATCTTACAGAAGATTTTAAATATCAGGCTCATTTAAAATACCCAGAAATAGAAATTGATTACTGTGATGAAATTTACAATACAGCTTTAATTACCATAGAATATAAGGTTATTTCTATTTAAGGAGAGGAACTGCATACTCTTGGTCTCCCTCAAACTTACCGAACTGAATGAGGTACAGTGGATGAAACGGTTGGAGTAGATGTGCTAGAGGCTAGAGGTGAAAGGTATGTTGGAGGATATGATAGGAGTAGATGTGTGTGGGTGAGAGTTATGGCGGAGGAGATGATTGAATTAGATGTGCTGGATGTGAAAGGTATAGTGGATGAAATGATTGGAATAGGTGTGCTGGGAGTGAGGGGTATAGTGAAGGACACGATTGGAGTAGGCATGACGGGGGTGGGAGGTACAATGGAGTACATGAGTGGAGTGGATGTGTGGAGGTAAGAGGGACAATGGAGGACATGATTGAAGTGAGTGTGCTAGGAGTGAGAAGTATCATGGAGGACATGATTGGAGTAGATGTGATGGAGGTGAGAAGAATGGTGGATAACACGTTTGGAGTATATGTGCTGGGGGTGAGAGGACATGATTGATTAGATGTGGTCGTGAAAGGTATAATGGAGAACATGATTGCAGTAGTTATGCTGGAGGTGAGATGTATAGTTGTCATTGGGTTAATCCGAGAATTAACCGTGGAGGGTTGGTCCTGGTTGCTCAGTAATAATGGTGGCTCAGAAGTACTGCAAATCAGGTGAGATATTAAAAATTCAGTTTCTTTTTTGATTCGTGCAACGCCAGGTCTATCTGCTAGTAATTGATAAGTGGAATGAAAACTCGCCCACTTTAATTACTGGCTGTGAAAGCCTTCTATATTTCAATTTTTTTTTTTTTAAAGTCAGCCATCTATCGTTAGATTTTTTGTTAAAGCTTAGTGAAAAATAAGCATAAAAAGGTATTTGATGGCTCTTTTATTATAAAATTATAAATTATTATTAAAAAAACAGGTTCTTGTATCTGTATTCACCCATTCTGAAATGCAATAACCACACAGGCTTCCATACATTTGCCTGCGCAGGGTTAGTCTATTTTGCAATTCGCAAGTAGGTGTGGCAGGAAGAAAATGGTGTATGCGCGGGGTTAGTCTATTATGCATTTCGCAAGTAGGGGTGACAGCAGGGCACATTTTAATACAAATGTATTAAGCATAAAGAAAATATTATGTATGTCCTGTAAAAAGGATCCTGTTACACTCCCATTGAGGCACATTGGGAATATGGTGTTATGGAGAGGTCAACTGGAGACAGAAGTGAAAGAGATGTGAAAGAAATGTAAAGAGCGGTACAGGTGGACTTTGCATGCGTTTTTGAAGGTCTATGCTCCTTTGCGATCTGTAGGGCAGTGATGATAAAGATATACGACCTCTTTTCATGTCTCTTTTTGAATATTTTCAACGATTTTACAAGGGGACGTGTAGTTCTCGAAATTGTCTTGTTAAGATGATTGTCAATTAAATTATCATTTTGGGGGGGGGGAGAGAACAAGACTATTCATCATCATCAGACATCTCAATATCTTAAATCGGCTGCAATGAATCTCCGGCGTCTTCTGCCTTTTCTCTTGATATTGTGATGGACTCTTTCTTGTCCATCTCTTGATGTTACATTTCAACTAATAGCGCTGTCTTCCCCTTGCACGTTTGCCTTTAACTCCGCCTTCTATTATGGTCTTCAGTAAAGTGCTGTGCCTTTTTACAAGGCCAACATATTTTTTACTGTCCAATGTTAACCTCCGTCATTAATTATCTTTTCATTCCTAGGTTGTCTGTGACCTCTTTATTTGTTTTCCTCTCTATCCATGAGACGCACCCCACTCTTCTATATATCCCCATCTCAAATG
Organism: Oreohelix idahoensis; assembly: GCA_024509875.1. NCBI lineage: Eukaryota > Metazoa > Mollusca > Gastropoda > Stylommatophora > Oreohelicidae > Oreohelix > Oreohelix idahoensis. Next base: position 249,439 of record JAMPIV010018607.1, on the reverse strand, counting down.
CCTTAATTCTTTCCTCTAACTGCTTGTTCATTGTCCATGTTTCTAAACTACACAATGATGAAGAATATATGTAGCACTTGATGATTCTCGAGGGTATTACCAGGCTACAACGTCTTGTATACTTTGACATGCATCCAAATATTAGCGGGTCTGAATGCACAAAGGGAAACTTTTGTCAAAGTTTAATGGTGAGCGCCTTTTCAAAGCTAGGCAAACTTTTTTTAACATGGATAATTAAAAAATTAGTAAAATGGAGAAAGAATGAAACTAATAAAAAACAAACTCAAAGAAAAGTAAAACGAGACAGGAGAGATAGAGTCAACACATTAAAAAAAAAGCGATGTATGACAAATTTCAAAATGTTGAACGGGTGACTAGAGCCGTGGTTCCCAAACCGTGGTCAGCGGACAACTTATGGTCCGCGACAAATTTTCAGGGGGGTTCGCAGCTGCGTTATCGATTTGGTATTAAGTGCTTTGATTTTGCTCTGATCCTCCCTACGTTTTTAGTGCTATAAAAACAAAAGACAGAAACCGTTTGCAAGCAGGGCCGGATTAAGCTAGTACGGGGCCTGTAGCATATGCTAAGAAAGGGGCCCTATATAAAAAAAAAACAATAAAACAACACAAATATATTTGAACACATACATTTTAAATTTGCATAGTAATTATCATTATCAAAAGTAACAATCTCTTTTGACCCATGATGCTCCTTAGTTCATTTTTAAAAAGTTTCAGTTTTGAAAATGATCGTTCTCCACTGCAGTTGGTTACCATTAGTGACAAATAGATGCGCAAGGCGATTTCTACATTTGGAAAACAAGACTCCAAAGAATTGTCAATTATCAAACGGTAAAACTGTAACTCTACAAGGCCTAGAGTAGTGCCAATATGAGAAGCAAGATCAGTTTTCAACAGTTCTGTAAACTGCACAGAACGATCAATCTGTTTCATTCCCTACACAGGACCATATAAATTACATAGCTACAAATCAACGTCACTTCAATCCACAGAAGAGAGACTCTTACCACCACCATAACCCAACCAGACGAATAATCCCTTTGATGTCATGCAACACTACCGAATGGATAAATTGCCGTAGTGAAAGGGAGAGCGCACAAGTACATTGCCGTGGAGAAAGAGAGTTTGCACAAGTACATTGCCGTAGAGGAAGAGAGAGCACACAAGTACATTGCCGTAGAGGAAGAGAGAGCGCACAAGTACTATGCCGTAGATGAAGAGAGAGCGTACAAGTACATTGCCATAGAGGAAGAGAGAGCGCACAAGTACATTGCCGTAGAGGAAGAGAGAGTGCACAAGTACATTGCCATGGAGAAAGAGAGAGCGCACAAGTACATTGCCGTAGAGAAAGAGAGAGCACACAAGTACATTGCCGTAGAGGAAGAGAGAGCACACAAGTATATTGCCGTAGAGGAAGAAAGAGCGCACAAGTACATTGCCGTAGAGGAAGAGAGAGCACACAAGTACATTGCCGTGGAGAAAGAGAGAGCACACAAGTACATTGCCGTAGAGAAAGAGAGAGCGCACAAGTACATTGCCGTAGAGGAAGAGAGAGCGCACAAGTACATTGCCGTAGAGAAAGAGAGAGCGCACATGTACATTGCCGTAGAGAAGAGAGAGTGCACAAGTACATTGCCGTGGAAAAAGAGAGAGCGCACAAGTGCATTGCCGTAGTGAAAGAGAGAGCACACCAGTTATCGTGCTAGTAGCCAAGACGACATCTCTAACGATCTTGGCGAACTGTGTGAGAGATTTGCCGCGCGATGACACGGTGTTAGATTTTTCGCGCGAATTTAAGAAAAAAAAGTTAAGAAAAAGTATGGTGCTTTGTGTGGCTACTAAATTTCAACAATTATAATCTGTGGGTGAATAAAGACACAAGAACCAAACAACAATCATGTTTTGACTGGTTACTTGCCACTAGATATATGAAATAGGATAAAATAGATTGTTTTCCTCTACGTCTGGAAGGAAGAGCTGGAGAATATAGGGGTGGTCATAAGCAACTCTAAAACAAAATCCATGGTGATATCACGAGAAGAAAGAAGACATCAGATTAAGCTGGGAGAACAGGTCCTGGAGCAGGTCGACCACTTTAAATATCTCGGAGCTATTATAGACCGAAAGGGGGGCATCAAGGAAGAGTTGGCCACTCGAAAAGCAGCAGCTGGGAGACTTTTTCAGACCATAAATCGAGGATTCCTCAGCAAGAGAGAGGTTGGTAAGAACGAAGATTGCTGTATACCGCTCCACCTATGTCCCAGTTTTGACATATGGATGCGAGTCATGGGCAATGACTACAACCCACAAAAGCCAGATCCAAACCTCAGAAATGAGGTATCTAAGGTGGTTGAAGTAACAAGAAGAGACATGGTCCGCAACCAGACGATATGTCAAGGCCTAAAATGCCATGTCTGCAGAATGGGAGAAGATCGGCTACCACGACAAGCATGGGAAACAAAGAGCCAGGGATCCAGACCCCCAGGACGACCCAGAGTCCGCTGGGAGGACAACATTAGACAATCTTTGAAGGACCGAGGACTAGAATGGAACCAGGCCAGGAGGAAGACAGCCGAAAGGATAATCTGGCGCTCTCTCTTCCAAACCTTTACACCTCACGGTAGAAGGGGAACGACTAAGTAAGTAAGAGAGAGAGAGGTTGGTAAGAAAACGAAGATGGCTGTATACCGCTCCCCCTATGTCCCAGTCTTGACATATGGATGCGAGTCATGGGCAATGACTACAACCCACAAAAGCCAGATCCAAACCTCAGAAATGAGGTATCTAAGGTGGTTGAAGTAACAAGAAGAGACATGGTCCGCAACCAGACGATATGTCAAGGCCTAAAATGCCACCCCCTGCAGACCCAAGTAGAACAATTCCAACTAAGATGGTTTGGCCATGTCTGCTGAATGGGAAAAGATCGGCTACCACGACAAGCATGTTAAACTAAGAGCCAGGGATCCAGACCTCCAGGACGACTTAAAGTCCGCTGGGAGGACAACATTAGACAATCTTTGAAGGACCGAGGACTAGAATGGAACCAGGCCAGGAGGAAGACAGCCGAAAGGATAATCTGGCGCTCTCTCTTCCAAACCTCTACACCTCACGATAGAAGGGGAACGACTTAGTAAGTAAGTTTTCCTCTACATGATATGATTCTAACGAGTGTACGAGATAACTTTCACGCCAAGAACAGTGCAATGCGCGCCGCTTCCGTATTTCCCGAATAGTCGATGTGATTGTTTCAGGACGCAGAAATTTGTAGTACCTAGCTGATTCTTAAGTGAACGATAACCTCCTGTTGCGTACTAAGGGGGAACGATGGGATTCCACTGAGAGAGATGAAATACCAGTACAAGTTATCCAAATCAAATGAATAATTTGCTAATCTAAAGGGTGGTAAATGTGTCATCGACCGGGTGCGGCTTTACTGTAACACGACCAGGCGCGAGATGTATCTAATTGAAAAATGAATTAACCCATTAACTAAGGTCGTGATCGCTTTCATCAGGAATTGGAGATTCCTCCAAATGCAATAGAACAAATTCTGCCATTCTTTACTGAGTCATACACTGTGGTTGCTTGAAACAAAACAAGAACTTCGGAATTATTTCCCAGATTCACAAAGAATTCGCTGACAAAGAAATCAGTGAGAGCTGATACTGAAAGACTTTGGAGGCATTTGGAAGCTGCCAAAATTATCGTTGAAGGGGCAAAGAAACTGACTGCATTGTATACTACTCGTCAAAAGTCAAGGGCCACCCTATTATTTTCAATACACTTTTATATAAGCGCATAGAATGATTAAATGAAGGAAGTTTTTAGTAAAAATGGGTGCAATATCTTCCTCTGACAGTCCTCTATGCACGTTAAGCATAAAAACAACTCACCGACAACCATGGTGATCACGTACAATTTGGTTTGCTGACCATAAATTCACATTTTTAATCTGTTTTTTCAAACTTCCGTAGAACCAAACAGGTGAAATAATCGTGCTGATTGACATTCCACGTGCAATGGCGACTTTTCGTGAACAGAGTTCACTCTTAATTTGTTTTACAATCAGCAGACTTAGGGTAGTTTCATTACTTGCAAAAACCATGCCACCGAGAAGAAGTCTTGACACCTTACAAAGGATGAGGGCTATAGCGTGGGTTGAAAGTGGTTTATCTGTCCGTGAGGTTGCTAGACGGCTTGCAGTGTCACACTCTACTATCCAAAGAATATTTGAGAGATTTCAGGCCACAGGAAGTGTGGAGGATCGCCACCGACCAGGTCGCCCTAGATGCACCAATAGACATGATGACCGGTACCTCTTGTTGTCAGCCCTGCAAAATCGAACAGTGACTTGTTCCACTCTAAGATGTCAGCTGAGACAAACTGTAAACGTTAATGTCAGTCAAAGCACCATTCGCAGACGTTTACATGAATTTGGACTGGCTGCTCGACGTCCTGCAGTCAGAATCCCTCTTACTCCTGCTCATCGCAGAGCCCGTGTTGCTTGGTGTCGCGAGCACATCCGATGGACAATGCAACAATGGAGTCAAGTTCTCTTCACTGATGAATCTCGCTTCACTGTGTCATTCAATGATGGCAGGATTCGAGTTTGGAGACGACCAGGAGAGCGATTTACTGATGACACAATTCGAGAGGTGGATCGTTATGGTAGGGGTTCTGTCATGGTCTGGGGAGGCTTCTACAGACACGGCAGGACCCCACTCTACATCATCCAAGGCAACTTGACCGGCCCAAGATACCAGAACGAAATCTTGAGACCAATTATTCAGCCTGCTCTGGAGACCATAGGTGGTAATGCCATCCTCCAAGATGATAACGCTTGACCCCATCGAGCTCGTGTGGTGAATAAGTTTATTCAGCAACATGGGATAATCAGGATGGCGTGGCCAGCTCATTTACCTGACCTTTCTCCGATTGAGCACCTCTGGGATGTCCCTGGTCGAAGATTGTCAACGAATCACCCCCTGCCAATGGAATTTGCACAGCTGACTGCATTTCTGCTTCAGGAATGGCAAGCTGTTCCTCAGGATACTCTTCGGACCCTTGTGGACTCGATGCGTCTACGCTGTCTTGAATGCCTTGCTGCAAACGGTGGTCATACCCGATTTTGAAATGTCTATTTGTCCAATATCTATTGTGTGACTTTTGAAAAGGTGGGTGACACACTTCACAGGTTCATTGCGTTTGAATGTGTGTGTCCATTTCTTTACGTGACATGTCAATTTGGTATTCAATAAATGCCGTTTTGACTGATACCAATTACGTTTATATCAGATTTGTTTTATGGTTTCAACCAAGGTTTTTCTAAGTGGCCCTTGACTTTTGACGAGTAGTATAGTTTAGGAAGTTTATTTTGAAATGGGAATTTTGTTAATCTCTGCCAAGCATGTCACCGTGTTTGAGATTCTTTTTGGCAGCCTGTGCATCTGTTGCTCCTGTGAACGAATTTTTTTTCAAAAATTGAAATTAATTAAACACATTTTTTTTAATGCCCTCGCTCTACCATGAGTCTCGGTGTCCGATTGGAAGAGTGGTTAGAGCGCTGGCTGGCCTCTCCAGGCAACGGCCAGAGGAAGGGAACTTGTCACCCCACCTCTCGAAGCTAGACCTAGTTTAGTGAAGTCTATAACACTTCACTCCCCTATGGCAGTATCTCCTATGGGACTACCTTTTACTATTAGTCTCACAAGACTGGCTCTACTTTCAACTGAACATGAATATTAAAAGTGGATGAATTTTGATGTCATTGATAAAGTTGTTGAAATCAAGGCTTGAAAGTAAGAGTCTGTGAATCCTCTTTATTTTATCTTTGAAGAATAAGCTGAATGTTGAGACTGGATTTCCTGTGTTTTTGTATACAATAAAATGCATAATTACCCGTTCACTGAATTGTAATGCCCTGCGTTTTTCTTGTTTCCAGTTTGCATATAACAGTACTGTAGTGCTTAAAAATATACTTGCAAACATATATATTGCATTTAAATTTTACAGTTATTTATGGAGAGGGGGTGCCAATAGAAGGATCTGCCCCAGGTGCCAAATATTTAGGAATGCCCTTGATAGCAGCAGCCAATTGTTGAGCCTCTGAGTTTAAAGAATAATTATGTCACTTCATTCCCTGTGGTCTTTGATGCTTTTAATCAGATATCCATTCCATGTGGTCGGTTTATGGAGATGTTTATCTATCTTCCTCTTGTTTTCTTGAATATGAATTGACCATGTTATCAGGCTAACTAGAAACAGACGCAAGTTTCATGAGAATAAATAAATGAATAAAAACGATAAAAGGCAGCATGAATTTGTAATTGTGCCAGGTCCAGCTGCTTTCTGTTGGTAGTTAGACTGCTAAAGGATCCAAGATGAACATGTCAGATAACTAGAGAGCCTTTTTTTTAATATTGATGAGAAATATCCCGTTCAACAGATGAAGGGTTATAATTAGGATATAGTGTTTTCAAATCCAAATTATATGTATGTCGTAAAACGTGTGTGTAAACCCACTTCTTTGTTAATACACTATGTCGAGATACAAATATGCCCAGCCAATCAACGTTCAACAGACTCTGAGACAGGACCGATTAAATTACACGAAGTATACGCCATCTTGTTCCCCCAAGATGGCGGCAGACAGAATAAAATTAGGCATAAGCCCTGTTTTTCGGGACTCGATCACGGAATGTACCAAACCGCCGAGAACCAACCAAAAGGCTTCCTTACGCACTGGCAGATTTCCTGCGTCTACCTATATAAACGGGCGCGTTTTATTTAAAAAAAACACACACACAAACACGAAGGCCAGCTCGACCGACATACTGGGAAAGAGAAAGCTGTCAAGGCTGATTTATGCTTAGCTGCATGATCGGACAGACTTGCTTCACTAAAGTCGAGTCAATCTGGCTTGTATTAATCTTAGAGGGTAGGTAAACTTACTATAAACTGGTAGGAGAATCTGCCTATGTATTCGTTAGTATCATTTATACTACCTACACCTGTATATAATATCACTTTAGTATTTGAGTTTTACTAGAACTGTATTATGTATAATGATTATATTTTATGGAATCAGGTATAATGATTGTATTTCCTGGTATGATTGCTGAAGACGATAACCAATCTGAAATATAACCTATCAGTCCTTTCCATGACTCATATAATTCCAACCTGAAATATAACCTATCAGTCCTTTTTAGGGCTCATATAACTCCAATCTGAAATATAACCTAACAGTGTTTGAGGAATCCTGCTAAATTTACAAATTGCACACCGATGCAGTATTTACATACATAAAAAATAGGAGGCATTACTTTTTTACCTTCCCTCGTATAACTCCAACCTGAATATAACCTATGACTATATCATGTATAAGGATGGTATTTTATAGTATCTATGCCTGTTGAAGAAGAAAACCAGCAGAAAATAACCTACACCTGTATATATTTAATATAGGATTTTAGTTTTACCATGAATGTATCAGGTATACTGATTATATCTTAGGGAATTAGGTATAATGATTGTATTTCCTGGTATGACTCCAACTTATATAACCACAACAATATTGTTAGGGTATATTTTACCAGCCAGTATAGCACTTATCAGAGATGGCCTGGTATATTATAGGTGGAAGGAAACGGTTGTATCATACGGTGTACAAATTATTGCATGTATTCATGTATTGAATTATCAGAAAGAATGTTTTGCAAGTAGACACCTGTCTTGTCTCGCTATTGCTAAATCATACTGAGCCATGTTGTCATTCATCCTACATGCAGACACCTGAGACACACTCATCTCATATACACTAGAAATAGGTAGGCTTAATGACAGAAATTAGCCCCTATGTTTCCTTGTTACAGGTTTTATTCGTGTCATCCAACCTGAGGTCATATGTTCGAGTCAATCCAGCTGCCTGGAACTTCGCAGGAGCACAGTGATTGTACCGGAGCTACATCCTTAGTCACCCTCAGTCTTGGGTGGGCTAAAGGAACGATCATCAGCGGGTGTTGTGTGCAACAAATTAGGAAGGACAGAACTGTTCTAAGAGATGAGTACACATTAGTACCATTTCCGGCGGTAATTGTGAGCAATTAACGGTCAAGGAAGAAAAAGTGATTTAGCGTTGTGAGAGACAAGATTAACAGCACAGCTGATAAATTTTATATAATTAGTTAACAGCACAGCTGATATCTATAATTTTGTTCCTATAATTGGAAGACTTGTTATATATATATATATATATATATATATATATATATATATATATATATATATATATATATATATATATATATATATATATATATATATATATATATATATATATATATATATGTATGTATGTATGTATGTATGTATGTATGTATACGAGGGACGGTCAAAAAGTAATGCCTCGTAATTTTTAATATCATTCAATAGGCAAGAAAACAGATAAAATTCACATTGAAATGTAGCCCCAAGTCTGAACTTCAAAAATTTATTTCTCAATGTAGTCTCCGTTATTTGTTACAGTTTTTGTCCATCTTCTCACAAGGGCATGTATCCCCGCACGGTAAAAATTTGTGTTTTTTTTTCCTAAACCACTAGCGTACGGCGCGTTTAAGGGTCTCGGTGTCCTCAAAGTGATGTCTGCGAAGATCTTCTTTCAGTGGTCCAAACAGATGTAATTCAGAAGGTGCAAGATCGGAACTGTAAGAGGGATGTGGTAATAATGTCCAGCCAAATTCTGCAATCGCATCAATGGTGCGTTTAGCGGTGTGTGGCGTGGCATTATCATGCAACAGTAGTGCAGTTCTCTGATCTTTTAATGGGTAAAGTCGCCGAAGACGACCTCTAAGCTTCTTCAAAATTTCAATGTAACGGTCTGCATTCACCGTGTTTTCCTGTTCCAAGAAGTCGAGAAGAATCACACCCTTCTCATCCCAAAACACGGAGGCCATAACTTTCCCTACAGATTGTGAACTTTTGAACTTCTTTCTTGTTGGCGATGTTGTGTGATGCCCTTCCAATGACTGCCTCTTGGATTCTGGTTCAAAAAAATGAACCCAAGTCTCATCACCTGTCACAATATTCGATAAAAACTCTTCTCCTTCAGTTTCATAACGGTGCAGGAGGTTGATGGCTATGGTTTTCCTTGTTTCTTTATGTCTGTCTGTCAACATTCTGGGTACCCACCGTGCACAAACTTTTGAATAACCCAGGTCTTTAATGATGTTCTGGACACTGCCTTTACTAATGGACAACATGGAAGAAAGTTCATCCAGTGTTACCCGACGGTCACCACGAATGATGCCATCAACTCGATGAATGTTGTGTGGAGTCACTGCGGTAGACGGACGGCCAGTCCGCTTTGCGTCAGCCATTAAGGATTGACCTACTTCAGCTTCGTCACAACGATGTACCCAACGTCAGACAGTGCTAACATCCACTGTTGAATCTCCATAAACATTCTTCAAACGTTCGTGGATGCGAAATGGGGTCTCGCCTTCAGCACTGAGGAATTCTATGACATAACATTGTTTTAACCGAACGTCTTTGGCAGCCATTTTTAAACTGTTACAGTGGTGCCACCTGTTACTGAAACAGGTTGGTAATGCTATACAGTGCAGAAGAGTGTTTGAGGAATCCTGCTAAATTTACATATTGCACACCGATGCAGTATTTACATACATAAAAAATAGGAGGCATTACTTTTTGACCTTCCCTCATGTATATATATATATATATATATATATATATATATATATATATATATATATATATATATATATATATATATATATAAATATATATATATATATATATATATATATATATATATATATATATATATATATATATATATATACTGAAGCACATTAAAAACGCACCACTATTATATATACTGATGCCGAGAAGCTGGCAAAAAAAAAGTGTGGGAATGGATTTTCCCCGTGTTTGCCATGAGGTAGAGAGCGAATGGCTGCTGGAATGGAAAGTGCAAGATTCAACCCACGGGTGTGTGTACAGACTACATGAAAACGATGAAAGTTACACGTGCAACACGATTCCCAACAGCTATGACCCTGAAAATGTGTACGCGTTGTGGCACTATACTCGGTATAAAAAGGCCGTTGAGACAAAACACCCAGTACATGTGCTTGAAATGCCACGACTATCTGAAAACGACCGCCAACGAGCCATTGGTATGTTGGAGACCGGAATGAGCTCGCGGGCCATTGCCAGAAGGATGAATTGCCACCACAGCACTATTGTACATCTCAATGAACGTTACGGAACCACTGGCAGTGCCCGGGATAGACTTCGGAGTGGCCAACCACGAGTTACTACCCCTGCGCAAGATCGTCATATTGTGCTGAGTCACCTAAGGAATCGTACTCTCCCAGCAAGTCAAACAGCAAGAGCAATAGTGGGTAGACATGGCAAGTCTCTCGAATGACAGTCATACGACGACTCAGAGATACAGGCCTTACTGCAAGACGACCTTATGTTGGGCCAAACTTGACTCATAGACATCGTTAGCAGCGCCTGCAATGGGCAGAGCAACATATCAGATGGACTAGGCTGCAGTGGAATGCTGTCCTATTCACAGACGAGAACAGATTCAACATATCCTTTGCAGATGGACGTATGCGGATTTAGCGACGGTGTGAAGAGCGCTTTGCAGATTGCTGTGTCAACCGATTTCGAGGTGGCAGTATTCACATTTGGGGAGGATTCAGTTTTCACCATCGCTTGCCTCTTCACGTCTTCCGTGGAAATGTTAATGCTGTGACATATCGAGATGAGGTTCTGGATGCACTGGTTGCTCCTGCGTTCACAATTTATCCAGACTTGCAGCTTCTCCAGCAGGATAACGCACGTGCATTTTTTTGTATTTTTGGTTTTCTCCCTTGCCTGCACAGAATGCAATGAATTTCATAACAATCAAATGTACAAATTAATGACCAGCATGGATTCATAGGAAAATGAATAAAGATTCCAAATATGTAAACTTGTACACACTTATATTTACATTTCACACTCTGTTCCTGGATTATACAGGTGGTGCGTTTTTAATGTGCTTCAGTATATATATATATATATATATATATATATATATATATATATATATATATATATATATATATATATATATATATATATATATATATATATATATATATATATATATATATATATATATATATATATATACGAGGGGCGTTCAGAAAGTAATGCACCACATCGTTTTTCTCAGGAGCTGTTTATTCAAAAAGCATGAAATTTATACACAATATACATGGATATGTCATGTAAACATCGGTATTATTCAACATAATCCCCATCAACTTGTATGGCTTTATGCCAGCACGAAACAAGTTCTTGTGCGGCCAAACTCTGCGAAAACGTTGATTGAGTTTTTTCAATGTCTTAATGTAAGCTTGCGAATTGATTGTCTTTCCTCTTGGCATAACGTCCACAAGAATCACACCTTCAATGTCCCAAAAGACAGTGATCATGACCTTTCCAGCTGAAGGAATTGTCTTGAATTTCTTTCTTCGTGGTGGTTGCAGATGATGCCACTCCATTGACTGTCTTTTTGTCTCAGGTTCAAAATGATGTGCCCAGGTTTCGTCACCTGTAACGATCTTAGCCAAAAAGGTCTCTCCATCAGCATTGAAACGCTCCAACAATTCAGAAGAAATTGCTTTCCTTTGCAATCGGTGGTCATTTGTGAGACTTCGAGGAACCCACCTTGCGCAAACCTTAGAAAATCCGAGAGTTTTTATAACTGCATTTGCACTACCAATGCTGACTGACAGCTGTAAGGCCAATTGTTGAGTAGTGATTCGCCTATCAGTAAGAAAAATGCCCTCAGCGCATTTCAACATTTCTGCGTTGGTGGCTGTGGCAGGACGTCCACAGCGCGGCCGATCAAGCAGCTCCGTATCTCCACTTCCTGATTCTTTGATTCTCTGAACCCAGCAACTGACTGTACTCCTGTCGACTGCAAAACTTCCATACACATCACATCCACGCTTGTGAATGTTCACAACAGTTTCCTTCTCTGCAACGATAAATTCTATCACAATTCGCTGCTTATAACACAAGTTGCTAACACGCTCCATTTCAACGGTTTAGGGCAGCCGTATTATTTAGCCAGTTGTTGGTGCACACAATTGGCACATGCCATATTTGAAGTGTGCAAAATTTCTTGCTTCTATCTTCATTATTAGCTGAGAAAAACGATGTGGTGCATTACTTTCTGAACGCCCCTCGTATATATATATATATATATATATATATATATATATATATATGTAAATTTACAAATCCATTGCATTCCATCTTCCAACATCCACCATTCAGCACAAGAGTAGATAGTGTATATACTTAATAAATAAGGAAATTGTATTTGAACGACTTGTCAATTTTATAATTGTTAAGTGAAATCTGTTTCCTTGTTTTAATATCACAGTTAGTTACACAGCGGGGTGGCATTTTGACTGTCTCCACTCTACTAATTTTTTCTAGACCAGATCATTCACAGCCGTAACTAATTTGTGATACTAGTAGTTCTCTCATACACTGGGACTTCACCATTTTCCTGCAGAAATTCTATTTCTGTATTGTCAGTACTATACTGATCTTAAAGACAATAAAAACCTCACGCTACAATGTACTATTGCCAATATGTGAAAGTGGCATCATATCTTCTGTCCAATCATTGTAAATAGGGCAAATCAAAATGAACAAATTGTGTGAGTGTGTGTCAAAACAAACAAACAAACAAATAAAAAAAACGAGAAACAAAACATAAAAATAGAGAAACCCAAAAACACCATGCAATAGAAAACTGATCAGACTTCAACTGAACAGGATATTTCATGGTACAGGAACCTTGGGTCTGCACTCCATGGTGAAAAATCATACTGGGGCTTCATGACTAGAACAAAGGCTAGGATCATCACAAAACACAGAGCTTACATGGCAACAACCTCCAGCATGAGAATGGAGATACAGGCAGCTCTGAGGTGGCTGTCTGAGACTCAGTCAACCAGGGTAGTTATTGTGTTACTCTCAATCCATGCTTTGGAAGGTTCAAAATGGATAGCTAAGGCATTAATGGAAAAAATCCACAGAAGCTTCAAATCATCAGGAACTGGTGTGGATCTACTGTCATGGTAATGAGAGAGCTGACAGACTAGCCTCAAGAGCAACGACATGGGGACATTGGATATGGATAAGGGAGAGATAATGGGGACAATTAATGATCGCATGATAGATAATGACACTGCAATAGATGAATCATCAAGGTTAACACTGTTAGAATTTGGCATCAAACATAAAGCTAGCAGAGATGGACGTATGAGAGGATGCATCCATCATGTATACAACCAGCGAGCTACAGTTACAATTCCCACTCTTCGACATATACTGAGGGAGACTGAGCACCTATGGGTTTGCCCGGAGTGCAATGATGTTTATTCTGTTTAACAATATCTGTTAATATATTAGAAATATATTAACAACAAAGTAAATCACAAATAGAATACTTAAAGACATAACTTAGGACACCCATTGCTAAAAACTGTGCTACAAAAATTAACATAGGAAGGGAGCTAAACGAAAAAATTACATTTGATATTACCAAAACAAGAATCAGAATATAATATCTGCAAGAGATAGTCATAATGATTAAGGATAAACCATGACATTTATACATTAATGAGTAAGTTACCCATCAAAATATGGCGGGAAATAATTATGTTGTGCTCTTTCTGCTGCATGCCCTGATGACGACACTAAATTCTCTTGTAGTCATTTAATTTCAACAAAAGAAAAACAAAAATTGTAACATACTCTATAGAATAAAAAGCAAAATATAGCTGTGTTCCCAAATTATATCTCACATGGGGTTGCATCAGGTATTCCATACATGAGATAAACATAAGTTTCTTAATATACAGACCAAAAATAAATCTAAATTTCAAACTGCACTTTTGTAATTATGGAGGACTTTACTTCTGAATCTAGGAATCCCATCTATGCTTTGTTTGTAAAAAGTGTGGCGTTACTTTTACTGGGGAAAAAGACATGTTTGTATGACAAATTAGAGAACATTTGTTGGATATTTCTAACAGGACTAATAAACCTGTTGCTATACACCTTTAAGATCCTAATATTGCTGAAATTTCCAATACTCAAATCACAACTTTCTGCTAATGTAAAACTGATGGTCACCACCATTGCCCTTCAGCTCCCCATGGAGCATAGGCCTTCAACCAATGCCAAGTTCTCCTGTCTCGTGCTGTCAGCTTCAGGTCTTTCCATGTTTTCCACTTCTGCCTCCAGTTCTCTTCTCCATGTATTTTTCATCTCCCTCCACCTCAGGATTCTGAATTAAGGATTGCTCTATAATGCGATGGGTTTTTTCAACATGTGTCTCATCACTCACTAGTGTCTTGTTTCTCATGTGTCACTGTCGTCATGTCTGGTTCTTGTCATCAGTTCCACATTAGTCATCTTGTTGTACCATTTCAATCCTTCAACTCTGTGCAAGCCCCCATTTATGAAAGTCAGTTATTTCTTGGTTGCTGTTTTTGTTGTGATCCATATTTCAGAGCCATATAATATGACTGACTTGAAATCCAAGTTGAAGATTCTTACTTATGTTTTAGACTTACCAGTAATTTCTTTTGACCTCCATGTATTTCTTAATGCACTTAAAGCTCCTCTTGCCATCTGTATTCTTATTTTGAGATCATTGTCAGTGCATTCTGCTTTCCTTATACTGCTGCCACGGTAAATGTAGGATTCTGCATTTTGTAAGGGGTGTTTCTTCAAGTGCAATCTTGTTATTATTCCCTGCATTTATTATCACGCTCTTTACTTTTCCCTCAGTAATTTTTTTTTTTAGACCAACTAACTGTGATCTCACCTGTGTGTTACCGGGGCCCGAAAGGGGAGCAAAGAATAGTAACACTGTTTCCTTCCATGCATGTTGTAGAAAGCGACTAAGGAGGGTTGGGCATGGGGCTGGTTACCCCATCCTGTAAAAAAATTAAACCACAAAAAACTTCAACAAATATGGACGTCAAATAAGGAAAATAAAACACAGCTATCCAAGACAGGGGAAGGTCCTCTCGCAGGGAGGCGTATGATGCAACACAGAGAAAGCCGAAAGGAGTCTGTGTTGCTGACTAACCTTCTTTCTTCTAGGAGAATTTCCAGATTTGGCACCTGGAATGTTCGGACATTAAACGAACAAGGGAAAGTGGCACAAGTAGCAGCAGAAATGAGGGAATATAAAATCGAGGTTCTGGGAATGTGTGAAACAAAGTGGAAGGGGGTAGACAAGAAGAAACTCATCACAGGTGAATTGGTGCTGTCCTCAGGACATGAAGACGAAAGTTCACACCACAGTGAAGGGGTAGCTCTTATGTTATCTAAAGAAGCACAGAAAGCACTCATTGAATGGGAAGCTGTTGGACCCAGAATAATAACAGCCACTTTTAAAACAGCTAAAAAAGAAAATACATGTAAATGTCATCCAATGTTATGCACCAACTAATGACAAAGAGTCGGTGAAAGAAGCATTTTATACTAGACTACAGGAAATTATGGATAAAGTAAAAAGAAGAGACATCACAATTTTGATGGGTGACATGAATGCTAAGATAGGTACAGTCAATACTGGATTTGAAGAAGTCATGGGAAAACATGGGCTAGGAATAAGATAAGATAGTTGCTTATCCTTTACAGGACGTGGCAATCAACCCCAGCTTTTATTGGCTGTTTGTGATTTTTCTAGGCAATTTTTACGTTCAGTAGTTTGCCATTGCTTTCTGAACGGTACGGCGCTTCATCATCATCATCAGTTGCCATCTCCACAACGGAGGTTGGCTGTAATGGATCTCCAACGTCTTCTGTCTCTTGTCTTGGTGGTACACTCTGATAGACTCTTTCCCGTCCATCTCTTGATGTTATCTTCCCACTTATAGCGCTGTCTTCCCCTTGCACGTTTACCTTCAACTCTCCCTTCTGTTATGGTCTTCTGCAAGGTGTTATGCCTTTTTATGTGGCCAAAGTATTTTAGCTGCCGAACTTTGACCTCTCTCATGACGGCGCTTATACCATTGTTAAAAATCCACACAAAGCGATCTGCCACCAAACCGCCTGCAGCAGGTTTCGAACCTGGTATATCTGGATTATGAAACTGTGTTCATATCCATTAGGCCACAGACGCCGACATAATGAATGGGAATAATGAATGAAAATGGGGAACTATTCTCAAACTTCTGTGCTTCAAATCAACTGGCGGGACCTCAAGACGCAGCAAAAGAGACCGCAGACAGCGACTCATAGCTTGACTGCCTGCGTCAGGACCAGCGAACCAGAGCTGGTCAAGACCGCACTCCACCTCCACGTGGTGGTCCTGGAAACAGTCTGCAGCTGTGCAGTCTGGCTGAGCGAGTGTGGATCGAAATGGGAAGGCAAACCCGGTCCTAAAAAATGCCGTGCAGAAGTCGGATGTGTCGACCGAAAGGTGCAGATATCACAGCTTAGGCGTAAACAGACACAACGCAACCACCGTCCTTTTCAGGACGAACGAAGAAGAAGAAGAAGAAGAAATCAACTGGCTATAGGAGGAAGCATGTTTCCACATAAGAGAATACACAAGGCAACATGGATATCACCAGACCATAGAACAGAAAATCAGATTGATCATATATGCATAAACAAGAAGTTTAGATCATCATTGCAGGATGTGAAGGTATATAGAGGAGCAGATGTGGCATCAGATCATCACCTTCTGATAACCAAAGTAAAAATGAAACTCAAGAGATATGTAACAATGCAAAATTATAGATAACAATTTAATGTAAGACATCTAAGAAATCAAGAAACAAATTTGCGGTCACAGTATCCAACAAATTCCAAGTGCTCCAACAGCTGGAAGATGTAGAGAATACAGAAGACTATTGGCAGCAGGTCAAAACTGTATGGAATGAGACATGTGAAGAAATACTGGGGAAAAGGGAAAGACAACAAAAAGCATGGATAACAACAGAAACCATCAATAAGATAAAAGACAGAAAAAACAAGAAAGCAGATTTAAACACAAGCAAAACCAGAAGTTCCAAAGCCAAGGCTCAAGAAGTGTACACAGAAGCAAACAAGGAAGTAAAAAGAAGTATCAAAAGAGACAAGAGGAAGTATATTGAGGAGTTGACAAGAGAGGCAGAAGATGCTGCAGCCAAAGGAAATATGAGAGAACTGTATAGCAGCACAAAGAAGCTAACGGGGAAATACAAGCAAACAAGTTGCCTCATAAAAGACAAGAATGGGAAACTGCTCAGCAATATACAGGAGCAAATGAAGAGGTGGACAGAATATTTTGGTGACCTTCTCAATAGACCAGCTCCACAAAACCCCCCGGACATCCAGCCAGCAAAGAAGAGCTACAAATTAACAGTGAAAGACCAACGAAGGAAGAAATAAAGAAAGCCATAAAGCTTCTAAGAGATGGAAAAGCGGCTGGACCTGATGGCATTCCAGCAGAGGCCATAAAAGCAGATATCGACACTGCTACAGAGATGTTATATAAATTACTTGGTAAAGTCTGGGAAAAGGAAGAGATACCAGCAGAATGGAAGGAAGGATATCTGGTTAAGTTGCCTAAGAAGGGAAATTTACAAGAGTGCACAAATTATAGAAGAATAATGTTACTATCAGTGCCAGGAAAAGTATTAAACAAGATTATCCTTGAGAGATTAAAAGAGTCCATAGACAAGAAACTGAGAGATGAACAAGCAGGTTTTCGACAAAACAGATCATGTACAGACCAGACAGCCACTTTGAGAATAATAGTTGAACAAAGTCTGGAATGGAATTCACCACTATACATCGGATTTGTGGACTACGAAAAGGCATTTGACAGTGTAGACAGAGAATCACTTTGGAAATTGATAAGGCATTATGGAGTTCCCCTGAAGATCATTAATTTAATAAAGAAAACATATGAAGACATGACATGCAGAGTTCTTCACGAAGGACAGCTTACAGAACCATTTGGGATAAGAACAAGAGTGCGACAATATGGAGATCAAGAGACATCGGATCCAACACGAAAATGAGAATCTTCAACTCAAATGTGAAGTCAGTCCTATTGTATGGCTCTGAGACATGGAGAACAACAAAGACAACAACCAAAAAGCTACAGACTTTCATAAATGGGTGCTTGCGTAGAATAGAGGGATTAAAATGGTATGACAAGGTTACCAACGTGGAACTGATGACAAGAACTAGACAAGTGCCAGTGGAACAAGAGATGAGAAGAAGACGATGGCGATGGATAGGACACACACTGAGGAAACCTGTTGATAGCATTACAAGGCAGTCCTTGTTCTGGAACCCCCAGGGCAAGAGAGGCAGAGGTAGACCAAGAAGCACATGGAGAAGAGAGCTGGAAACAGAGGTGAAAATGATGAGGAGAACATGGAAAGAACTTGAGATGATGGCACGTGACAGGAGGACTTGGCATGTGTTTGTTGAAGGCCTATGCTCCTTTGGGAGTGGAGGGTTATGAATATGAACTGTGATCTCTCATTAAACATTTTCATTTTGTCTTGCTTATGGTTATGGGACAGAAGAGTCAGGTCATCAGCAAAATCTAGATCGTCAAGCTGTTTAGTCTTTGTGTAATGCATTCTGAGAACTGGCAAAAATATCCTGTAAAGTATAAGCATCCTCATTAAGACCATTTTTGCCCCCTTTAAACAAGTGTTTGGGCTGGCAACCTCATCATGTAAAACAAATTATCCCAGAAACCACTGCTGCAAAAACCTGTGAATGCCTGGTCCAGGCTTCTTGCAACGGGACCAACTAAAGTAGTGACTCCATGCTCTGTAAGTGCACAGATGAAAATGATGATAGTGAATTCGAAGTGTATGTATCTTCTATAGGTGTGGAAATTTCTGTGTAAGAACACAGGGAATGTTGGGAATTATCTTTTACTTATAATGCAGTATTTGTGCAATTTTTAATAACATGAAATTAATAAATACTTATTAACTATGGCCTCTACAGAAAGTGGTGCTGTTAAAAAATAGTGAATGTGAGCAATTCAACCATAACTCAAAAACTTGGTTTAAAAAAAAAAGAGAGAATCTCAAACTTCAGTGTTGCAAGCTTGGTAGCTCCACCGACTCTAAATAATGTATCTATCAATCCTGCAAGGCAAATAACTTTTGCCAACTGTTCTTTTCTTTGATACGCAATGCTTTTTTTTTTATATTCTTAAATCGTATACATGAGTACTTCTTGCATTTTCATGTGTGAGCATTTGAGTGCTGTGTCATGCGCATGAGTGCACATGCTATTTTTCCTTTCTTCGGTCCAATTTTCATCATTCAGGTATTACGGACAATTAAATATGTGAATGTATGTGTAAAGTTTTTATGATATTTGAACTACTAAATTATATTAAACAGAACAGGAAATGTCCAAATTGTCCTTTTTCCACACACAACTTAAGGAAAATTGTTAGAATCTTTTGGCTGAACACCATTACCAACAAAGAGCTACTTACATGGAGCAAAGTAAGTCTACCTCTCTTTCAGCTTTCTTCTATGCACTCTGTCGTGAAATGACGTCTGGTTCACATCACGAATTCAAATAACTCTGGTCTTAACAGCGCGCCATACATTGTAAAAAGATAGGATACCCCGACCAATGAAAACGCTTGTTTTGGTCCTGTGTTTACAACTACAGGGAGCATCAAAATGGCCAGACCCTATTTTGTGTAACATGATTAACTTCAGAATTTTGCTACAGTAATATAAAAGAAGTATCACTTGGCAGAGGTTATCAAAACGATATTAGGGATGTTACTCTACCCGTAAGTAGTAATAATTTTACTAATAATATTATAGGAAGGGAGAAATCTTAGGTTAAATGCATTAGAAGCTTCAGGTTGGCCTAAAGTTAGCTGTTTAAACTATGCATAACAGAAAATGCTAGTAGTAACCAAAGAGATTATTATATATATATATATATATGTAAAGCCTAATTCTAAGTATAAGGGAAACTTTACTTGACTAAAATCGCATCAGGAATAACGGAGATAATTTAAAAAGCATTTTTCCTACATTGAACGATAGGCAGAATAGTCCCACATTTTCTGATTTTGATTACATCTTTTGGGATTTTCGTCTCATACAGACGAGGCTAGACTATAAATAGAATCGCCGAACAAACTTTGGTCAGTCACGATTTGAAAAACACAGAAAGCGGGGGAAGCAGTGCATATACTAATGCCAGTGTTTGCTTTTCTGCAACTGTAGCAGACCTTATTCAACCATTGAGGGCTAGTATGTGTGTGTACCTGAGGGTAAGACCGAATTTATTCATATATATATATATATATATATATATATATATATATATATATATATATATATATATATATATATATATATATATATATATATATATAATTGCGTGTAATTATAATAATTAATCTGCCATCACCGGTGTCAATACCTTGTCGAGGTATGGCGGCTTGCGTACCCTGATTACCCCCAGAGCTATGCCAGCGGGAGTTTTACTCCTGGAAGGTTCTACCAAGCTGGACAGGTTTGCGCGGGCAGGGGTGAGAAGAAAGCAGACACCCTGGTCCTCCAGGTTGGGGGTTTTAGCATAGGGCTGACACCCCTGTCTATGTAAAAAAAAATTGAAGTTACGGAAACAACAACGAATAAACAAACTTTGCTGCGGGACGGACATCCGGAGTCTGAGGCTCATATGACTGTCAGTGGTGAAAGCCGAAAGGAAGCCACTGACATGAGAACGGACGTCCTGACCGCAAAACATGATACAAGAATAGGATTTTGGAATGTCAGGACAATGAATGAGACGGGTAAACTAAAACAGGTCACGGCAGAAATGAGAAACTATAGGTTACACATTCTAGGGATAAGCGAGAGCAGATGGACAGGGGCAGGAAAAGTTAAAACAGCAACAGGAGAAACAGTACTTTACTCTGGAAGAGAGGATGGACAGCACAATGAAGGTGTAGCCATTATTCTACAGAAAGGAATAGAAAGGACATTACTGGAATGGAAACCCATCAACAACAGACTGAAAAGATTAAGAAGTAGATTCACCAATACTACAATAATACAATGCTACGCACCAACGAATGACAGCGATGAAGAGGTCAGGGATGAATTCTATCAACAACTGCAGAAAGAAATGGAAGACACACCTAGATATGATCTTATTATAGTAATGGGAGACCTCAATGCGAAAGTTGGTACACACAATACATATAATGAAAGAGTAATAGGGAAATGCGGCAGCGGAACAGCAAACGAAAATGGGGATAAATTAATAAGTTTCTGTAGTATTAACAACCTGGTTATTGGAGGAACACTTTTCCCACATAAAGAAATTCACAAGTTAACATGGGAATCACTAAATGGTCGGGACAGAAACCAGATAGACCACATCATGATTAACGGTAGATGGAGACATGCATTACAAGATGTGAAGGTAAGAAGAGGTGCAGATGTGGGAAGTGATCACCATTTAGTAGTAGCAAAACTGAAAGTGAAACTAAGAAGGGCTGGACCAACTGTAACTACACAGAAAAGGTTTGACATCAGCAAATTGAAGGACCCCCTTACCAGAAAAGCTTTTGCGGCTGACATAAAGAAACGATATCAATTTGCCAAAAGTCAGGAAAATACATTGACTGATGATATAGACCAGAAATTCAACACCATTTCAACAATATATAAGGAAAGCAGCAAATCATGCTTGGGATTCCAGGAAAGGAAGAAGCAAGACTGGATAACACCAGAAACATTAAACACCATAACACTGAGAAAGGAAATGAAAAGAAAGAAAACAGAAGCGAAGTCCCCCAGGTTAAAGCAACTATATAGCGAACAGTACAGTCAGCTGGACAAGGAAGTTAAAGGCCAAACCCGAGCCAACAAAAGGAATTTCCTAGACGATCTTGCAAGACAGGCAGAAGAGGCAGCACTGAGAAATGAACAAAGCACAGTATACAAAATAACTAAATTCATCAGCAGAAAACGAGGTGCAAACAATATTACATTAGTAAGAGATAAGCAAGGAAATCTCATCACGACAGCAGAGGGACAGGAAACAAGATGGGCAGAGCACTTCAGAGAAACTCTGAACAAGGAACCACCAGAGACACAACTGAATGTTCCTGAGGCTGAAAACGATCTAGATGTAAATACAGACATTCCACGAAAAGAAGAAATCATCACAGCAATCAAAGGGTTAAAGAATGGAAAAGCTCCTAGCCATGATAACTTAAATACAGAGCTATTTAAGACAGACCCTGAGCTAGCAGCAGAACTATTAGAACCACTATTTGCACAAGTCTGGAAAACGGGGACAACACCATCAGAGTGGAACAAAGGAATAATTGTCAAATTGCCCAAGAAGGGAGATCTTGCAGACTGCAATACTTGGAGAGGAATCACTCTTCTCTCAGTTCCCAGCAAAATACTAGGCAGGATAATTATACAGAGAATTTCAAAAGCAGTCGACCACAAACTGAGGAAAGAACAAGCAGGATTTAGAAAGAACAGAAAATGTGTAGATCATATATTCACTCTCAGGAACATTATAGAGCAGTGCTCAGAATGGCAAAGACAGCTGTACATTAATTTAGTTGATTTTGAAAAGGCTTTTGACAGCATACATAGGGACAGTTTATGGAAAATACTGAGGGCTTATGGAATCCCAAGCTGCATAGTGTCAATAATAAAAAGCCTCTATGCCAACTTTACGTGTAGTGTTGGGCACAGCAACCTAACCTTTGAGGTGAAGACAGGAGTACGACAGGGATGCCCCTTATCAACCACTCTATTTTTAACAGTCATAGACTGGGTGATGCGCCAGACAACAGAGGGCAGTCCAAGAGGAATAAGATGGACTACATTTTCTACATTGGAAGATCTGGAATATGCAGATGACATTGCACTTCTAGCACATTCACATCAACACATCCAGGAAAAAACGGATAGACTTAATATGTTTAGCCAGCAGTTGGGCTTGAACATCAATTTAAAGAAGTCAGAGGTCATGACGCTCAATGTGAGCAACCCTGAGCCCATATCAGTAAGGAATCAGCAACTGGTACAGACAGACACCTTCACATACCTAGGATGCATAGTAACACCAGACGGCGGGGCAGGCAAAGACATCAACATCAGAATGAATAAGGCAAGAAAAGCCTTTTTTAGCCTAAACAACACCTGGAAGTCCTCTCAATACAGCACAAGCACAAAATTAAGATTATATCAGAGCTGTGTGCTTTCTGTGCTTTTCTATGGTGCGGAATGCTGGAGAGTTACAGAGAAGGAAATGTCGAAATTGTCCTCTTTTCACACATCATGCCTAAGAAAAATTCATCGAATCTTTTGGCCGAATACCATTACCAACCAAGATCTGCTTACTCGGAGCAAGCAAGAGGACATGCACACCATCATAGCCGGCAGACGCTGGAGCTGGGTTGGCCATGTCCTCAGAAGAGACCCCGATGCCATCACAAGAACAGCTATGCTTTGGACCCCTGAAGGAAAACGAAAGAGAGGCCGACCAAAAACAACCTGGCGGAGGACTGTGGAGGCTGAGATGCAAAGAATGAACCAGAGTTGGGGCACTGTACGAAGGATGGCCACCGACCGAGCAAAGTGGAATCAATTTGTTGTTGCCCTACAAGACGCCACTAGGCGTGATGGCCACTGACTGCTTTGACGGTCGGCGGCTAAGGATCAAAGAAGATAATAATTAATCCACTGTGCGATAAGATGTGTAGGAATGGACTGTGTATTCTGATGAAACTTACAGGCTCATGTGTACTTCTAGAGGTAAAGCCCACCTTCGGAATTATTTAAATATATTGAGAGAGATTGCTAATTGTGTCTGTAAGTTGGGAAAGGTTAAAGAAGTATTTCTTGAATGAAATGAGACACTTGACAGGAACATAAAGAAGGATAAAAGGGATTGATTCACAGTATCGTTTGACATATTGTTAAATAGTTTTACTCACAACCAAATTATGGTATGGAGGCGAAACATGGGACGATACTTATAAATTAAAAGGTAGAATTAAATTGTGATCATTTTGTATTAAAATGATTGTTGTGGACTACACTATATCTTGTGCATCTGCTGGCACGCTTATCTGAAACTGTCTATTGTCCCCATCTGTGTCATAAGAGGGGTATTGATAGAAAATACAGGGATTACGTTTGAATTCATTGCAGGTTTAATCCTTTAAACACAATCTTTATTTCATACTGTAAAATATTTGAGTTCAACATTTAAGTATGTTAATTTTGTAGTTTTCTTGTTGAATTGAGTTCTTGTTGGTGAATATAAATATACTATATATATATAAATTACCCCTAGCAGAGTCAGAAACATTAAATACCATAACCACAGAGGCGGATCAGGAGAGGTAGCAGTTAGGGACTCAGAGCACTACATCAACATCTTCTCTGGAAACTTACATAGCTTGACTTTACCTTTGTGTCTATACACCCTTACTCTCTTCAGAGAAGGGGGTATTACTGATAAGACCAGACTCTTATCTGGCACTATCCTGGTATCATCTGATACACCTTCATGTCCAGGATATCTTATTCTTAATAACATCTCAAATTTCTCGCGACACACTCCAGAAGGAAGGCGAAAGAAAGGCAGACTAAAAAACAACCAGATGGAGAACCGTGGAGGCCAAGATGCAAAGCATGAACTAGAGTTGGGGCACTAAATGAAAGATGGCCACCAACAAAACAACGTAGAGACAGTTTGTTGCTACAAGACGCCACTAGGCATGATTGCTTTGTCAGTCAGGAGCTAAGGATCCAAGAAGAAAAAATCACATGATGGGGGGAGAGAAGAAAATTTGAGTTTAAAGAACATCCCTGCACTAATCACACTCTTGTAAACTTGATGTTTTATAATTACATACCATCAATTTATATTCTCATAAAAGATTATATGAGTATATAGGGCTAGCAACATCATTATGTTAAACAAAGTGCTTCAGAAATCAACTCTGCAGCAGCAAATAAAGTGCTTTAACATAAGCTTCCTTAAATGGTAGTGACCATGTGTTTCTTTAGGAGCAAATGAAAATAGAATAAGTAAAGAACATTAACATTGTTTATATTTTAAGTGCCTGGCTCATCATGAAACAAACAAGAGAGCTACCCAAGTCCATAAGCAAATAGATTATCCCTTTAAAAGTTGTCATGTATTATAACATTATTCAAGAAATGTTAGAGCTGAGTAAATTTATAAAGCTAAGTCTTGAAGACAAAGCTGTCAAAGAAATTTTTTTTTCAAATTCTTCTTCTTCTTCAAATACCGTGCCTAGTGGCAAGGCACTTTATTTTAATAAATTTATGTTAATAAATAAAATCATACTGTATATTTCAACAATCTTTAAAATTAGTAGACAATTCTCAAGCACAATCCTGTAGAGAAGAATTTAAACAGATATGTATGTCATATGTAATTATAAGCTTTCTATGAAATTACTAGACTTTATATGATCTCACATACAAGAACTGAAACTAAACTAGACAAAATATTTAAACAGAATGAAATTACCAGAAATAAATTAAGATGACAATCATCATTATTATCAGCATTCTTCAGCTTCCAAAGGAGCATAGGCCTTCAACAAACTTTTGCCACGTCTTCCTGTCCTGTGCCATAAGCTCAAGGTCTTTCCATGCCCTTCTTGTCTGTCTCCATATCCCTTCTATATAAAGATATATATATTCCTTCATCTCCCTATACCACTCTTTCCCGGATACTTCCAGAACAAGAATTACCTGGTAATGCTATCAAGAGGTTTCCTTAATGTATGTCCTACCCATCTCCAGCATTTTCTTCTCGTCTCTTGTTCCACTGGCAGTTGTCTGGTTCTTGTCATCAGTTCCTATCCATCGCCATCGTCTTCTTCTCATCTCTTGTTCCACTGGCACTTGTCCAGTTCTTGTCATCAGTTCCACATTGGTAACCTTGTCATACCATTTTAATCCCTCTATTCTACGCAAGCACCCATTTATGAAAGTCTGTAGCTTTTTGGTTGTTGTCTTTGTTGTTCTCCATGTCTCCGAGCCATACAATAGGACTGACTTCACATTTGAGTTGAAGATTCTTATTTTCGTGTTGGATCCTATTTCTCTTGATCTCCATATATTTCCCAATGCAATGAAAGCTCCTCTTGCTTTTTGTATTCTTATTTTGATATCGCTGTCTGTTCCTCCAACTTTGTCTATATTACTGCCAAGATATGTGTATGATTCTACATCTTGTATTGGCGTTTCTTCAAGTTCAACCCTGTTTTCATTACCTGCATTTATTCGCATTATTTTTGTCTTTTCCCTGTGTATTTTCAGACCCAATTGCTGTGACCTCTCATCGAGTGTTTTCAATTTAAGATGACCATAGTGAAGAATAAATCTACTAAGTCTGTAAACTGGTTTAGATATACTCCATACAAAATAGTTATCACTTAAGTGAAGATTATTTCAAAAGAAGATGGATAACATACTGAAAGAATTGGAAATATAAAATTAGAGAGAAAATGTCAGTGCCACATGATTCAAGAAGAACTATATTCAGAACAAAGAACTTTAAAGGTTTAGAGCAAGCATTTAAATAAAAACTGCCTTGTGATGCTAAAAGCTGAATTCTATAGCATGTGTCTTATTCACTTCCAGCACCTTTTTCTGACCTCTCCACTGATGTTTGTCTTGTTCTTTCCATGAACTCTACATTGTTGAAACCATTTTCTTCTTCTTCTTGCGATCGCATCTTTGATGATTACACCGTCAGACGAGTTCTCATGATGAATTCGACTGTTGTTTGAAGTTCCTCTTTAACTCCATATAGCTTTGAGTTTAGTGTTGAGTCATTCGGCCAGTATATCTTTCTTAACTGGTCATACAGAGGACAGTCCTGTAGAACATGCTCAGCAGTTTGTTCGTTTAATCCACATGTGCACAGTGGTGAAGCAGACAATCGTAGCTTGTGCATGTGTTTATTCAGTTTGTTATGCCCTGTCCTGAGTCGAAAAATAGTTATCTGTCCCTGCCGGTCGAGAGTGTGATAGTCGTCTTTGGGTTGGTTCTGTTCTCTTCTGACAGTCTGGATAGCTCTCTTTTTCTCAAAGTATGTGACTTCATTATCTTCTTGTTCACATTCTCCTCCCTTTTTTGCAAGTTTATCTGCCTTTTCATTTCCGGGTACACCACAATGAGATGGTACCCACTGAAGTATGGTTCTCTTTTTGGCAGCTACCTTGTTTAGTTCATTTCTCAGATGCGGGAGTTTACCACCCTTGAGAGCTTGCAGGACAGACAGTGCATCTGTGAGGATGACTACCTGGTGGCAGTCAGAGTTGGTGTTATAAATCATATTTGCAGCTTGCTCTAGAGCTTGAACCTCAGCTGTATAGTTGGAACAGAATTTACCAGTGGGAATGTGCCTAGTCTCATAGTGGTTGTCAGGATATGAGATAAAGATACCGGCACCTCCATTCCTAACAGCATTAGTTGCTGATCCATCTGTATAGGCATGTATCCATGATTGATCGGGATAGCTTTCTTGGATGAAACCATTTTAAAACGTATACTCTATGACAGCACACATTCATAAATGTCTTTAACTTCTTAATTATTGTTTCTGTCACCGTCTGAATTTCAGTCATACAGTAGTAATGACCTGACACTGTCATCTGAAATGAAAATTTTAATTTTTTGTGTTGGATTTTCGTTAATTTTTATACATTTCCCAATGCAATGAAAGCATCTCATTATATCTGGACATGCACCCTAATATAACCAATGGACCGGTGTCTTGGTTGAATGGAGCACACCTCGCCAAAACATCTCACCTTCTGCATTCCAATTTTAATTTCACTGTCTGTTTCCCAACTTTATCTATGTTGCTGCAGACATCTGCATGAACTCCTGAAGGTGTGTTTCTTCACGTGCAGTATGGCTTTCATTTGTTCTCATGATCTCTTCTTTTCCCTTTGGATTTTCAGACTTAATAGCTGTAACCATTCAACCAGTACTGACTTAAATCATGTATAAAAGGCCAAGGTCATCAGCTAGTCCAAACTGCACAGCTGTTTTGTCAGAGTGCACTAAATTCTATTTTTGGTTGATAATTGTCTTATCACAATCCCAGCCACAGCCTGTAAGTGGAATGGTGACAAGAAGCATTCGTGTCACATTACAGTTCTTTTCCAGTTAGGTTTTGAAAGTTGTCTTTCATGGAGAATTCTGCCTTTAATGTCTTCATATTTGTCCCTTGTCAGGTTAATGAAGTTACAGGCACTTAGTGTCTTCACACGCTTTCCTAGCCAGGTTAATGAACTTTGGGGAACTAAATAGGTTACCAGGAAACATTGGTTTTTCTTAGTTTGTATATATCCTTCTCTGCTGACAAGATGTCTGGAGGATCCTTGGGAGCAGATTTATTTTGGAGTTCTTAAAATGCTTCCCTTTTATGTTACTATGCAATTCTCAATTTGTGTACTTGATAAGTGTTATGTTTGCTTTTATTTCCCTGTAAGATTCTCAGTGCTGCTGTAGCTTTTCCTTCAGTTGCAACTTCCTCTGCCTTTACTGCCAACTCATTAACATATTTCCTTTTGTCTTTTTTTTAAATATCTTCTTTATTCTTCATTTCATTCACTCCTTCCTTTCCATTCAACTCCATGTACAGGTGAGGCCTTCAACAAGTTCATGCCAAGTCCTCCTATTCTGTGCCACTGAAAGTCACTTTGTCTTCATTATCCTCTTCATTTCTACGTATAGTTCCCTTCTTAGTGTATGTTTTGATCTCCCTCTAATCTTACTCCGGAGATTCCAGAATAAGGACTGCCTTGTCCGTGGAATACACAGTTTACCGTCTTCTGAAAATGAATTTATTTACATTATTGGGGAAAATTATAAATTCTAAGCCTTTGTAGTAATAAAGAGAGATTCTTTTTAACAAATGCCTGATACAAATCTATGTATACACATACATATATTTATGCCTGGGAACAGACAGTGCTGCTTTACGGTCAAGTATAACACTGTACAACACATTTGAATCCACCCTTTGGTGAAACTACACAATAGCCCAGTTATTTTTGGATACAGGAAAAGCTTTCAATGCATAAACAATCCATGATACAAAGTAGAAATAATGAATCTTGATTATATTATCAGAGGAATCAATCCATCAAAAACAGAGAGAGCAATAAGAGAAGGATGAAGAGCTGGAAAAGTTAATATGGCATTGTACAAAGACCACAGAAGGGACAGACTAAGATATAACAAATGTAAAACAGCTATGGCTTTTCATTGATACTGAGAGATTAAATGGAAGCAACAAAGGAGGAGTTATCCAAAACTGATTTAGATACCATTGAAACTAACTTGCCATTTACTTTCACAAGTAGGCAATTTCCTATTATCTTTGCTTTTATTATCACAATCAACAAATCTCATTAAAGGTGATGTTCTCCTACCACAACCAATCTTTGCTCACTGACAACATTACGTAGCAGTTCAGAGATGAAAAAGAGCTGACAATCTTCACAGCTAATGCAGATTTCTTCTTTGAAACAGTTCTGGCAAAATATTAGTCATGGGTACACTAGTGGGAAGAGGAAGGGAGAATGAAGTGAAGAGAGAGAGAAAAGCAAATGTGTAATGCAAAAAATTACGGACGGTACAATTTTTGTACTTATGTCGGAATTTCAGTGTTATACTTTCATCACAGCAAATCAGAGTCAAGGTCAGAAAACTTTTTAAAATTATGAATACGGCGGCTGAAGTTTGCAAGCTCCCGTCTCTCTGAATCTGTTAATGTTTCATTCAGTTTCACCCCCTTGGTGGCCAGCTCTAGAGAGACCTGCTGTAAATAGTTAGGATCTGGATAACCGTATCTGTAAATAAAAGACTGATATTAAGATGGTGACAATGAACAATTATGCTTTTATGTACAGGCAATTTCTGAGAGTTTCTTATTCCTAGTTTGATATTAATGATAATATTTGAATCAATATTTTTTTTCAATGCAAAATACACAGTGTGGGCACACGTAATACCAATTTAAATTTTTTTAAAAACAAACAAACAAGCAAGCAATTTTTTTAACTCTTTCAAATATCACATTATAATCCTAAAGTTGGTGTACTGATTAAACATTGTTCAATTACACATTCTTTTATTTAATTATAATATTTAATTATAATAGTACATTACTGTATTTAAATAAACATTAAACTGCAACAGACAAAAAAGCCATAATGACAAAATACATAGAGAAACATTACCCAAGAAACATCTGGACTCATGCATACATAGATGGATCAGCAACGAATGCAAAAGAAAATGGAGGTGGAGGAGTCTTTCAGAACTTAAGCACTGGTGCACCAAAAAGCTGTCAGTGGCAACAGGAATATTCTCAAGTAACTTCAGAGGCCTTGAAAACTGCAGCAGAGGGTCTAATGATAGAGGAAAGCACAGAGAGACAAGTTGCTTTCTTCACAGATGCACTGTCAATAACTGCAACGCTGAAGAACCAGAATAATGCAGACCTGGATGACCTAAGAATAATACTCCACAAACTATGCCACAAACTGTAACATCCACGGTAATGAAAAGGCTGACAGATTGACAAAAGGTGGTTAGCTACTTCAGCCTGATACAAGCATAACTTTTGAAAAGGCAAAGAGTTTTATCAGAAACAGATACAGGAACAAGTAAGGATGCAGAGCATCCAGGCCACACACACACAAATGATGCATTTTACCAGCTCAGCAAAAGAGAATAAGTGATAATCTTTAAACTCCGCACGGGCCACAACAGATTGGGATACCATCTATTCAACAAGTTAAAGACAGGAACTACCAATGAGTGTAACTGTGGCACCAGTAAAATCACTGCTGAACACCAACTTCAAAGGTGCCAAACATATGAGGAATAGAGAAAACGCATATGGCCATCACCAGCACCATTCCTGGAAAAACTTTACGGAGATATCAACAGCCTCAAGCTGACCATCACTTTCTTCGAACATGTTCAACCTGATGCCTGAAAGTGAACAAAGAAGAAGAAAACATTAACCTCAAGCTTACCACAACTTTATTTGAAAATACTCAAGTAGACAACCGAGAGTGTACGAAGAAGAACAACAAATAATGTTCCCACTATTGCTATGGGGGGTGGATGGTGGTGGTGCGTGCACGCCGTGGTAGCGCAGTGGTTAGTGCACTGGCTTCCTAGCTCGGTGGTCCATGGTTCGATCCCCAGTTGAGGTGGGATTTTTTAGACCGCAAACGGCTCCGTGGTCGACCCAGCCTCATGAATTGAGTACCAGAACTACTCTGGGAAGGTTATGGCGGCCGACGTGATGCTGACCACATCACTCCTAGTGCGCCGATGGTCAAGAAAATATGGGCCTAACCCCACATTCCCAATATGCATCAATAGGCATGCAATGGGATGCAACTATAGATAGTACTCAGAAATGTCTACAAAATCAATATTGTGTGCACCACATATTATTGATTTAGTGTTCTTAAAAATATGTTTAAAGTAAAACTATGATACAATTTTAAATAACATATACCTCAATTTTGATGCTACAGAAAAATTAGTCTTATAATACAGAAGTTCTGATACAAGGCCCTCAGGAAGACAACTCATAAATGAAATGCAACTGCCATGTAACTAAATGAATTAAATACAATTTAATAATTTTAACTTAAATATATAGGTAAATTGTAATGTCTTTGAAGAGATACTCACTTTCCGCCATTAAGTTTTGTTTTGTGAGAAATGTCATTCCAAATAATCACATTATCTTTTTGTCTTGACATAGATTTACCAATCGTAAAGGTAAGGTTTCGAATGAATGCAAGCCGTAGACGCACCAACAACTGGTAACCAAGTTCATTGGCAGGAAGAAAGGCTGTACGTGTGACAGAATCATATTTTTTTCCTGGACTTGGATGATATTCCTTGTAGATAAAAGTGGTATCCTTTTAGCATTAAAAGACACATATTTTCGAGGCAAAGAATATGCTGCATTCAAAAGATGAGTTAATTTTAAATTTAGTCAAAACATTTCTTAATTTTTTCATAAAGCCTACATTAGCAGAATGAATAAAACTCTGCTCCAAAATTAGTTATTTAAGTACTAGCTTCTTATGAATATGTAATTTAATGCTACTAATAAGATATGCCAATCTAAACAACATCTGGAAATCTTCCCAGTACAGTACAAACACTAAATTTAAAATATATGAGAGTAATTTCTGTACAGTGCAGAATGCCGGAGAGTAACAGAAAAAGAATCCCCAAACTGTCCTCTTTTCATACAACCTGCCTTAGGAAAATTCTTTGTATTTTCTGGCCAAACAATCATAACCAACCAAGAACTGCTAACTCGGAGCCACCAAGACGTGTGCACCATCATAGCAGGTAGATGCTAGAATTGGGTTGGCCATATCCTCAGAAAAGACCCTGACACCATCGCCAAAACTGCCATGCTATGGACTCCACAAGGAAAAGGAAATTGAGGCCAACGAAAAGCTACCTGGTGGAGAACTGTGAAGGCAGATATGGAAAGCATGAACCAGAGCTGGGGCACCATACGAAGGATGACTGCCAACCAAACAAGGCAAATACAGTTTGTTGCTGCATGATGGTCACTGATTGCTGTCAATCAGCAGCCAAGGACCGAAAAAGAAGAAGATACTATCATAGATTCAACACATATGCAGATGCTGGCACTTATACTTAGCTGAGGCAGAAGGTACAACTTTTCATTCACTTCAATAATTTTAGCTTCATGCAATTAAATACTTCTGCTTAATGACTTTTAAATGCAAAAATGACATGTACACTGTGGAATACAGAAAATCTGTACACAGCATGGAGCCAAAACTGCAGATGGCCCCCTTGCAGGATGCCTGCATCAAAGTACATGTGCCTGCAGCAGCAGTCTCTGTAGCAATTTGTTTTAAATAATAAAGTGGCCAGCTCTATGCACAACCTCACATTAGTTTGTTCTTAAGACATGTTGAGACAGTAGTAGTTATATTCTGTCTCTGTCTCCCCAGACACCCCCAGGAAATACACTGGGCAATACAGAAAATTGGTTTGGGTTTTAAGAACCATCTTCAATGCATACGGACAAATTTATCAGTCCTCCGATCTCCTCCCTTAGATCATACAAGGAGGATCTCAGCACAGTACACAACTCCGTAGCTCCAGCGAGGATCTCCATGTGTGTATACAGGAATAACACATTCTATAAATTATTTTTGCGATGGGTTTCCTAATTTTTACATTTTGCAGGGCAGCCAGCGATATGGCCTACTCTTTACGACTTCCAACTGCCCAAGGGCTTTTAACACGCGCAGCTTACAAAAAGGACCTCCTATTTTTTCGCCCTTATCCGAGAAGGCTAAGCATCAAATCTCACTATCCGGGACCCAAAGATGCAGCAATAGAGAATGCAGTCAGCGACCCATAGCTTGACTGCTTGCATCAGGATCAGCGAACCAGAGCTGGTCAAGACCACGTGGTGATCCTGGAAACAATCTGCAGCAGTGCAGTCTGGCTGAGCGAGTACGGATCGAAGAGGGAAGGCAAACCCGGTCCCAAAAAATGCCGTGCAGAAGTCGGATGTGTCGACCGAAAGGTGCAGATATCACAGCTACGGCGTAAACAGACACAATGCAACCACCGTCCTTTTCAGGGCGAACGAGGAAGAAGAAATCTCACTATCCAGGATATCAGAGGGAGTATGACATCATTAGAAACCACTGGTTCTGAAAACAAATTCTGTCTCTTATATTCCGTCCTGGGAGCAAATACGAATACAGAAAATAAGAGAACTTAATCACACCAGGTATAAAAACTGTCAAATAACTAATGTCGGGCAAGCATCTTTACTTGCTATTTAATTTGTCAAGGCCAGTGAGCTCTTTTCCAATTTTATTAATACTCGTTTTAAAAATTATAGAAATTTAAGACAACTTATCAGTGCATTATTAACCTGTACTTACCTTTTGTTTACCAGTTGGAAAATAATACTCAATTTCCCAAGTATTAACATCTTCATAACCATCGGCATGATCACTGATCTGAGTAACTGTCATAAAACCAGGTGGCTGGTCTCCAGTTATTATCCACCAAAACTTGTTACAAAATGGACAGACTGATGTTCCTTGCTCACAGTCCTTACAAAGCAATTTTTTGCAGCATGTGACAGATCGACAGGGCTTGTCCTCACAACAGAAACCACACACATTCTCTAGGTCCATGGTGGTAACAATTTCTAGACAGAAATGAATAAATAGGACTTAACTGCTGATTGGACTTCTACAAAATTTATTCATTTCATGTTTATCATTTTACAGACCAAATAAAACTGTCATTGTCATTAACCACAGACAGAAGCACAACATTAAATTTAATATAGTATTATACATATTTAAACTTCAAAAATTAACACAATCTCAAACTGTTAAACATCATCAAGTGCCATGATGACATTGGTGTTCATTGCCATGATGACATTGGTGTTCATTTCTCTCCATTTACTATGGTCTCTGCTGCTTGAATCAGCTGTGTTTTCAAGTCCTCCCATGACAATGTTGTGTATCAAGGCATTTATCTCTGTCTTCTATTTTTTTTTTAAGTTGAATTTACCAGTCGTTATCATATCATCATTAACCCTCCACTCCCAAAGGAGCACAGGCCTTCAACAAACACGTCAAGTCCTCCTGTCATGTGCCATCATCAAATTCTTTCCACGTTCTCCTCATCATTTTCACCTCTGTTTCCAGCTCTCTTCTCCATGTGCTTCTTGGTCTACCTCTGCCTCTCTTGTCCTGGCGGTTCCAGAACAAGGACTGCCTTGTAATGCTATCAACAGGTTTCCTCAGTGTGTGTCCTATCCATCGCCATCGTCTTCTTCTTATCTCTTGTTCCACTGGCACTTGTCTAGTTCTTGTCCTCAGATCCACATTGGTAACCTTGTCATACCATTTTAATCCCTCTATTCTCATAAGCACCCATTTATGAAAGTCTGTAGCTTTTTGGTTGTTGTCTTTGTTGTTCTGAGGTTCTCTAATTTTCTCTTTTCATGATGTCCACAAAGAACTTTGACAGCATCTTATGGCAGCAGTTTACTTACATCTCTCGGACAACTTCTTCACCTGACTGTCTGAACATCCAGCATATCCACTGCATCCTTCTTAGGAACCACATCTCTGCTGCCTCTAATTTTCTGTCTATCTATTTGTTAACTGTCCAGGTCTCACATGCATAAAGTTACATATGTTCTTTATACTATTGTAAAACTTGTGTACATCCACCAGGCCACAAGGTATTTCACATCTGTACTAACATTCTAACACAGTGTTTCTTAACCTTTTAGAGGACCCACACCTTATTTACATCATCTAAAGAAGCCTTGCACCCCTTTACAGCATCTTAAGAAGCCCTGCACCCCTTTAAAGCATCTTAAGAAGCCTCACACCCCTTTGCATCATCTTAAGAAGCTTCGCATGCCTTTATCTTCTTGTTCACAAAATATGCAAAACATTAGAAAAAGAGATACAAGTGTGTTTTGAGAAAATGTTATTTACAATATGTGACTAAGATTCTGGAAAAGATATAAGAATACTCAGTAACCTTTATTGGGAGCAAACTGCCACAGTAAGAACTGGAAGGAATTATTCACCATACATAGACATAAAAAGAGGTGTCAGACAAGGTTGTGTGCTGTCCCCCTGCCTATTTAATTTATACACCGAAAAAATTTTCAAACAGATACAGGAAATACCAGGACTGAACATCAGTGGAAGGTCAATAAACAACCTTAGATATGCAGATGATACCGTGTTGTTAGCTGAAAGCGAACAGGAGTTACAGGAACTAGTGAAGCAAGTGAACAGTATAAGTCATGAATATGGACTCGACATTAATATTGAGAAAACAAAAACTATGATAATTAGCAAAACAGACGATAAACCCACATTAAAGATAAGCGTAAATGGGGAAATCCTGGAACAAGTCAAGAGCTACGTATATCTCGGTCATATAATAACAGAAGATGGCAGATGTGAAACAGAAATCAAGAAGAGAATAGGAATGGCCAAAGCTACATTCAACAACATGAAACATATACTGACATCCAAACAGTTATCTCACAAATTAAAACTGAGAATCATAAAGTGTTATATATATTCTGCATTTCTGTATGGTGCAGAAACATGGACGATGAATAAGCAGTTGGAAGAAAGAATTGAGGCTCTTGAAATGTGGATATATAGAAGAATGGGGCGTATCTCATGGAAAGAGATGAAAACAAATAAGGAGGTCCTAGAAAATCTAGGTATGAAAAGAGAACTAATGAGGGAGGTCAAAGTTCGACAGCTAAAATACTTTGGCCACATAAAAAAGGCATAACACCTTGCAGAAGACCATAACAGAAGGGAGAGTTGAAGGCAAACGTGCAAGGGGAAGACAGCGCTATAAGTGGGAAGACAACATCAAGAGATGGACAGGAAAGAGTCTATCAGAGTGCACCATCAAGACAAGAGACAGAAGACGTTGGAGATCCATTACAGCCAACCTTCGTTGTGGAGATGGCAACTGATGATGATGATGACTAAGATTCGGTATTGAATTCACACTGTCAATGTTCTATTTTGCACAAATGCATTTGATTTCTGTAGTCCTATATTATATAATATTAATGATGAATCACCTTCTAAAAGAACTGGCAGGTCTCACATCCCACAAGGGGTGCATGCACCCCTGGTTAAGAAGCACTGCTCTTACATGGACTTTGAGCCTAAGCTGAACAAAGCATAACTCACCAGAGCAAGGCAAAACATTATTTAAAAAAACAAAATGAAAAAAAAACTAATCCTTGCTGCCAGGACAGTTTTTTTATTGGTAAGAATATTGTGAAAAACTGATTTTTGACTGCATTTCTTGTCCTCAGGAAACCTCCTCATGGCATTACAAAGCAGTTCAGGAGCCCCCAGGGTAAAAGATAGGTAGAGAGAGAACAAAGAACACATGGAGAACAGAACTGGAGATAGATAAGAAGGGGATGAAGACAACATGAAAGATCTTGATCTGATGGCACAGGACTGGAGACTTGGCATAAGTTTGTTGAAGGCCTATGCTCTTCAGGGAAAAATCAAGCATAGCCAGAGTTGCCCTTGACCGGAACCCACATGGAAATAGAAGAGTCGGGAGGCCAAAGAGAACCTGGAGAAGAACTGTTGAAGAGGAGGCTAGGGAAATTGGAATGACTTGGGCACAGATGAAAAAGACATCCGAGAATAGAAATTGATGGAGAGCAACTGTTTCTGCCCTATGTTCCACAGGGAACAAAAAGGAATGATGATGATGGTGCTCTTCAGGGATGTGAAGGATGATGATTTCCTGCCTTAATTTCTTTTCGCCATTTCCCATGAAATTTTGAAGAACCATACCCCCAAATTGTAAACAATAAAGACTTGAATTAGCTTTTCATCAACTTTGCCAGATTGTATCTTCCAAGGCACTGTTCTTTCTTCAGTGGACAACTTAAAAACAAAACCTAAAAAACACACTAGGTCTTTTATTGTCTCCATCAAAATTTACTAGGAATCCCTATCAAAAATTGGGAAACTCTCTCAGCAAAGCTAAGACATATGACAGCCTTATGATAACAGATCAAAGAGAGGGAAGTGTTTCATTTGCTTCAATGCTTTTCTTTCTACAAATATTATATATTCTGGGACTATTAATTTTCTAGACTAACATTTATTTCTGACTTTTTGCTGTTCAACTCTAAGACTTTTGTTGGTGGTATTGGCTAGAACTGTGTCTAGTGGAAGATGAGGTATGCTGGCTAGAGCTGTGTCTAGCAGAAGATGGAGGTCTGTTGGCTAGAACTCTCCAATAGAAGATGGAGGTCCTTTTCACTGTATGGTATCAAAACTTAAATGTTTACATAAATTATATTACTGCCATGTGCTTTAACTTTTATTCCTCTCCTGCTATCAATACCCCTCATGATTATTTTGCTGTACAAAAAGAAAAGGTCACAGGTAAATATGAGTCATCAACTTATTCCAATTTGAATTTTTGGGTCATTTCCTGCTTTATGATCTATCCTTATAGCAACACTCTAGTGCAAGTGCACATTCCAGAGTTTTTTTTCAAAAAAAATTGCTATTTGGAGGTTGGCAAGCATTTTTATCATGTCTTTGTAAGTGGTTCAATGTTAATTGGCTAAGGATAACAGAATACCCACTTCCTCTTGCCTTCTGGCAGATTTGAGTGTTCTTGATATTGCTAGCCTTTAAAATACCCATAAGGCGGTGAAGAGAGAGGATAATGTTCCTTTAAAATACCCATAAGGCGGTGAAGAGAGAGGATAATGTTCCTCTATCTTGCCAATGGTCAAATCATTAGGTATTTGAGGCATTTTATGAAGTTAGCTGTCTAATTCACTTCACCCTCAGTAACCATAACCTTGTTCTGGTTGACAGCAGTTTATTCAATATTCAAAGCTAACTTCTTATCATGAGAGTATCAGTGAATGTGCCTGGTAGAAGGTCAGGCTGCTCCTGAACAGTGAAAATTATTTTTTTTTTCTTTACATTTTGCATTAAGTGCTCACTTACTATATTCATAGATTTCATACTGGTAATATGTTAGTCTATATTTCACAGTGGTAAGTGCTTAATATAGATGATTTCTTGCCTCGATTAAATCAATTGTTTAATAATCTAATATACAGGCGAGTGAAGACATTCTTCCAATCATCTTGTCTTTTTGCCGCTTTTTCAACCTTCAGATTTATAGCGGAGTGGTTACCACACCGCTCTGGCGACCGGGTGATTCAGGATCAAACCCGGGCGACGGCATTTGAGGATTTTTCGTCGACCGGGATTTGGACTGGATTAACTCGAGACCTGGCGAGAACATTTGAAGGAGTGTCGTCGACCAGGGATTGGCGGTTCCGGAGCCGACCCAGCTCTAATGGGTACCTCCGAAATCGGAGAGTATCTGCCTGAATGGCGAGGGACACCTGTCTCTGTACAAGAAAAGGGATACTCACATAAAATCAATGTCAGGTTAGACATTAATAATAACCTGAGATTTCGCCTCGAGTATTAGCGGGCGTACGAAAAAAAAAAAAAAAAAATATGATGTAAAACACATTGCTACAGAAATCATTACTGCAAGAGCATAAGAATGCTTGATGCAGGCTTACTGCAAGATGACTAACTGTAGTGATGGCTCCGTAAGGAAGGAAAAGGAAAATGAATGAATAAATGATGCAAAGAAGCTAGTACGACAATGTTTACAATTAAAAACAAAATTAAAATTTATTCTTCTTCCTCGTTCACCTTTCAAGGCGGCACTATATTGAACACCTGGCAGCCCAGTGCACCTGTCTTCAGCATGCATTTATTTGGGACTCCTTCCCTAGCCTTTGGTTTTCTGTGACCTCCCCGCAATGCAGCAGTTTTTTGTCATCAAAGTTGTCTCTGTTAGGAAATCTGTCTTTCCTACCTGGGTTTGCGTGAAGTTTTTCTTCTCTTAGGTGGATGTCCAACAAAGACTATTAAGCCCCTCCTGCACTAATGTTTTGCAAAATTAATACAATAAAAGAAATTACTAAATGTAATTATAATCTGGTGCACTTAAATTTAGCCCAGTAACTATAAAAACATCACTATCACAAAATGTGATCATAGTAGTGTTGCGCACATATTCTTTTGTGTGGCGCACAGATTACTGTGGGTATGCATACAAATGTAAAATGTAATTATTTGTCTGATAAAAATATATTTATCTTTGAATTCACGATTTTTAGTCTAAGGGACCGAACTCAGATTAGTCGATGTGTATTCATTCTGTGAGTTATCTGTTCTTGTATCTTTCCTGAATATCGAACTCAGCGTAGGAATCTAGGTTTACAGCGATCTATTCTTTGTTTGGTTAGAAATAGATTGTTCTTGCTTCAGAATATCTATGACCCGAATCTATGTGTATTTTTTGTCTATGTAGGACGAGTATGTCTTATATCTTAATATCTTTGTATGTCTAAGTCGAACTATATCTTCAGTGTCGAACTCGGGGTTAAAGGTTGTTCGGCGGATGTGTCGCTAAGTGGAGGTGAGAAGGTTCCGCCCTGATGGGTGCTGAGTTGTTGTAGCGGCCTGTCACCGAAAAGTGATCTTTATATTAATGGGGAAAGAGGTAGTCTCTTTAGACATATCATGTTTGATTCACCCCAGTGTTTATTCTTACTGCCAGGGAATGGCAGAATCATATTCTAGTGTATTTCTGATACCAAGGTAAAGACGCATTTCTTATGAACTTTTCCTGAGGCATTGTATTCGATGGGCAGTCGTACAGTTGTACGTTTAGATGAATATTAACCAGATGAAGATGACATTCATACCTAGCAGCACCATATTATGTGATGAAGTCAATAGTATCAATGGTAGAATCTACAAAGCAATGAGGACATTTAATGAATGATCAGCTTTGATTGCGCTTCATAGTTTGTATCCTGGGTGAGTGACAACTCACTGGGAGGAGAAGCCATTTTGAATCCTATATTTTCCAATCATCGAGGAGAGAACAGGGATGCCCCCTTACTATCACCTGATGAGTCCAGAGATCACTGCTACAGAAGAGAACCCACTACTAGTGGTTCAATATTGTTATCAAAGAAATATATGCTGAACCTTAGCTAAAGGAATCTTCGCTAGACGAGGTTAGGTCTAGGAACCATCTTGAACCTTGTTTATGAACTGACGTGCTCTGTCAGTAAAGTCAGATGATATATATTGGAATTACTGAGTGCTTGTCTACTGACATTCCATGGTCCTGTTATGCAACATGAATGCTCATGTGATAGTGCATTTTATTGATCAACATTATTATGATTTATGCCAACCTGTCTGTTTGTCACTGTACCCGTGCTGTCAAGTGTGATCATTCCAATTAAACTGTATGAAACGTACACAGTAGTTGGCGTAAATGACTTCCAGCCATAAGTGAGTGAGATTGGTCTATTTGTCAACTATAACGAACGTTTGCCATCATTCGCATGTACTGTATCCTCACTCCATGTCTACACACCACTGCGTAGGTCGAGTTGACCTTTTGTTTGTCTTCATTTTGACAACACCCTTCGAACACGATTGCAACCAAGCAAGCAACACTGGTGACCAGCTTTCTGGGTTTGACCTCGCAGAAATTGAGAAGTCAACAGACTACTGATACCAGACCGTTTCCTGTGGCTGATACGACACACCTGCAGTACTAGTTTGCTCTTTGTCAACACTTTGTCACGTGACCTATCAAGCGTATGCAGTATCTAGGTCAGCGCTTGTTGACATTTTTCGCTGTACAGACTGCATTATACAGAACAGTTGAATCAAGTGAATATTTAACTGTGTTGGCAGGAAATGAAGTACTATCGAACTGAGAAGTCTACACATCAACGGTGGAGCTTCTATTGTGATTAATTTTGTAATAGTTAGGCAAATTAATAGTTATTAAAGTTGCAGTTTATTGTCATTGAAAACTGTACTATTACAACTGAGCCTACTCTGCAACACAATCCATCTACATCACAATTCATTTATGATATACGCATTTATATTTTATATATATTTATGTTTACATGTTTATATGTAATAGTTGTTTATATTTCTGTGGGAGGTTGGGTGTGTGACTATTATATGGTATACCACGTAGAGAGGTCATATAATAGCGTTCTATAGGTGCAATTTTCTTGGTTGAAAATTTGCTGCGACATCTGTTGCTATTAGTGTTAGCTGTGAAGACTGTGCTTATCGTTGTTTTTGTGATATTTTTTCTGTTCTTCAGTTTTGTTTTGACTTGTTCGTATTTGTAGATCTACCCTTTCCTATAATTTAGTTCTATACACATTTATATTTATACACTGTGACGTCATTTGTTTTGTTTATCCCTTTGCAGTTGTCATCACAGATTCTGTGATTATTTTCATTGATTTCCCTATTTGATTTATTTGATTTCTGCAAATGTTTTCATATTGTCTTTCTTATTTGTACTTTATGTATGTTGTTGGTTGACATGTACTATAAAATATATTTGATCATACACTACTAGCTGTGTAGTGAACTTATGAGAAATAATCAACTGATGACTAATTGCTGTTAATAAAGGTACACAGCTGATTATACAAGACCTTATTTAAAGGCTTGTTTCCAACAGAGATTGGGATTGTGAGCTAATTAATCAAGTTCATTTAGAACTTGTTACTGTTTACTTGGAAATAGATTACATTATTGTTTCAAGTGATTGCTATCATTATTAGACATCATGTCTACATTGGAATACTTTATTGCACAAGGGAAATCCCTTGATAAGTCTGGTTAGGAATTAGAGGAGTTTGCAACTGCTCAATTTGCCATGGTATTAAAGTCAGAAGAAAAGAAGCAAAAAAGAGGAAAATAAATGGAAAGCAGAAGTTGAACAAAAGAAGATAGATGCTGAGAATTTAAGATTGCAGATGCAAGCTGAGGAGAGAAAAGCTGCTGCTGAGGAGAAAAAAGCTGCTGCTGAGGAGAGAAAACTTAAAATAGAAGAAAACAAAATTAGAAGCTGAAGAAAAAAGATTACAAAGAGAAGCTGAAGCTGTAAATAAAAGATTAGAAGCTGAGGCTGAGCAGAAAAGATTAGACAGAGAAGCTGAGGAGAGAAAAGCAATGAGAGAACATGAACATCAAAAAGAACTTTTAGCATTTGAGTTAGAAAAATTGAAATTGACAAATATGAGTAATGTTAATCAGTCCTCTAGTGGTAATGGTAAACCCTTTACTTACAAGGTCAAGGTACCAGCGTTCAATCCTTCCAGTGACGATATTACATTCTGGCTGGATCGTTTTGAACGTTCTTGTCGAGCTCATAATGTGGATAAATCACAATATGCTAACCAGTTATCAGAAAATTTGAAAGGTGATTCTCTGACTAGTTTAAGTTTGGTTGAAGAGGCTGACAAGGATAATTATGATGTTATTAGAGCAGCCTTATTGAAAAAATATCAATTAACAGAGGAAGGTTACCGTATTTTGTTTAAGAAAATGGTACCTGAATCAGGGGTAGAATTCTCAGAATTCATTGCAAGGACACGTCTTACATTTAATCGTTGGATTGAATTGTCCAAAACAGAAAAGACATATGAAGCCCTTATGGACTTGCTGCTCAGAGACAAGATTATGTCAAGTGTTAATAAACCATTCCTTGAATTCCTACATGAGCGTAAACCCAAGACACTAAAAGAAATGGAAGAATATTGTACCCAATACGTCACGGCACATCCGGACGTAGCTTTTAGCAATGCTAAGGTTAAAGAAAGTATGCCAGTTGCATCAGCAACACCATACAACCCTAATTATTCACACAAATTTCAGGGACCTCAAAACAGGTTTGATAAAAAGGGTAACCATAATAGTTATCAAAACCAAGGTAACCAGTCATTTCAGGGTTCTTCTGCGAAGTACTGGAGACGAGCTGACAGCCCTCGATTCCGGGGTGGTCATAATTATAGGAATTTCCGCAGAGGAAGTCATTATAGGAACTATCCAAGTCATCCATCATGGAGACAACAAGATCATGATTATAGAGATACTCATTATAATGAATATGCTAACCATGAGAACTTTGACTCAAACCCAAATAGGGGTTACAATAGAGGAAACAATAATGATTACAGAGGCAATAATAATCGAGGTAGATCACAATACAAAAAACATAAATCACATTATCAGGCAAACTCTGCACAGCAAGAGTCACATGAAGCCTATAAACAGACTAAAGATAATAATGATGCTAATAATATGGCATGTTCCGCTTTTGATTTTGGGAGAGCATCTCAGTACCCCCAATGCAAAACATTATTTGAACCAACTACGGTGTCCACTTTAAGTTGTGGCCATCCTCTTCCCGCTCTTCCTGCGTCAGTCGCACATGATGGAAGAGGTTCTCTTGTCTTACATAAAGGTTTAGTAAATGACAATCCAGTCTCAGTTCTTTTTGATTCTGGATGCACCACAATTGGGGTTAGGCAGTCGCTTGTAGATCCTTCTCGTGCCACTGGAAAAGTAGTCAAATTATCTTCCTTAGAGAAATACTCTACTGCTATCATTAGGATTGCTACTCCTTTCTTTACAGGAGATGTACACGCATGTCTTCTGCCAAATCCGATCGCTGATCTTATCATCGGTCGTATTCATGGAGTCAAAGAATGCACTCCACAACAGATTTCCATTTGGGAAAAACAAAATATGCAAACTGCTAATGCTGTAGTCACTAGAGCTCAAGCTCTTAATATGCCTCAAACTTCATCTACTGAAGATAATGAAGTGCATAACCAAGATGATCCCTTGGTAATTTCTCGTGACTCATTTATAAAACAGCAAGAAGATGATCCGACTCTAAAGAAATTCTTCACTCTTGCAACAAAAGGTGATCCGAATAAAGATACAAAGCGTAAATCTTGGATTACAATGAAGAATGGCGTACTTGTACGTATGGTGCAAG
Source organism: Oreohelix idahoensis (assembly GCA_024509875.1). Taxonomy (NCBI): domain Eukaryota; kingdom Metazoa; phylum Mollusca; class Gastropoda; order Stylommatophora; family Oreohelicidae; genus Oreohelix; species Oreohelix idahoensis. The sequence continues at coordinate 204,714 of JAMPIV010018607.1, read as the reverse complement.
ACTCCACTAAGTCAAGTCATTCTCAGATTCTTGTTCCCAAGAATTTGAGAGTTAAAATTTTGCAGCACGCTCACGACTCTCAGTGTGCTGGACATATGGGTTTTTCCCGTACAAAGTCAAGAGTTCTTGCGGCTTTCTTTTGGTCTTTTGTGAACAAGGACATACGGATTTATTGTCGATCTTGTATAGTATGTCAAGAAGTCAAATCCAAAGGTCCACGCCATGCTGCACCTATTCAGGCTGCAGACATTCCTATTTGACCATTTCAGAAAATGGCGATAGACATCAGTGGTCCATTTAAGATCAAATCTGCTAGAGGACCATAATACCACTAAGATACTTAACATCTCTATTCCTAAGACAAAAAAGCAAGTACGAAGTCTCTTAGGTCTTATTCAATTTTATGGAAGATTCATTCCGAATCTATCCTCTATCATGGCACCTCTTTCTACACTACTAAAGAAAGGGTTGCCTAATATGGTCCACTGGTCTCAGGAATGCCAATCCTCTTTGGATAAGATTAAAAATTTGTTTTCAACACCACCTATTTTGGTGTTACCTACTACAGATAAGACATTTGTTCTTCGTAGTGACGCTTCATCCACTGGGATTGGAGCGGCACTAATGCAAGAGTACCCTGGAACTCTGCATCCAGTAATGTATATCTCTAGAAAACTTAATGCTGCAGAAAGGAATTATTCGGTTTTAGACCGTGAACTATTGGCTATGGTTTGGTCAATTCTCAAACTACAAAGATTCCTTCTAGGCGCACATTTCATAGTAGAAACCGATCAGAAAGCTCTTACGGCTATACAGAGTAAAAATTTGAAGAGCTCGAGGTCTACTCGATATGCAATTGCTCTTCAACCTTTTCATTTTTCGGTACGAGCTATCCGTGGATCAGATAATGTGATGGCAGACATTTTGTCTAGATGCCCACATGATTCCACCTAACTGTTGGGTCTTGGACTTCTTAACACATCCAACTCTACAACAGTTTTTCTTTTCTATATCAAGATAAATACACATTGTAATTTGTAATATAGTGATTGTATCACTACTATCACTACGTTCATTGATATATATATTCACCGATACTCGTTGATGATTTTTCTTTTTTGTCAATCATGTACTTATAATGCTTAAATATAAAATTGTTATATGCATTGTGTCATTGCCAGCATTGTAGTATACGTTGGTGGCACCTCCCTGGAAACATTTATGCTTAAGAGAAATGCTTTCTCTAAGAGGTTGAGATGTATTCTTACCAGTCAATCTATATTTCGACTTTGCCTTAATTTGGCTTATAAATTTTCCAGATATTTTCTCATCTGCGCAGTTTTTGTGTGTTGTGAGAGTACTTTTGCTATTTGTATGTTGCTCTCAGATGAAAAAAAAAAATTTTCATTTTTTTTCCTGGGGGGGGTGTGGTAGTCTGTTGCGCACATATTCTTTTGTGTGATGCACAGATTACTGTGGGTACGCATACAAATGTAAAATGTAATTATTTGTCTGATAAAAATATATTTATCTTTGAATTCACGATTTTTAGTCTAAGGGACCGAACTCAGATTAGTCGATGTGTATTCATTCTGTGAGTTATCTGTTCTTGTATCTTTCCTGATCGAACTCAGCGTAGGAATCTAGGTTTACAGCGATCTATTCTTTGTTTGGTTAGAAATAGATTGTTCTTGCTTCAGAATATCTATGACCCGAATCTATGTGTATTTCTTGTCTATGTAGGACGAGTATGTCTTATATCTTAATATCTTTGTATGTCTAAGTCGAACTATATCTTCGGTGTCGAACTCGGGGTTAAAGGTTGTTCGGCGGATGTGTCGCTAAGTGGAGGTGAGAAGGTTCCGCCCTGATGGGTGCTGAGTTGTTGTAGCGGCCTGTCGCCGAAAAGTGATCTCTATATTAATGGGGAAAGAGGTAGTCTCTTTAGACATATCATGTATGATTCACTTACTTACTTAGTCGTTCCCCTTCTACCGTGAGGTGTAGAGGTTTGGAAGAGAGAGCGCCAGACCATTCTATCAGCTGTCTTCTTCCTGGCCTGGTTCCATTCTAGTCCTCGGTCCTTCAAAGATTGTCTAATGTTCCTTGTCCTCCCAGCGGACTCTGGGTCGTCCCTGGAGGTCTGGATCCCTGGCTCTTTGTTTCCCATGCTTGTCGTGGGTAGCCGATCTTCTCCCATTCTGCAGACATGGCCAAACCATCTTAGTTGGGACTGTTCTATTTGGGTCTGCAGCGGATGGGATTTTAGGCCTTGACGGATCGTCTGGTTGCGGACCATGTCTCTTCTTGTTACTTCAACCACTTTCCTCAGATACTGCCAAGGAATGGCAGAATCATATTCTAGTGTATTTCTGATACCAAGGTAAAGACGCATTTCTTATGAACTTTTCCTGAGGCATTGTATTCGATGGGCAGTCGTACGGTTGTACGTTTAGATGAATATTAACCAGATGAAAATGACATTCATACCTAGCAGCACCATATTATGTGATGAAGTCAATAGTATCAATGGTAGAATCTACAAAGCAATGAGGACATTTAATGAATGATCAGCTTTGATTGCGCTTCATAGTTTGTATCCTGGGTGAGTGACAACTCACTGGGAGGAGAAGCTATTTTGAATCCTATATTTTCCAATCATCGAGGAGAGAACAGGGATGCCCCCTTACTATCACCTGATGAGTCCAGAGATCACTGCTACAGAAGAGAACCCACTACTAGTGGTTCAATATTGTTATCAAAGAAATATATGCTGAACCTTAGCTAAAGGAATCTTCGCTAGACGAGGTTAGGTCTAGGAACCATCTTGAACCTTGTTTATGAACTGACGTGCTCTGTCAGATGATATATATTGGAATTACTGAGTGTTTGTCTACTGACATTCCATGGTCCTGTTATGCAACATGAATGCTCATGTGATAGTGCATTTCATTGATCAACATTATTATGATTTATGCCAACCTGTCTGTTTGTCACTGTACCCGTGCTGTCAAGTGTGATCGTTCCAATTAAACTGTATGAAACGTACACAGTAGTTGGCGTAAATGACTTCCAGCCATAAGTGAGTGAGATTGGTCTATTTGTCAACTATAACGAACGTTTGCCATCATTCGCATGTACTGTATCCTCACTTTATGTCTACACACCACTGCGTAGGTCAAGTTGACCTTTTGTTTGTCTTCATTTTGACAACACCCATCAACACCCTTCGAACACGATTGCAAACAACCAAGCAACAAGTAGACAGCACTGAGATCTCCATTTACAGATCTACTCACCTCTAGGACCTATTTTCCTAACATCACGAGATTCTATAACTTTCTCAATGGTTGGCATGGCACCTTCGCTTCCAACAACAGTAATAGAGAGATTTTCTTTGGGTTCCTTAGATATCTTGTCCAAATAATCACACAGACAGTGAGCAAATCTCCCAACCTTTTTCCCATCAAGACTAATTTTGTTTCCTTTTTGCTGTTGCTTGTTTGCTGGTTCTGTTTAGAAATTATAAAACAGTTTTAAATGTTAATTTATAAAATATCTTCTATATGTGAATATATATTTCTGAATGGAGGGCACCAGGATATTTTATAAATATTTAAAATTGAAGTCAGCACAAGTCACATTTGTCTTAAAAAGAATAATCTCCACGGTAACCTGCTCTTTCATACAATAAATCACTTTAAAATGTCACATTACTAAATTGAGGAACAATTAGCATTCACACCCTTTGACTTTTGCTGAGAAAGCACCTGTGGATTAGCCCGGAGTGATATAATGTCAATTCTGATTAACAACAGCAATAACAATTTCCTTGTTATACAATATTATACTATGTAAGAACATTATCAGTATTAAGCACTCCACGTGGATCATTGTTAAGTTAGATATTATCAGAAAGTCAACTCACCAGCATAAAGAACACTACTGGTTAAAACCAGTTCTTTTGAGCTGTCCACATTGTTGCCATGAGTTTCACAGCGTTGAATAGCTGCCTCTAAGTTTTTAAAGGCTTCCATGACCTTGTCCACACTGTCTGGCTCAGGATACACTTCACATAACAGAGACTGTTTGCCATTTGCATCAGATATGTAAAAAAATTCAAAAATATCTTTCCTGCTGTGCTTGTCTTCACACTGCTTTAAATTTGGCAGTATTCTAAAATCAGGAATACCACTTAGTTTGTCAAAGGCTTTTCCAATTGTGATGATGATGTCTGATGCAGGGTCTAAAGCATGTCTGCTGTGAACATGTAAAGTGATTTTTCCAAACTGATAAGCTGCATTCATCTCAGATTGTCTGGATGTCACCAATGCTGAAGCTCCTGTCAGATCTTCTGTTTGTCTTGCTGGTAATACAGATTCAACACGGTCAGAAGGACTGTTCTCTGGACCAGATATTCTGTGATAATTTGCTGTTTCAATTCTGAATGTCGAATAAATATGTGTTTTAGCAAAATCACCATCTTTCTGTACAATTTCTAGATCACTTGGTTTGGACCAATTTTTACTGAAACATTCTGTAATGCAGTTAACCATTGTGTCATCCACATCAACAAAATGAATCTCCTTCAGAGTACTTCCTTGTCCAGCACTGAAGATATCATAGTGTTTCACTGCTTCCAAGTAACATCTGGCACATTGGTCTTTTGGCACCGCAAAGATTGCTGCATTAAAAAAAAAACCCAGATGAATTGTTCTTTTAATTGTCTGCATAACAGAAAAATGTGAATTCATTTTAGCATAGCATTAGCACAAAAATATCTATTAAGTATGTAAGCTTTAGAGGCTTAATGTTACAATTACGAAAAAAGAAAACAATAAAGCAATTACACCAAAAAACACTACAACAAAACACACTATGCTGGACAAGTCAAAATGAAAAAAACAAACAAAAAAAACATAGCAGTAATCAATAACACTCAGTTCTACATCCACCTCCTTCTGTTTTTTAATGCATAAGCAGCTACAACAATGTAACGGGCACAAACTTTTGATCTACCCCCTCTCTTATTTTACCTCTCCACATGACATTGCTACTTAACATAAGATCAGGAACAAAGTCAATCTCGTAGTTAATGGAATATATTTAAAATGACTCCTGAGTCTAATATGACGGTTACAATATTATTCATTTTCAGGAAGTAGAGATACAGTATTGTTCACCTGTAAAATGACAGGAAAAATAATTTCCCAAGGAAAAGACAGAAGTGGGCAAAAGAATTACAACAAAATTAAACAATGCATGAAGAACATACAAGAATTGATATTAACAGACGCAACATAGCAAGACCAAACAATATGTGGATACAGACATCAACATCAGAATTAGAGAAACTTCCTGAAGAAGACGAAGAGCATAGTTGTGCACGAGTTACAAAAACACACAATTTTTTTGCCATCTTTTCCTCTCCCACTCAACAATTAGTACTACATATGCAAGATTTAGTAAAACTGTGACTGATTTTAGTTTACACACAGGACTCTGCACATCTGGCTCCTAAACTCCAAAATAAAAATAACCAAAAAATGTCCAAACTGGCGATATACTATTTTCATCCTAAGCACACAGAAATGTTTTGTACAACTGTACAAATAGTTTTATCATATCAGTTTTAATAAAAAATGGTAACGGTAGTCTTATAGCAGGCATTTGGGGAGTGAAGTGTTAGAGACTTCACTATACTTTTTCCAGCTTTATAAGGTGGTTGACCAGTTCCCTTCTTCGCCGTCTTTGCCTTCACTAACTCATAAACAGAGTCAGGTACCAATGTACAGCTGATAACTGGAGCGTGACTCTACCAGGTTTCAATCCCAGGACCCAGTTACTAAGCTGCGGCAGGCAAGCGCCTAACCGCTTAAAGATGTCTGAGAACGGCAGCTAATAAATCATGAAGACCTAGTAAGAATCAAAGGCATTAGGGCCATAGTTGGAACAGCACCAGTAAAGGTGTATACTGAGAATGTGAGAGTATGTTGATTTGGATGCCCAGTGAAAATGAACCCTGGTCAACTATGCTGCATGGGCATATAACCTCAGAATGGAAGAGGAAAGGTACAGAGGATGACCCAGAAGATGATAGAATGAAGGTTGACAGATAAATTGAGGAAACACAACATGATTGCACACTAGTGTAGTAAAGTGAATCTGTATCACAACACGCTCAAATTCCCCACTTAAAACGAACTAGCTATCGTAATTTTAAATCTATAAATAACTACAGTATTTGAAATTTGTCTGAGGGCCCAGTCAAATTTACCGCCAACAATTTAACTAGAGTATTTGAATTTTTCTAAGAAAACAAGTTAAAAGTTACCACCCTTCCCCCCAAACACACCCACCCCAATATTTGTCGATGAACGTAGTAAAATTTAACAACCAATCAAATCGTTACCTCTTTTTTGTAATGACAAGAAAATTTTTGGTTGAAGTGGAAATAATGCCTATTTTGGGTTTTTGACGGAACTTAAATAATTTATTTCTTGATAACTAAAGATACTTAAAATGCAAGGGATGTCTCAAATTATAGCACTGATATTGCTTAACATATACACATAGAGATTCCCTCATACAAAATTATCTTGACGTAGAAAAATTTAATTTAGTAATATTTTCACATCAGGTTAAGATCAAATTTAATTACGAAAAAATTAACCCCATTGGAATGCAAAGGAATAAATAAAGGAACACTAAATAGAAAGATGGAGAATAATTGGCCGTTTAATTATCACTTTTGATAATTAAAATCGGTTCACAAATAACTATGAAATAAAATAAACAAATTCGGTCAAATTAGACAAACTCGCTTAAAACTGCTCAATTCTTTAGCCTAGGAAATAGTTAATTAACTCATCATCTGATTGGTCGCTTGTAGTTTGATAAAAATTAACAACTGCTTGTAAGTTCCGCCATTAGACCAAAAGTGTGCATGCCAAGCTGACATGTTCAGAACGATTCAGAAGGACAAGCTTTTGCCGTCTGGACTGACAGATCAGTGTGATAGCCCTTTACAGCTGGTTAGCTTGTGTATGTGAAGATTCTTTACTTGAGGGTAAGACCGATAATTTTATTTGCATATTGTATTAACCTATAAGTAACAGGCTATTGTGTGCCATATTCATTTTCGATACTGCCGAACGGGATGTGATGTCACGACGACCTAAGTAGGAATGTGTATAGGGCAGGCTTATTCGGAGTGAAATAAATGTGTAAAATGTTTGCCAATTGGCCTTACAAATTTTTGCGACTATAATTGCAGTAGAAATAAATTGATATTGCCATTGGGAGTGACACATTGTTCAAATAACATGTGAAACCATGTATAGAATGATAGAAAGAAATAATCAACAGGTCACAAGATATGTATTGTACACCCCTGCTTATTGTATGGAAGACTCACACTGTATGATGGACAGTGGCTTTGAATTACCACTAAGGAAGAATAATTACACAAAACTGATTGTAGACAATGGAATTTAAGGTCTGGTGCGAATGGTCAGCACACATGACTGACCAAGGTAAGTTTTCATAGTGATTAGGTGTGGAATTAATATAGACAAGCTCTGTATGGGAGGAAATTTTCCTTCTTATTCCAGGTTGAATTACAAAGACCTAGTTGTTGCAGAAACCTGGGGAAGAAAAACACGTGGGAGTTGAATGCTCATACTATAACCTGCAGCTAAACTCCTCATCTTAGTCCAGGAAGAACAACGTTTTGGTGAACCTGAATACTTATGAGCCAACTGTATCAATAAAGTTCAAGATAAGTCCATTACAACCGGCACATGATAGTTCATTCAAATCCAATTCCACACAATAAACTTTACCTTCGAGGGATGAAAACAACAGACCTTCCAATTATAGAATAGTAGTATTATCCAGCATAGAAACAAGAACTGGGTGTAGACATTTCAGTGACCTCTTTTGTTTAAAAGAAAATGGTACCTGAATCAGGGGTAGAATTCTCAGAATTCATTGCAAGGACACGTCTTACATTTAATCGTTGGATTGAATTGTCCAAAACAGAAAAGACATATGAAGCCCTTATGGACTTGCTGCTCAGAGACAAGATTATGTCAAGTGTTAATAAACCATTCCTTGATTTGAGAATTCCTGACCCCAAAAGTTTGAGGTACAGAAACATTAAATTGTATATATCTCTATATATATCTAAACTTTTCAAACAGTCTTATTTACTTAATTTTCATTGAGTTACAGTTCTGTTTTGAAATTAAATACATTTAAAACATTACCCTAGACACCTTGCCATAAAACACCACATAGATTCTTTAGTCCTGGTGAGATCTAAAGGGGTGACAGTTAGGGACCCAGAGAACTTCATCATCATCAGTCTTTACTCTGGGAACTTACACAGTCTGACCTCACCTGGATTGTCTATACACCCATACTCTTTTCAGAGAAGGGGGTATTACTTATAAGACCAGTCTCTTATCTGGCACTATCCTGGTATCCTCTGATACATCTATTTGTCCAGGATAGCCTATATTTAGTAACATCTAAACCTCTTATCACAACTAGGCAGCACTAGATCAACTTTAAATTCCACCTGTAATGATTTGTAACATAAGCAGTAGATGAAAGAAAGAGTGAAAGAAGTTTCAAAATCAAAATTTTACATCCATACCAAACTGTATGTATCTCCTATGTTGCTAGAACTTGCAATTTTTCTTCATATTCTTTCTTTCTTTCCAACAAAAATATTTCTTTCTAGTGTCTGGCTGAATTATTCCCTTTTTCGTAAGATAATTAACTATACCCACAACGAACAATTAGGTATAAAATGGACAGATGGAAAGTCCCTGGAAGACCTCGATTTTGCAGATGATTTAGCATTCTTAAGTCCAACACCCAGACAGGCCCAAGAAGCAATAAATAATCTGTGTCAGCTCTCGGTTAAAATAGGTCTCCAAATAAATGCCTCTAAAACTAAAGTTATGAACTTTTCTAACGAGACCTTCGGTATCATCCTGAACGGGGAAAAACTACAGAAAGTTGAAAGTTTCAATTATTTAGGCAGTAAAATGACTCAGAATGGTGACACAACAAGAGAAATTCATACTAGAATTGCTTTGGCAGCTAGCGCCTTCAATAGATTATCTAACATTTGGAAATTACGATCACTGAATATACATACCAAGCTTCGTCTGTTTAATTCGAATGTTATCTCAGTGTTAACATACGGCTGTGAAAGTTGGAAAATCACAAAATCATTGGAGAACAAGCTGAATACATTCGAGAACAAATGTCTTAGAAAACTCATGAACATCAGTTGGAAAGAATTCACGACTAATCGACAAATAAAAGAAGACTCTAAGCAGAAATATGTCTCCGACTATATAAGGAAAAGACGATGGTCATATATCGGTCATGTCCTACGAATGCAAAACAACAGAATACCACTACAGGTGCTCACTTGGGTTCCTGAGGGTAAGAGGAAAAAAGGAAGACCAAAAGAAACACTTAGAAGAACAATAACAAGAGAAGGAAGAGTGTTGGGCCTAAATAATGTGCAAGAGTTAAGAGGAGTGGCGTCACAACGAACAACCTGGAGAGCACGGGTCTCTGCCTTATGCGCCGTGTTTGGTGCTTAAAGAATTTATTATATTATTAATTGTAAGACAAGGTGATATCCTATCACCTTACCTCTTCATACTCCTTATGGACGATGTCATCAAGACATGTAAGGAGAGAACAAGAAAGTATTCAGTGGGGTACTGGAAGATGAGACAGGTCTATATTTCGGAGCTGGCATTTGCTGATGATGTTGCCCTGATTGCTAAATCAGAGGCACATCTCCAATCCAACCTGCAAGTCTGGAAGGAAGAGCTGGAGAAGAGAGGGATGGTCATAAGCAGCTCTAAAACAAAAATCCATGGTGATATCACGAGAAGAAAGAAAACATCAGATTAAGTTGGGAGAACAGGTCCTGGAGCAGGTCGACCACTTTAAATATCTCGGAGCTATTATAGACCGAAAGGGAGGCATCAAAGAAGAGTTGGCCACTCTGAAAGCAGCGGCTGGGAGACTTTTTCAGGCCATAAATCGTGGATTCCTCAGCAAGAAAGAGGTTGGTAAGAAAACGAAGATGGCTGTATACCGGAATGGCTATTGAAGATCAGCTTACGACAAGCATGGGAAACTGCTAGCTTCAACAAGACATCTCAGCACTGTGTGCCGCAAGTCATCAAAACACTGGAATTTGTTTTCTTCATCATAATCATCCCACATAGGACCTACTGCATGCATTACATATTTTGCAGGTAGTTTTCCACCTGTAGACACAAAAACATTGGTCACATCAACAATTTTGCCAGCCTTCGTGTAGCTTTCACATTCTTGTCCCAGAGCTGGACCAGCTGCTTCAGATATGGCTTTGGCTACTCCCCCCCAGTGTTGTAGCCACTTGTTTGCAGCATTTACAATGCAGTCTACTTCAAGTTCAGTTATGTTTGCCTTGTAAACTTGAACTTTTAGATTACTTTCATCACTAACAATGCAGTAACTATTCTGGTAGTCACTAGAAGCATCACATCTACTGATGTGAGAAGGAGTTAGGCTAGAATTATTATGTTCAGGCTCATGACGTCTCTTGGGTAATGAAGAGCAGTTAACATCCTTGTTATGTTCAGAATTTTTATTGTGTTTTTTATCTGAGTACCTATGTTGTGGTGATGGGCTTTGTCGTGATACCTGACGGTGAGTTTCACAAGTACTTTCATCTTGTTTTAATCTGGAAACACCTTCCACTACCAGACTGTCAACATTATTCCCATCTAACTTTGATCCATTTCGAAAATGGGGGAATTCTTCATTCTCACTGTGTTGTCCATACTGATCTTGTCTTCTGTGTTCCAGCTGTATTTCTTCTGTCTGTGTTTTACCGCTTGCTTTTTCTAACCAGTGACATTCTTCTGATGCATCAGTTACTTCTGACTTGCTAGAAACACATGTATCATCAAACTTGAGCTGCAATTCTTCTTGCTTCACTGTTGGAGCTCTTGATGTCATGACTTGGTAAGAATAACCAGTATGGTGAAAGTCTTGTAATTTGCTTTGTGAGTTATTTTTATGTTCAAGTAGCTGTATTTCTCTCATTCTTTGTGTCACATGTTTTGTGCCATCAAACATTATCCTAGTCTGCAACAAACTATTTTCATTACAAACTGGATTCCCAATTTGATTTTGCCAGCTTGCTGATTCCTGAATTTTTTTATCTTGTCTTTCCTTGATTTCATTTTTGCTGCTTCTGCACTCTGAATGATGGTCCTCTGTTGGGTCACATGCTGACTGTGGTACTGTGGATATGTTACGATGCAGAGATGAACCATTTCCATGTTCTATGTCATGTACGCATGGACCATCTCCAATAATATTGTCTTGGATGTTGAAGCTTTCTCTCTGGTTGGTACCATGCAATGATGAACAGGAATCCTGCCCTTCTAACTGAAATGAGGATTCCATATCTTTGTGAAATTTTCTGGACCCATTTTCTTCTTCATAATCTTTCCCATCTAACACCTCAATAGGATCCTCTATTTCATGCTTCTTTACTTCTATACTTGCTTCCTTACTGAATACTGTATGATGGGAAAAGTTTGTAAGCATTCTTTCATTATAGTTTTCTTCATGGCTCAGGTTTACCCTCTGGTTGTGTGCATCTGTATTTTCTGTGTGCAGTTTTTCTCTCTCTCTATCTTGAATGTTTTGTGTCTGCTCTTCTATATTTGTGACTTGCTTTAGAATCTGCACCTCAGCACTTAACCTTCTTTCAGCTGGTAGCTTGGGATGCTCATCAACTGTATTAATCCTTGGCTGACTTTGGCTTCTACCTGCCCTTTGGTGGGCACCTTCCTCAGTCAGAGTTTTATTACTGATTACCTTTTTTCCTGTCTGTCCCACTTGTATCACCCTATTATCATGTGTAACGTCATTCGTGCAGCTGTGTTCTTCTTGTTTCACTGTTTGGTGTCTTGATTCCTGCATGTCAACAAATGCCTTTAAAGCATCAAAAAGCTGAAACATATCTTGTTGTGATGGACAATCTTTTTCAATGATCAAAGGATCACATCCAACAATCTTAAAATGAAGTTCGTCTGTGATTAGCTTCAACAGGTTTCCACTCTTCATAGAAACCTTGCTACTGATGGTCATCTTGCAATTAGTGAACTGGAAAAGAATTGAAACAAAATGGCACATTACTAAAATGCAGGATAAAATATACAAGTATACTATCAGTAGTGCACATGAAATTGGTAATACTATTGATTATTTGATGGTTATAGTTCTTAGTTTTAAGATGTATCTCAAATATCGTGTAATAGGCTTTTTTACCTTCTAGACACTATTGCAACTTTTTAGAGAATTTCAAGAAACAGATGTTCTAAAGTACAAGAAATTTATATAAAGCTTATATACCTCCCCAAAACCAAAAAACACATCACTACATCAGACATTCATCAGTACATCATTTATTGTAAGTATTCTTCTTATTCACCATTCAACTCCTCAAGGAGCATAGGCCTTCAACAAATGTATGTCAAATCTTTGTGTCCTGTGCCATGTCTTCTTCATGTCTGTCTCCAGTTCTACTCTCCACGTGTTCCCTGGTCCTCTTCTACTTCTCACACCCCTGAACAAAGACAGCCCAGCAATGCCATCAACAGGTTCTCTCAATAAATGTCCCATCCATCTCCATCATCCTCCTCCCATCTCCTGCTCCACCAGCACCTGTCTAGCCCCTGCCATCAGCTCCACACCAGCGATCCTGCCACACCATCCCAATCTTTCCACTCCAAGCAAGCACCCACCTATGAAAGTCTGTAGCCTTTTTTTTGGTTGCTGTTCCTATTGTTCCCCATGCCCCTGAGCCACATAATAGGACTGACTTGACATTTGAATTGTAAATTCTGATCTTTATGTTGGACCTGATTTATTTTGATCTCCATATATTTCCCAATGCTATGAAAGCTCCTCTAGCCTTTTGCATTCTTATTTTGATATCATTGTCTCTCATTGTTCACTGCCATTAGAATTAGTCATGTTGAATCATGCTCACATATTTATACTTCAGAGACATTCAAGTTATTCAAGTCAATGACAATTTCCTGTTTTCTACGTACATTTATTGAAAGTTTTTATTCCACGCATTCATGAAACACTGTAGTAAACACTGTGTGACACCACGCTCAAATTTCCCCGATTAAAAAAAATCTAGTTAACGTAAATTTACAACCTATAACCCACTACTACTATGTTTGAAATTTGTCAAGGGCAAGGTCAAACCTACCGCTAAAAATTGGACAAAATAATTTGAATTTTCTACTACCCCGTTAAAAATCTATAAATAATTTCCATGTTTGACCTTGGTCTGAAGGCCATCGTCAAATCAAACCGCCAACATTTAAATAAAGATTTGAATTTTCTAACACCAAGCTCAAGAGTCCCACCCCCAAACACACACACACGCTCCACCCTTCCAAAATAATTTTGAACGAACGCCGTAAAGTTTGGCAACTAACCAAATTGTTACCTCGTTTTATTGGGGAGAGGGGAGGTTGTTTAAAATGGAAAGCAAGCCTAATCGGTGTGTTTGGAAAAACTTAGATAATGTATTTCTTTATAAATAAAGAGAGTTTAAATAAAAGGGATGTCTTGAATTGTAGCGTTAATATTGTTAAATATAATACCATGAGAATTTCCCTTATAATAAATTATCTGGCCTTAGAAACCTTTATTTTACTAATATTTTAGTTCAGTGAAAGGAGCAAATAATTACTTAAAAATTACACATATGAAAACGGGGACAAATAATTAAAAGAAACCTATATAGGAAGATAGAGGACAGTGATAATCACTTTCAATATTAAAAATCGACCCATTAATAACAAAGATATTGTATAAATAAAATTGAGACACACGAACAAACACACTTCTGAACTGCTCAATTTGATAGCCTTCTGAAAAGTTAAATTTTCTTTACGCGTTTCTGATTGGTTAATTGTAGTTTAGGATGGGGCAATAAAATTAACAATCTGCCGGCATAGTCCGCCATTTGAGAAAAACTAAAACACAGACAGATTGAGAGCAGATGCAAAGCATTGATGTTGAATGCCTTTGCCGTCTGGACGATAGCGGTCTGAACTTGAACCATTAACCGCCAGTCAATCTTGTGATTGTGTGATTTATTCTTTACTTGCGGTAAGATAAATAAGTTTATTGATATTTCATTAGCATGTACAGGTCACACAGATAGTGCGCCATAATTTTGTGTTGTTCGACATTGCCTATTGGAAGAGATTACGACACCCTAAATAGGAAATGCCTAAGCAGACTTAGAAGGAAATGAAATTAAATTGTGTTTGAATATTGCCATAAAAATCTTACGACTGTAAGTCCAGAAGCTACTAGCAGTTTTCTGCAGTGCATTAGTGTTCAAATAACACATGAAAACCTACATAGGATGTTTGCACTAAATATTTAACAGGTCACAAGAAGAACATTGTATACCCCATCTGATTCTATGGAAGAAAATCAATGCTTAAGGGGTCAGTGGCGTTGCAGCCACATGGGAACAGTATGAAAACACTGGAAGAAAAATGGTCAAACAAAAATAGGGTTTGGTGCAATTGGTTGGCACACGTAGCTGACCCTCCTTTTGAATGTATTATTGATAAAATTGTGGAATGATATTATAGATATGATATAAAGAGGGGAACATAACCTTCTTATTTCAGGGTTGAATTGCCAAATTGAAAAGTGACATAACCCCTGGAAATTCAGAACCTGTGGGCACAGAGAGAGCTTCTTATATAACTGCAAGCTTCCTGCCACATCAGCATCCAGGGGAACCTGAAATACTTGTTTTTCTTGAAGATTCTCAAGCCACCACCACAGACAGGCTTTTAAGATAAGTCCATTAAAATTGGCACTTGAGGACCCATCCTTATCATTCCACCCAAATACAAGAAATTAAAAGGGGTCATGATGAAACACACAAACCCTCAAATCATTGACAGAATTCTTATCCAGTGTTAACATATTCCAGTAGGGAGTACAAACCTATTGATATTTTAGACTTATCATTGTATGGACAGGATGTCCACCCTATTTATTTAAAACTTGTAAATAAAGAAACATTTCTTTTGATTTGAAAATTCCTGTTCCAGAAAATTGAGGTTCGGGAATATTAAAATTGTAATATAATTATATAAATTTACACACAGTCTTACTTAATTCAATTATATTGAGTTACAGTTGTGTTTGTTTTATTGACACATCACTATACCTACATTACCCTAGACACGTAGCCATATAACATACCCAGAAAATATTTCCCAGAGTGAGATCTCAGAGAGGTAGCGGATAGGTACCCTGAGAATACAACATCATCAACAATTAGACTCAGGGACTTACACAGCTTGACTTCACTCTGTTTACACTTAGTTGAGTAACACCAATAACCTCTCATCTTACCACAAATACTTCATAAATAGGTTCCTTAGATACCTTGAGGATTGGGTCATTCTGGTTGACTAAATCAAATGGCTTTGAAGAGTATCATGACTCCAAACTTACCAGTAAACATTACCAGACAATCTCAAATATTCAGTAAATATTAACAAACAATCTCAAATACTGCAATATACTACCCACCGGCGTGGAAAAATAAATAAATGCTGTAATCAACAGAAACACTGTGATAATAACGTATAATTCAAGAACATGAAGAAGCAAAAATTTAGTCATATTTTATTAACAAAGAAAATATAATACTGCATTTAAGTAGCTGGAAGCCTCTGTAGCATAGTGGTTGTGCACTGGCTTCATAGCTCAGTGGTCTGTGGTTTGATCCCCAGATGAGGTGGGATTTTTTTTAGGCCGCAAATGGCTCCTGGGTCGACCCAGCCTCAAATGGGTACCAGAGCAACTCTGGGAAGGTTAAGGCGGTAAATTAATATGAAACAAATATAAAGGTATGTTATCAGGCACTCGCAGGAAATAAAGAAGTAGAACACCAGACAACAGAAAAACAACAGACATGAGTGGCTTACCCAGGATTTGAACACTGGACCTTCCGTGCGACAACCCCGCCTAGCCATGCAAGCGAATCACACTATCCGCTCTGCCATCTACACATCATCATAAAATGATGTTTCAATGGCAGGTCAATAGTGCGAACCACAATACACGACACCAGAATTGTGGTTCGCACTATTGACCTGCCATTGAAACATCATTTTATGATGATGCGTAGATGGCAGAGCGGATAGTGTGATTCGCTTGCATGGCTAGGCGGGGTTGTCGCACGGAAGGTCCAGTGTTCAAATCCTGGGTAAGCCACTCATGTCTGTTGTTTTTCTGTTGTCTGGTGTTCTACTTCTTTATTTCATGCGAGTGCCTGATAACATACCTTTATATTTGTTTCATATTAATTTACTGTTTACAGGCCTCAGGTTTCCCTCCCTTATTTGTAATAAATGAAGGTTAAGGCGGCCGGAGTGATGCTGACCACATCACCCCTAGTGTGCAGACGGTCAAGAAAATATGAACCTAACACCATATTCCCAATATGCCTCAATGGGCGTGTAACGGGATCCTTTACCTTTATCTTCCTTAAGTAGTATACTGTACAGCAGCATAAGCATTTATTCATTAGTATTATAATATGTAAAGGGCAGACAGCCATGGAAGGAAACTATCATTAACACTAGGCATTCCTCTTCTCTTCTTGATCCTTGGCCCCTGACTGACAAAGCATTCAGTGGCCATCACGTTTAGTGGCGTCTTGTAGGGCAGCAACAAACTGTGCCCATTCTGCTTGGTCGGTGGCCATCTTTTGTGCTATGCCCCACCTCTGGTTAACGCTTTGCATCTCAGCCTCTACTGTTATCCGCCAAGTTGTATTTGGTCTGCCTCTCTTTCATCGTCCTTCTGAGGTCCATAGCATAGCAGTTTTGGTGATGGTGTAAGGGTCCCTTCTGAGGGCTTGGTCAACACTGTACCAGCATCTGCCTGCAATGATGGTGTGCATGCCTTTTTGACTGCACTGTGTAAGCAGTTCCTGGTTGGAGATGGTATTCGGTCCAAAAATTCAAAGGAGTTTCCTTAGGTAGGTTGTGTAGAATGAGGATAATTTGGACATGTCCTTTCCTGTTACTCTCCAGCACTCCACGCCATACAAAAATGCCTAGCCTTCTCGGATAAGGGTGAAAAAAATTAGGAGGTCCCATGTACAAGTTGCGCACGTTAAAAATCCCACAGCAGTTGGAAATCATAAACAGTAAGCCTATCAGGCCGCTGCCCTGGCAAAATTTAAAAAATTAGAAACCTTCGCACCACAAAAATATTTATAGAATGTGTGATCCCTATATACCCACACTGGGATTCTCGACGGTGATATGGAGTTCGTACACTGTGCTGAGATCCTCCTTGTGTGATCTAAGGGAGAAGATTGGAGCACTGATGGAGTTGTCCGTGTACAATGAAGATAGTCCTTAAAACCAAACCAACCCTTTAACCTAACCCAAACCCTGTTTCGAGCTTTTCCACACAGCAAGCCTTAACTTAACACCAAGGCTGTTTCGAGCCATGTCAAAATTAATAACGCCCGACAAACAGGGAGGCCGTTTTAAAAAGTTTAAAAAAAAAATACAACTTGAAGCGAAACACCGCGTTTTTTTTTTTTTTTAATTTGTTTTGCAAATGTGGCGGTCCCGTGTCTACTGTCGCGCACTTCGGTCGTTTTGTTTAATGCCGACGAAAAATATCCCGATCCTCTGAAGGGTTATACGTGACATTTTACTGACTTTAGCAATTTTTAAAAAGAAAAAATACCCCGTTCAATCCTTGATGGGTTATAATCAAGATACTTACCAATGGAAATTGCATTTCTTCTCCCATGGCGAGACTTGTTTGCTTCTTAGGTGAACTCTTGGTTTCAATGTTCCTTCGTTGACAACTGTCAACTAACCAAAACAACAACACCAAACTATAATAGTGACTTTCGTAGCATTGCCTTGGAATCAAACACTGGGGATTAACTTGCTCATAGAAACTGAAACTGAAAGTCTTTATTACAAACCCTGTTTCTCGGAATTCCTTATCACTTTCGATAAAAGCAAGGTTTTAATTTTCATGTGACTCATTTTTTTTTTTTTTAAATTAATGAAGATAAACAGAAATCCCGTTCAACCTCTGATGGGTTATAATTAGGATATATATATTGTTTTCAATTCCAAATAATATGAACAACTGCCGACATGAGAAAGTGGCATCACATTTGAAAATAGGGATACTCACACTTGTGCTTAGGCCTATACGTTAAATAATAAAATAAAAAACAAACAAACAAAATCAAGAAGAAACTATGAACAAGAATAATATTAAAGTGGAGGGGTGTAAAGGCCTGGTGGTTCTAGTTATATAACGGACTTTACCAGATATTTAATTGACTTTCATCTGTTTAAAGTCACATGCATTCCCTCCCTTATTTGTAATAAATGCATTGTAAGAACAGCATCAGACCTTCACAGTGTAAATGCAAATCAGCAGGTAATATAGGGAGATAATTATAAAATCCCCATGTTCTGTGCTGAGCGTTCGGCGAACGTCAATGCGATATTACCCCCTACATATGAAATTGGGAACACGACAGGGCCGTAGATAGGACTTAATAAAGGGGGGTTAATACAATTTTTTTTTTAGTGTACTATTTTGGTACCGGTACAGTATAATTTCCTTCCCTGGGAGGGGTTTGAACCTTCGCCCCCTTTCCATATCTACGGACCTGGAACACCCGTTATAACTGCGGGAAGACGACTGCCCTATTTTTAGTCTTAAGGTTTGCCTAATAATCATCATCAGGGCCGGATTAAGCCAAGAAGGACCTATAGGCTTTTTGGTGTCTGGGCCTCCTTCACTTCTTCTTCTTTGACCCTTAGCCGCCGACCGTCAAAGCAGTCAGTGGCCATCACGCCTAGTGGCGTCTTGTAGGGCAACAACAAATTGATTCCACTTTGCTCGGTCGGTGGCCATCCTTCGTACAGTGCTCCAACTCTGGTTCATTCTTTGCATCTCAGCCTCCACAGTCCTCCGCCAGGTTGTTTTTGGTCGGCCTCTCTTTCGTTTTCCTTCAGGGGTCCAAAGCATAGCTGTTCTTGTGATGGCATCGGGGTCTCGTCTGATTCGTTGTTGTTTCCGTAACTTTAATTTTTTTTTACATAGACAGGGGTGTCAGCCCTATGCTAAAACCCCCAACCTGGAGGACCAGGGTGTCAGCCTTCACTTAGTCGACAATAATTAATTTTTTTTTCCCAGACCCCTCAGTATGATGATGTTTCACTGGCGAATCTAGGAATTGTCTAAGGGAGGGGCGATACATCCGAATAATAAGGCTCGACCCTCCCCCCCCCCCCCCCCCATCCCGTTTCTTATTTACGCATATTTTTAGACAATTAAAAAAGAAAGAACGAATTTTGAAAAAATGTGACAATTTTTTTTTTTAATTAATGAAAAAAAAATATATCTCCCGTTCAGCCTCTGGTGGGTTATAATTAGGATTAATATTGTTTTCAATTCCAAATAATATGAACAACTGCCGACATGAGAAAGTGGCATCACATTTGTCAAATCAATGTAAATAGGGATAATCACAATTGTGCTTATACGTTAAATAAATAGAAAGAAAAAAAAAACAAACAAACAAAATCAAGAAGAAACTATGAACAAGAATAATATTAAAGTGGAGGGGTGTAAAGGCCTGGTGGTTCTAGTTATATAACGGACTTTAACAGATATTTAATTGACTTTCATCTGTTTAAAGTCACATGCATTGTAAGAACAGCATCAGACCTTCACATTCCCAGCCACTATATATTAACATGTGTTCGTGTTAAATATTGTTTGACTATATTATGCAGTTCCCTAGGTCTGTCTATTCTCAACACCTCTTCTATATTTATAGGTAAGTTGGATGCTTGCAAATAATCTAATATTGGTATTCTCATTTGGTCATACCTCTTACATTTTAACAAGAAATGTTCTATATTATTGTCTTGAAGACATCCTGCACAGTAAGGTTCTTCTATTCTGAAATAGCCTTTTCCCAGCTGTAGTCTGAGAAGTTTCTTATTACTGGGAATTTTCAATTCCCTAGATATCTGACATTTTCTTGTTGGAGCCTTGAACATCTTATATGCATGTCTTCCTTTCAGATTTTTATCCCACTCTGCTTTTCATTCATCTGTTATTAAATCTTTAATTAAGCTCTTAATTTCTGATTTACTCATCCCTACATTTATTAGATTTTTATCAGATCTACCTTTCTTGGCTTCTTTATCTGCCTTTTCATTTCCTACTATGCCAACATGTGAAGGTATCCAAGCAATTAAGACTGAACATCCTCTGGAATATAAGTATGTAGTAGCCAAAAATATCTCCTCTGCTATATCAGGTCTACTACATTCTCATAAGTTTCTAAGTGCTTTAATTGTTGAAAGAGAGTCAGTTAAAACTGTTAATTTTTTGGGAGGGTTATTAGAGAATATTTCTAGTGCTTTTAGTATTGCCACCATCTCTGCAGTGAAAATGGATGTATTTTCCATGATGCTATATTCTTTTGTCATTTTCCATATTGGAATATATATTCCTATCCCCAATTTGCCATCCTCTCCCTTAGATCCATCTGTGTACACAGTAATGCTGTCTTTTGATATTTGTTGTATATATTTATTGGCTGTGTTTTTAATATTTTCTATATTATTTGTTTTCTTAAGTATTTCTGCTAGGTGGTAGTCCGTGTCTGGTTTCTTGATCTCCCAGGGCAGAATCACTGGCTTGTATTCACAACTTTTATTAATTGATGTAAATAATGTACCCAGATGGACAATTTCCTCCATACACTTCCATCCTGTAGGGTATCTAGTGGTATTCATTGGCTTGGCCTGAGTTGTTAGTTTGCATCTGGTAAAAGCTGTATGTGCTGGGTGAGACTTATCTAACATAACTCTGTTCATGTAATTTAGTCTTAACTCTTTTCTCCGTAATTCTAAGGGTGTGATTCCTAAAGCCACCTCTATCGCTCCCATTGATGTTGATCTGATTACACCTGCTATTGTACATAAAGCCTGATGCGGAATTCTGTCTAATTTAATCTTGTTACTGTGTGCAGCAGAGTCATATATTATACTTCCATAATCTATTTTTCCTCTAATAAAAGATTTATAAAAAGTGAGCATTGTCTTAGTGCTTGCACCCCATCCATTACCTTTCAAATATCTTAATAAGTTAGTCAATCCCCTGCAAGACTCCACTAGTTTATCTATGTGTTTATTCCAGTTCAGCTGTTGGTCCAATATCATTCCTAGATATCGAGTGGTTTGCACTGTATTAATGTTTTGCCCTTGGATATTTATGTCTATAATTTTATTTTTTACAACCCTACCTTTACTGAAGATCATTCCCAATGTTTTATTTGTATTCAGCTGAAAACCCCATTTTGTCATCCATTTACATACTTTATTTATTTGCTTCTGTAGATCCTTATATAATTTTGGCAGATGTCTCCCAGTCCTCCATATAGCAACATCATCTGCAAACTGTGACAATTTATTTGTTATATCATTAAATTCCTCACCTAAATCATTTACCATTATTATAAAAATTGAAGGGGAGCCGCGCTGGTGTAATGGCTTCGGCGTTGTACTGGCGACCAGGTGTTCATGGTTCAAACCCGGGCGTCGGCGTTTGAAGAAATGTTTACGGCCGGAAATTTGACTGAATAGCCTGAACGGCTCCTGTGATAAACCCTCTGTGGATGGGAAGGAGCGAAGCTCCTGACCGGGTTGGAAGGAAAGTCCTCAGGTTCCCCAGCCTCGCAATGACATGTCATTGGGCCGAAGGGCTGAAAGCCCAAGTGCCGCTGGTTAAGAAAAGAAAAATAAAAATTGAAGGAGACATTACTGATCTTTGGGGTATTCCATTTTGTTGTTCATACAGTTCTGATCTATCATTGTTTACCTGAACAGTGAAATATCTATCTTGCAGAAAATTCTCTAAATAATTATATATTTTACCGGTTACTCCTATCTTCTTCATTTTAAAGAGAGCACCCTCTCTCCAGCATTCATCATAAGCCCTAGCTATATCTAAAAATACTACCAGTTTTTTCTTTCTTTTGAAATCCTGATTTTACTTCATGTTCCAATTTAATTATTTGATCCATAGTGCATCTGTTCTTCCTAAATCCTGACTGAGTTTGATTATATAAATTATTCTTTTCCAAATAAAACTTTAAACTTTTATTTACTATGGTTTCTAATATTTTACCTAGATGAGAAGTTAAAGAAATAGGACTGTACAAATTGGCATCATGGGCATCTTTTTCTGGTTTTAGTACTGGAATAATTACTGCTGTTTTCCATGTGTTGGGAATTTTTCATGTAATCCAAATTTTGTTAAACATGGATGTTATAATTTCCATGGCACTTTTTGGTATGTGTTTCAAGATTTCGTAGCTTAAGATGTCATGCCCCGCTGATGTATTTGTTTTGTCCTTTATTGTATTTTCAACTTCTTCCATTGTAATATCTGCATTTAAATATGATAAATCTTCAATATTATAAGGTACTTCGATTCCGGTACTTCTTTACTGAGTTTTTTAAGAAG
Organism: Oreohelix idahoensis; assembly: GCA_024509875.1. NCBI lineage: Eukaryota > Metazoa > Mollusca > Gastropoda > Stylommatophora > Oreohelicidae > Oreohelix > Oreohelix idahoensis. Next base: position 182,013 of record JAMPIV010018607.1, on the reverse strand, counting down.
TGTTGCTCTTCTGTTGACTTCAGCCTGTCCTAGATTTTCCTTAGAACTAACTCTATGGTAGTACCTGGCCAGCACCTCTGCTTTCTGCCAGTCAGTCTCTGCCATTTCAGGTCTTTTTATATTAGGTATTATCATATGTTTAGTCATATGTATTATCATATACAACTCGAAAGCTTTATTTATACAGTAACTCAAACATATTAATTTCTTCACTGGTGACCTTGTCCCATTTAAATCCTGTTCTATGCAAGCACCCATATATGAAAATATAGTATGTAACTTTTTGGCTGCTGTTTTCGTTGTTCTGCATTTTTCAGAGCCATACAATAGGACTGACTTGATAACTGAGTGGAAGATTGTTATTTTTGTGTCGGACTTTATTTCTTTTGGTTTGTATACGTTTCCCAGTACGGTAAAAGCCACTCTTGCCTTTTGTATCCTTATTCTGATATGTTGTTGATTTTAGAACCTTGCGCAAACTATTGGATTTTGTTTTGTGCATTATTTTGATATCATTCTCTGTTCCTCCAACTTTGACTACATTGCTGCCAAGATATGTGATTCTACATCTTGTAGGGGCATTTCCTCAAGTGTAACTTTGTAATTTGCCACATTTATTCTCACAGTCTGTATGTTTTCTATGTGTGTTCTCAAACTCAACTGCCGTGATCTCTTATAAGGTATTCTTATGTTTTATTGCATCGGATTACGGGACAAGAGCGAGGTCGTCGCAAAATCTATCAAGCTATCTTTTTTTAAGAGTCTACTCAATTCCATTTCCTTTGGCTTGTATGATTATTTTCATAATCCATTCTATAAACAGTTAGAAGAGAAATGTTGAAAAGGGGCATCCCTGCCACACTCCACTTCTTATATCAAACGGTTTAGCAAGCTGTACTTCATAAAGAATTCTGCATGTTATGTTTTCTTTGTCAGGTTAATTCACTTCAGGGGTACCCCATTGCTTCATCAGCTTCCAAAGGGATTTTCAGTATACACTGTCAAATGCTTTTTTGTAGTCCAAAAATCCAATGTAAAGGGGTTTTTTATTTTGTCTTTTTCATTCTACTGATGCTGTGAAGCCTAGTGAGGAGCTGGTGTTTGGTGTTCTTGAGTCAAGTGTGTCACATGCACTGGCTACTGTGAGCCCGTATTGTATGATTTCAGTGATGTTGTCTGTCCATTTGCCTCTTTTCTTCCCAGTGCCCTGAAATTGGATCTTCTACTGTTGTAGACGAGTAATGGTAATTTATCAGGCTCCATTCTAATGAGACAGTTAAACCACTTAATTTTCTTTTTCTCTATACACATGATGTAGGATGTAGTTCTTACAATTTTTCAGATGCTATCATTTCTCATTCTGTCTCTCCTGATAACATTAATGGCTTTTCTTAAATCTTATTTCACAGGGTATAATTTTCCTCTACTGTGCTTTAGTCACTGGCTGCGTTTGACACTGATAGATAAGAGTTGATAAGTACATACAATTTATCAGCTATCGTTTAGTTTCCATAGCGATATTCTTATGCCTGAGTAGTGGTGACGGCTGGGAAGTCTCTACGCTGGCTTTATGATATCATGTTTCAAATTTTCTGACAAGTCTACCATTTTCTATACAAATGCTTCCTAGAGCCTGTTTAAGCCTGATGTTCATGGCATGTATGTTAAGTGGGCATGGAGATCTGCTGATCATCATATTTTCTGTCTTTGATGTGTACATCTTCATGTTATATTTTTTGCACTGGTTGAATTAAGAGCATTTTTATTATTTTGCTGTCATCTTCATACATTAGACTTTCAATCAATACCCTTTAGCTCCCCAAGGAGCATAAGCCTTCAACAAACACATGCCAAGTCCTCCTGTCACGCGCCATCCGCTCAAGTTCTATGTTTTCCTCATCATTTTCACTTCTGTATCCAGTTCTCTTCTCCATGTGTTTTTTGGTCTACCTCTGCCTCTCTTTCCCTGGGGATTCCAGAACAAGGACTGCCTTGTAATGCTATCAACAGGTTTCCTCAATGTGTGTCCTATCCATCACCACCATCTTCTTCTCAACTCTTGTTCCACTGGCACTTGTCTGGTTCTTGTCATCAGTTCCACATTTGTGGCTTTGTCATACCATTTCAATTCTTCTATTCTACACAAGCACCCGTTTATGAAAGTCTGTAGCCTTTTGGTTGTTGTTTTTATTAGACTTTGTTGACCGTCTGCAAAAAGTATTTCATTCAGTGGGTTGTATTCTTCACTTTCTTGGTCTACTTCATCTTTTGGGTTTGTTTCTAGGTTATTTTGTCCATAGAAATGTTTAACAGTAGTGGTGATAGAACACAGCCCTGTCAAACTCCTGTGGTTGTATCTGTGACAGGTTATGAGAATAGACTACAGTTAATCCGTCCGCTTGATTCCCATCGTCGCACCTAATTACATTGAACCTGGCGTTCCACCTTTACCCCTCATTGGCATGCACGGTTTGTTACGCATAATCCATGCCTTTTCGCTATCTGTCTAACTCATAGTGTTAGCCACGCCTATTTGTCTTGTTTCACGCGCTGACGAGCGGCTATTCAGAACTATAACTGTCATTCCTTCTAAAGGGGATGGGCCAAGTACATTTGCCTGAATCTCGAAGGGAGCAGAGCTGTCAAAATTACGACATACTGACAGTTGCACGGGCCCAAAAACATGTGCGAGGTAATGGCTTTGAAGTTCCCCTACAAGCTTGACAATCACTGAGATCAGAACCTTTGTTGTTGATTAACACCGGTTAACAGAGCGAACGGAGAAATCCTTTATCTTGGAAGAAAGACCCACAGATTTGAACGGAGTGCCCAAGGCGCGATTTCCGTCATCTTCCAGCGAAACAACACTATTAGGGTATAAATATTATATCTCCTAAAATCAGTTATCAGTCGCTTCAGGAAATTTTTGAAATATCTAGCTCGATATTATAAGAGCCATAGTACAAAGTGGATTACTCAGATTTCGTGGAGATAGTTTAATTTTTCTGTTTTTGAGGTAATATAGATATTAGCATTTGTGTGATTTCTTGTGTTAAGTTTATCAGAATAATTCACTGAAATTTCTAGGCGCTTAAAATGGTGTATTAAATAACGCATAGCTATTTTATTCCAGATGGTTTAATTAACTAATAAGACGCTAGGTGATTGATAATTGATGGAATACAATTTACTTCTATCCATTTTGTGTAATTTTATAAATGACTAGTGTTCATATCACGTGTTAAAAGCAATAAGATAAGCTAGACACTTGCGGTTTCTAATCTAATTTAATAACGGAGTGGTTAAGAGGTCTTACCTTCACGCGTGTTAGGTTAGGATACTTATATTGTGGTAATAATGTTTGTATTTCTTCCTAAATCTATGCTGATCAAAAACCCAGCGAACTAGCGGTCTTATGGTCTTATAATCTTATAAGCATCCAGAGATATTATAATATTGTTGAGTCTTTGTGTTGTGACCTGTGCGGTCCATTTTCTTCATTCATGAGAGAGACCAAACAAAAAGACAATAATTGTAATATTAACAGGACCTGAACATTACCAGATTTTTATATCAATCTCATCAGCCAGCTGTGGCAAAATATATATATATTTCTGACATATGACAGTAGTTTTTTTCACGGGGATTATACTCAAGAGAACTCACTGTCCCGACTCGGCCATCAACTCAGAGTACAGCCGATCATTGTTATCATTAACAGTTTCATAACGTAACAGAGTGTCTCAGCAACCATAGGCTAGACAACACCGGACCCATATATTTTTTTGTCCATTATGGTGCCCATCACTACTAAGACTTATTCCAACCAACTAAACGCAGTAATACCGGAATTATCCAGGAACAATAATTAATGCACCAACTTCAGCGACTACCTTATTTAAGCAGTCAGCACCTAGGATAGTCTGGGGCTGGATTTTTGGCAAATAATCTGACACTGTAGGGTCAGAGTACTTATTGTTTGTGCCCAAGGAATACCTGCGACAACTATTGGGTAAGCGAATATGAGTGTGGCCACAGTATGAATGGATGAATGAACAGAAAGAGAGAAACACATTTTCCCTTTGTTACCACCATCATACAAAACTTCTTTTTTTTTTTTCTCACTAACCTGAGTATTTACGAGATAGTTTAATTAGGAACTGGTTCTTTTCCCTTAATGACTATCCCATACCTTAGTGTTAAATTTTGATCTTTTGGGAATTACCTCGGTTGGGAATCTTCTTTTCATTTCCTTTACCAGAGGGAGGACCTATTGGGTTAATTTCATTTTGTCTGTAAACCATGCTTTATTGATGTATATGCTTGATGTTGTGATTTTCTAGTGATAATAAACTTAATAAACCTTAAGTTATCGTGTTGGTCAACCCCTGCCCATATATGTTATCCATAGTTTGTTTTCACGTTTGTGGTATTAGTCACAGAATTGTGTGTATGTGGGTGCAGTGTAACTTGTATCTTGTATAAGGAGAGAAAGTGTGTCTGATGTAAATATAGTCATAAAGATAGGCTGGATTAGAGAAATTACTCAATCCAGAGACTGTTCTTTCTCTTACACTATCACCTCGTGAGAAAAACTATTTCTTACACCTTACTCTCACATAGTTATCACTATCACCTCTGCTCGGATAGGACCATAAACGTCTCAGACCTATCTTATAAAATTTACGACAGTATCAAATGCATCAGTGAGTCGATCGTTTGTTCTTACTATAGTTTTGCATTATGGTGCAGACCTCTCACATTGCCTAATAGCTTCTCATGTATTCCATAGTCTTCCAATACTTTCCAAAAAATATTTCTAACCACTCTGTTGCAGGCCTTTTCCTGGTCTACAAACAGTATATTTAGATGACTGTCATATTCGACTGTTCTTTTACAACTGTCTTAAGATGAAAAAAGCATCTCTACATCCCATTCCTTTCCTAAACCCGAACTAGGCCCTACTTAACTGTGGTTCGACAATGGGTCTCATTCCCTGCTCAAGAATTTTAGTATACATTTTCTTAAGTGTGATGTTTGGCAGAGAGAGAACTCTGAACTTTTCTCATGTTTTAGATGTGAGTTTTGAGGGTAGGGTTTCACACTGAAAGATCTTGAAGGAGAGAGTTGATTTTGGAAAAAAGCATTTACTGGCTGTTGACAAGGGCAGTATTTTGTGATACCAGGAATTAGAATGAAAGTTGATCCAGTACTATAGTGTTGGAGGAGCTGAGATAATTTTTGTATACTGCTGATTGTGTGTCAGGGATTTATTTTATGGGTGTGGCATGTGCAGATGACAAACAACGCTAGGGGTATGAAGTAACACGACGCCACTAGTACAGTTCCATGACATTTATTTACACTGTTACACAAGTCCGGATTATCACTCACATTGTCAAGCACACTGATATACTACTTGGGCTAACACTGCCTGTAGGATATAACTTTTAACTACAATATTCACGGGCTGGCTGTACGGCCACACACTAACAGTACACACACAACGTTTCTATGTGTGGCATACAATCCTCGCACCAATACATTCACCATCCAGGTGTAAATCATTTATCACAAGTGATTGATGGCATGAAACATCACCATATAGATTCTCTAAGAATTGCTTTCAGGTGGGAACCAGACAACGCCTGGATTTATTCAAACATTACTCTAATATAGCCACAAGGTGGGCAATACAACAATGCCGTACTCCACAGTAGCTCCAAAGCGGGACCAACTCATCGCCTTAACATGTTCTCCACGACCACTATCAGAGTTCCTCCAGGAACACTCCTAGATAGGAATGACATCGCCTATACAACAATAGGTAAGACCTATACCACAATCACTATATCCTTCACAACTGTGGTTTCCCACTGTCACAAAATACGAGCACACAGCTCAACCACAAATTACAGACTGTCCCTAGTCAGATTCGGGTACTCTCTCAGTCACCCAGACTTGTGTTCACCAAACATGCTTTCTCCGTACACAGGCAGACGATGACAGGGTAAGACCAAATACCACAGGGAGAAGAGAACTGAAGACAGAAATAAAAGGGCTGAGGAAGACATGGAAGGACCTGGAACTGAAGGTATGGCACAGTATGCCTTACACTCCTTTGGGAGCTGAACAGCTATGATTATATATATATATATATATATATATATATATATATATATATATATATATATAATATAATATATATATATATATATATATATATATATATATATATATATATATATATATATATAAAACAAAACATTAGATCAATTGTATAAAATGTTTGCACACATGTTCATCCACACATTAAAAAAAAAGCCTAATATGAAACAGATCAACCTCTGATGGTAAAATGGCATTTTAGGTCACTGCATCAGCTCAATTTCTGTAACTCAAGCCACAGAAAGCTTCGACACACTGCACATTCACTATAATGTTTTATAATAATTACCAGCTTTAACATATATTCTGTCACAACATAACATCATATAACAAAATATGAAGTATAATACAAACATGTGTTTTAATGACAGGAACAATAAAAATGACGACTTTTTTTTTCACTAGCCATTTTACCCTAAATTGTGGCATCTCTCCATCTTCTTCTCCCGCATCATCCAATTAATGTCATCTTAATTATTAACTCTAGACATCAATAGGAAAGAGAGTAAGTGTTAACCTTTAATCATTATCTTTTTCTCTTTTTTTCTATCTAAACTATTTCAGAAGTGTTTCTTTAATGTTTTTATGCATAGAAAGGTAAAATATATACTATATACTAAGACAAACGTTTGACTAACTGACGCTAGATACGAACCATACATAACTATTCCCACTTATGTACAAATTTGACTTACAGACAGGCGTAAGAACAGAACTCGTTCGTAACATATATATATTTATATATATATATAAAGTCATGCAACATTGGTGTTGAGCTTTATTCAGCGACTTGTTCTCATGAAACATCTTGTCATTCACCTGGTCCATCTTAGCAGAAAAGTAAATCCTGAATCTTATACAGAAGTAAAACTATAATAACAATAAAATTAATATTACATCATGTCATATGAGATGGCTGACTGTGGTCTGTTAGTAAAAGTCTGAAATTTGGGAATGATAATGAAAATAACCCTAACTTGATAAATCTGACTGCAAAAAAGTGGAATTAGGTGATCTCTACTTGCTTGTCTTTTTAATTTGCTCTGTTATTCCCCCGACCACCAATTGTGATGGATTAGGCTTTTTCTCTTTCACTGATAAAGTTTGAGCAGCTGATGGTTTTCGTTGTTGCAATGGTGGTAGTCTTGATGGTCTCTGAGATGTTTTGGATGGTTGAGATACGGATGTTCTAACAGGTGTTTTGGGGGAAATACGAATTTCAGAAGAAGGTGGTGGTAAATTCTTTGATGGATCGGACGAGATTGGTTTCAAAAGCCGTCTTGAGAAAACGGATAATTGAAGTGGTTCAATCTCAGTTTTTTTATCTGGAGCTTGTCTTGGTGATGGTTTTATAACTGATGAAAATTTGGTAACTGAGGAAACTTTCATCAAGACTGGCTTCTTTGGAGTACTCTCTTGTTGTGGTGATATTCCGTTTACTTGAGATTGAATTTTTCTCCCTTGGACCTTTGCCACAGATGGTTTCACAGGGAATGCAATGACAGGCTGAGGTTGTGTTACCTTCCTTGGAGAATTCTGAGAATTTGGGCTTCGTCTAGCTTGTGAAACATTTAAGTTTTCTTTTCTTTTTACAGGCAGGGGCAAAGTAGCAGTACCTTCTGCACTGTCTTTGGATGACTGTAAATTCTGAGCTGCAGTTACTGTGTTGTTCTCATTTGATTCACATCCCACATGCTTTCTGATTTTGCTGATAAGTTCTTCAAACTGAGGCCCATCCCATGTCATCTGAACAGATTCATCCTAAAAACACAAGAAATATAGAGATGTATAAAACATGCTTAGATTGCAGTTTGAAATTTATAACTCATAATTATAATTTATTACAAATTGTACATTTATTTTATATATTTTTAAATATATTAAAATTTATAACTCACAAACAACTATGCATTGTGAAATGAGACTTCTGAGGTAATGATCTGTTAGTTTTATACAAATGGTATTCAGCAGTTTTTGGAATGATGAAACTTTTATTAAAACCAGATATTTTTTTGGAAACTATATGAAGGTTTTAAGGTTATATAATTTCTATTTATATCTATTTGTATATTATATCTAGAACAGTCCCAACTATGATGGTTTGGTCATGTCTGCAGAATGGGAGAAGATCGGAAACCACAACAAGTATGGGAAACTAAGAGCCAGGGATCCAGTCCTTCAAGACGACCTAAAATCCACCGGGAGGACAACATTAGACAATCTCTGAAGGACCAAGCACTAGATTGGAACCAGGCCAGGAGAAAGACAGCCGATGGGATAGTATGGCACTTTCTCTGGCAAACCTCAACACCCTAGGGTAGAAGAGGAATGACTCAGTAAGTAAGTAAGTAAGTCTATTTGTCTGCCTCCTGTAAAAATCAGAGTTAAAAACTTGGTTATAAAGAATCTGATTGCAATGTCTATGGGATGATGGAGCAATGGGGAGACTGACAACCTTAAGAAATGCAATATAACAACAAACCAGCCTGCAAAATATGTACTCAGCTTCTCTGACACTCAAAAATACAAACAGTAGATGAATGAAAGAATTAGCAGTCAGTATAGTTTAGGCATAAATTACACATTCTAGTGCGATTGGTGAATGTTCAAGATGTGACTGACAGAAAATTTGGAACAAAAATTCTTAATATTTAAAAAGAACTACAGCTTTAAAAAAAACACACTTTGAACATAAAAAAATAGAAGAATTATAGTTCTCCCACTCTGACTATGGGAAAATTATAGAAAAGAAGATAAAGAACACAATACAAAGATAACATAAATTAATGCAAAAGTAACTCATCAAAATGAAAATTGTGTAACACAGTGAAATAAATCTTTGTAACCAACAACATGCAAATTAGAGAGTCAAGTGATGAAGACCACGGGTCACAGTGAAAGAACGTACACCCTTATGATAAGGTAACACCTACTAGTTTTGGTAGGCTTAACTTTTGCTGCTTATCTGATTATTTGTCAGTGCAAACTGCTTAGGGGTCATTTATTTCTAATCATATTTAAAATAAACTACCATTTTCTTAAGCATTTTGTGGGACATATTAATAACTTTATTACTTACTTACTTAGTCGTTCCCCTTCTACCATGAGGTGTGGAGGTTAATAACTTTATTAATGACTTTAATCCGTAGTTCTAATGGGGTAGCTCATTAGGGGAAGATAAACCAATGTAATCTTAAATAAATTATTAACTTTTCCTCAGCTGTGCTGAGATAGCTCATTAGAATCGAATAAAACAATTCATTCATAACCCTCCACTCCCAAAGGAGCATAGGCCTTCAACAAACACATGCCAAGTCCTCCTGTCACGTGCCATCATCTCAAGTTCTTTCCATGTTCTCCTCATCATTTTCACCTCTGTTTCCAGCTCTCTTCTCCATGTGCTTCTTGGTAATGTCCGAACATTCCAGGTGCCAAATCTGAAAGTTCTCCTAGAAGAAAGAAGGTTAGTCAGCAACACAGACTCCTTTCGGCTTTCTCTGTGTTGCATCATACGCCTCCCTGCGAGAGGACCTTCCCCTGTCTTGGATGGCTGTGTTTTATTTTCTTTATTTGACTTGTCCATAATTGTTGAAGTTTTTTGTGGTTTAAATTTTTTACGGGATGGGGTAACCGGCCCCATGCCCAACCCTCCTTAGTTGCTTTCTACGACATGCTTGGCAGGGAAAAATAAAACAATGCAACGTTGAAATTATTATTAACTTTTTTCCTTAGGTAGCTCATCGGTGAAAGACAAACTAGTGCTATGGTATAAGATCATAAGTTGATTAACAGTCATATAAAGCAATGTAACAAACTAAACCGTACACTGAGTTTCCAACTTGAATGCTAGCCATTTAAAGTCTGACCTCGACAGTGCAGATTACGCTGGCTTGGCCAAGTCTGCCGCATGGAAGATGGTGATGGTTGCATCCCGAAAGATATCTTCAACGGACAACTGGCAGATGGCAAAAGAACAGTTGGGTGACCGCAGCTAAGATTCAAAGATGTGTGCAAGAGAGACATGAGGGCACTGGACATAAATCCAGCAACCTCGGAGGATGAAGCTGCCGATTGCACCAAGCGGCGATGCTATCTACGGCAACACCTCAGATTGGATGAAAAGAAGCTCAGACAACAAGATGAAGAGAGGAGAAAACATCGAAAGGAAGACCAGGAAAATAAGCAGCTGAGGGCTGTCACCTCGGGGCGCATTCCCATAGTCAGTTATGACAGAAGGGATTATTATTATTATAAAGTCTGACAATTTCTTAAGCAGAAGTCCACTTTTATGCAAATCTTAGTGAGAGAAAAACTCTAGAATTAGATTTATATTAATTGTAAGAAATTTTGGAAGCAATTTTTTTTCACAGTTTTATGGTGTCCAGGATTCAAGATCATACATTATTAATAAAACTACATATAGATCTGTCATACAGAAGTAAGCTACCTTAGTAAAATTTATATACAGCAGCTGTGTCATGACCAGACTCATGGGGCCAGTTGGTGGCCATGTCATGCTCTCCATCAGAAGGGGTAACAGCGGTTTTTTCAGTGCATCAGCCAGGCTGACTTCACGACGGCAGTTTGCAGAAAGGGCATATTTCTGCGTGACACAAGAAATCACAACTTTGCAGCCTCGTACACCTCTGTCAATTTTGTCATAGAGGGAGTCGCCTCCTCCCATCTGTTTGATGTCCAACCAGCAGCTAAAGCCCAGTGATGACAGACGCTCATAGAGGTTTATAATATTCTTTTGCTTGCCCCACTGATATGATAAAAATACATCCGGAGACTCTGCAGCCTATAAACAAAAATATGAGGAAAAGTCAATTAATAACATCTTGTGTCCATAAATGACATTTTTTATACTGAATGACTCTTGAAAATACTGGTACTGAACAAAACAGAATACTTTACTCTTTCAGCACCAAGCAATAAAAAACAAAGGTGGGATATCGGTCGTCCTCCCGACAGACAATCATGGACATGCTATAATGTTCACTGGTAGTTAAAGAGTCATGCTGGTTAACACAAGTTAAAAAATGAAAGCTAAGCAGCTAAAATGAGACTACTCTTCACTTCAGCAATCACCCCTTCACATTTATGTGGCTATTATTACAGATAATCTGATCAGTACTAATGGTGTGATTAATTGCTTAAAATGCTCCAAATCCTTTATTGAATCATGACTACTTTAATTTTTTTAATTCATCACAAAACTTAATTTATGATAGCAGACTATAAGTTGCAGGGTATGGAAAATGATGAAATACAGCTCAGATTTCATGTTCCAAAAAACAGAAGGTGTCCCAGAGCTGTTACTCAGAATGCCAGCCAGCCAATAAACAATGTTGAGCTGGTTTCAGGGTCTGCTAAATTGAAGCAGCCCTCTGGGTTTATAAGAAAGCTCTAAATATAATGCTCCAAATAAGAAGCTGAAAAAAGCATTCCATTACCTGTTGCAGGAGAAAAAAGAGTGAAAACTCACAAGACACAATTAAGCAAATTTAAAAGGAATGAAACAGTTGAGAGTTGTATATTCTCCTGGTAACACCAGGGTATGTGGCTATGAGCGAGCTGACAAACTAGCAAAGAGAGCACCTTAGTGGGGATCTTGGATATGTATAAGGGAGAGACATTAACACATTAACTACCGCAAGCCGCTGTCAGCGGCTCACAAAATAATCACATTTGGACCGCAAGCCGCTCAGAGCGCCAATCTAATTTTATTAATAAAACGAATGAAAAATGTACTGAAACACTCTCTAATCTGGTTCGAGATTTTAAGTTGCCACCGGAAAACTAATTCCCAAAGCATGGTTGTTGTAGAACACTGAAAAATTGATATTATGTTCATATTTTTCAGCGTTTTAGGTTAGTTACCAAATCGTGTAAAAACTGTTTACCGTGGCAACTAGTGATAGGACTACAAAAAATGCATGTACATCTCGTCTAACGGCTGAATAGGATAGAAACGTGTTTCAACAATTGACTGATAGATCTAGCGACGAGGACAAGAGTGAAAACGGTGTGCACATTGATTGAAATTGTGATTTTGATAGAGATGGGGCACACGCAGTTATACAAGCAATAGATGAATCAACAAGGTTAAGATTGCTGGAATTTGGCATCAAATGTAAGACTAACATGGATGAGAGGATGGATGAGACGTGTATACAACCAGCACACTATAGGAATAACCAGCATTTATAACCAGTGACTTACTCAGGGGGGTGCAAGGTAGTGGTCTGCCCCGGGTGACAGTCAGGAAGGGGTTGCCATTGGACACTTTTATGATAGTGCTTATTGTTAAAAATATACTTGCAACTGTTTGTTTATGGGGGTGGTGGTGTGTGTCAGTGTGTGTGCACGTGTCACAGGTAGGATCTGCCCCAGGTGCCAAATACTTTAAGTACACCTCCGTTTATACCCTTTGACATTTGCCGAGGGAGACTGAGCACTCATGGGTTTCTGTGGAGTGGAGTGCAATGGTGTCGATTCTGAATAACAATAACAAAGAGGGAAACGAGTAACAGTTAACGCAGACCAATTTTGGATAATAATTCTGTGTGCCTGTTTCTTTCTTTAGACCAAATTTGCTCTCCCCCCTCCCCCCAGAAATGCTGTTATTATAGTTTTCAATATGTAATACACAAAGAATGAATAGGAAAACAAAAATTACCTTTAAATCAGCAGCTGAAGGCTCCATTTTTGTAACATTGCCACCATCTTTAGTTTTGGCCTTGTCAATCTTGATCTCTTCAACTACTGGCATCCACCAATTTTTGTATTCTGATGGTAGTAAGCAATCATAATCATACATCTGAATTTAAAACTACATCTTGAGCATAATTCAAATAGTTTATAAATTACAATATGAAATAAACATTACATATATAAACTATGATCTTATTTCAAACACCAGCGTTAAATTTTAAGCCAAAGTCAGTGGATAAATAAATGAAAATAGTTTACCTTTTAACATGTTTTTTTTTCCACAGAGATTTAACATTTTCTGAAATAATAGAAGTGCAGAGGGAATGGACAGCAGATTTTTTGGAGAAAAGAAATTGTGTTGTGTATATTTGAAACTCAAATGTACAAGTAGTTATGTTATCAGTAATTTACTTGGAACGCTGTTTTGCACAATCATCATTAACAGTTTATCAGTAAGATTGAAACAGATGATAAAGACAGGCTAGTTTTCACAAACAGATGATAAAGACAGGCTAGTTTTCACAAACAGATGATAAAGACAGGCCAGTTTTCACAAACAGATGAGAAAGACAGGCTAGTTTTCACAAACAGATGATAAAGACAGGCTAGTTTTCACAAACAGATGATAAAGACAGGCTAGTTTTCACAAACAGATGATAAAGACAGGCCAGTTTTCACAAACAGATGATAAAGACAGGCGAGTTTTCACAAACAGATGATAAAGACAGGCTAGTTTTCACAAACATGATAAAGACAGGCCAGTTTTCACAAACAGATGATAAAGACAGGCTAGTTTTCACAAACAGATAGCTGGCTGCAAATCCTGATTAAGACTATTTAAAATGAGCACCCATTTTTAGGCAGTACAGATCCTCAACCCCCTTATTCAAAATTCTGAAAACCAAAAGATTTTTAATGAAGCGTCACTCGTGTGCACACCCTGACTGAAACAGGTGTGAGGCATCAGTTGCAAAGACAACATACCAAAATGCTATTACAGATGAGGACTTGTAATGCAATAGCCCAGACTGCAACAAAGCATGAAATACCTAGGCATGGGCTTCTTGAAAGAGGGCTAGTTGCATTGGTGGCTCACTGCTTCTTAAGAAGTGAAAAAGAAGGAAGATGAACAAAACACAGAACTTAAAGGACTAACTGTTCAACTCCTAAACTTTTATCTTATCAAGTAGTGTTTTACCAGGTTCAATCTTTCCCTCGTTAGGTGGTAGACCAAACATGTTGAGTTGCATAAGAAGCTCTTGAAATTTTTCCCTTGGCCAGTATCGCTCATCATTAATTTCCTCTCCTTTACGTTGATAGAAGCGTACAAATAAATACTCGCTGAATATTGGCCCCATGGATCCAGGAGGTGGCCAGGTACATGACTCCAGCAGTAATGGTATCACTGGCTTGTTCAGGCTTACTGCCAAGTTCACCTAAGAATAAATTATGAACTTTGAAAATTACACGTGGAAATATTTTTTTTTCTCCTGCAAGTTCACAAGAAACATGATCTACTAATAACAAAGTAGATACATATTATATATACAAGCATCTTTAAGCTTGAGAATTGTTATTATTAAAGTTTCTTAAAGTCATCTATTAAAATAGCATACAGCAAAATAGAAGTATACAGTTATAAGAGGGATTCTCAGCAAAAGAAAGAAGTAATGCTATTTCAATATTCGCTCTCTCACTCTCTCTCTCTCTCTATATCTTCTTCTTCTTCCTCGTTCGTCCTGAAAAGGACGGTGGTTGCGGTTGTGTCTGTTTACGCCTAAGCTGTGATATTTGCACCTTTCGGTCGACACATCCGACTTCTGCACGGCATTTTTTAGGACCGGGTTTGCCTTCCCATTTCGATCCACACTCGCTCAGCCAGACTGCACTGCTGCAGACTGTTTCCAGGACCACCACGTGGAGGTGGAGTGCGGTCTTGACCAGCTCTGGTTCGCTGGTCCTGACGCAGGCTGTCAAGCTATGAGTCGCTGACTGCGTTCACTATTGCTGCGTCTTTTGGCCCCCCTCTCTCTCTATATATATATATATATATATATTTCATTGAGAGAGAGAAAGAGGTGTACAATAAGGAATGATGATGATGAGAGGTGCAGGATGGAACTTAGGTATCAGAAATGTTACCTCTTAAATTATATCAGTTTTTTACGCAGAAGTGATTTGGCATGCCAAACCGCTTTTGCAATTTAAACTTATCGTAACTATTAAATTCGTGTTTGAATTCCTGGACTTTTCTTGTAATTAAATGTGAGTAAAAAGCTACAAAGACTGCTATATATATATATATATATAGAGAGAGAGAGAGAGGAGAGAGAGAGAGAGAGAGAGAGAGAGAGAGAGAGAGAGAGAGAGAGAGAGAGAGAGAGAGAGAGAGAGAGAGAGAGAGAGAGAGCTATTCCTCAAGACATGCGAGATGCCAAGATTGTAACACTGTATAAAAATAAAGGAGACAGAAGTGATTGCAATAACTACCGAGGCATTTTTCTTCTTAGTTTTGTTGGTAAGGGTTTTGCCAGAGTCATCTTAATGCGACTACACAAGTTAGCTAAGCGCATATATCCCGATTCACTGTGTGGATTCCGAGCTGGTAGATCAACAACAGACATGATCTTTTCTCTCCACCAGCTTCAGGAAAAATCAAAGCAGAAAAGGCCTTTATATTTCACCTTTATAGACCTCAAAAAAGCAACTGACCTGGTTAGTAGGGATGGACTCTTCAAAATCCTCCTGAAAATAGGCTGCCCTGCTAAATTGCTGGAAATGATAGTCATTCCATGAAGGGAACAGTCCAATATGCCGGAAGCACATCACAGCCCTTTGACATACGAAGTGGAATTAAACAAGGCTGTGTTCTGGCTCCGACCCTCTTCGGGATCTTCTTTGCCTTACTCTTGAAACATGCATTCAGAGATGCAACTGAAGGAATATGCCTTCACACTAGGTCAGATGGCAGTCTGTTTAATCTTTCAAGGCAGAAGGCAAAAACAAAAATCAGAAGGGTCACTATAAGAGACTTGTTGTTCGCTGATGACACTGCAGCTGGAGCTTCAGAGCTTGATGAATCGCCTCACCCAAGCATGCAAGGACTTTGGTCTCACAATAATTCTAAAGAAAACGAATGTGCTGAGTCAGGATGTGGGTGCTGCACCAGTTATAACTATCGATAAATATGAATTGGCAGTGATGCACCACTTCACATACCTAGGGTCTACCATCAATGACAAACTCTCACTGGACACAGAAATTGACAGCCCCATTGGCAAAGCTGCAGCTACCTTCGCCTGCCTCACATCACGTGTTTGGGGAAACTCCAAACTCACAATGAAGACCAAAGCTGCGGTATATAATGCTTGCGTCACCAGCACACTCCTACATGGCAGCGAGACCTGGACAACCTATGCTAAGCTAGAAAGAAGGTTCAATACCTTCCATTTACGGTGTCTACACCACATCCTTGGCATCTCGTGGAAAGATAAAGTGACAAATGTCGAGGTGTTGTCACGTGCTGGCCTTCAAAGCATGTATACACTGCTTAGACAGCGCAGACTATGCTGGCTTGGCCATGTCCGCCGCCTGGAAGATGGTCGCAACCCGGAGGATATCTTCTACGGACAATTAGCAGATGGCAAGAGAACAGTTGGGCGACCACAGCTGAGGTTCAAAGATGTGTGCAAGAGAGATATGAGGGCACTGGACATGGATCCAGCAACATAGGAGGGTGAAGCTGCCGATCACACTAAGTGGCAATGCTATTTATGGCGCAATGATTGGGCAAAAAGAAGCTCGCACAACAAGCAGAAGAAAGGAGAAAACATCGAAAGGAGCACCAGGAAAATAAGCAGCTGAGGGCTGTCACCTCAAGGGTGCATTCGCATAGTCAGTTATGACTGAAGGGGCTATTATTATTGAATATATATATATATATATATATATATATATATATATATATATATATATATATATATATATATATATATATATATATATATATATATTATATATATATATATATATATATATATATATATATATATATATATATATATATATATATATATATATTCTACAACCGCAATACATTCACACTCTCAGACGTCAACTTGAACATGTTCAAAGAAAGCAGTGGTCAGTTTGAGGCTATTTCTATCTCCATGGAGCTTTTCCAGGAATGGTACTGGTGATGGCCACATGTGCTTTTTGTGTTCCTCATACGTTGAGCATCTTTGAAGTAGATGTTCTGTAGTAATTTTATTGGTGCCACAGTCACACTCATCGGCAGTTCCTATCTTTAGCTTGTTGAATAGGTGGTATCCCAATCTGTTGTGGCTCATGCGGAGTCTGAAGATTATCACTTGTTCTCTTCTGTTGAGCTGGCAAAATGTATATTTTGTGTGTGCCCTGGATGTTCTGCTTCCTATTTGTACCTGTATCTGCTTCTGATAAAACTCTTTGCCTCCTCAAAAGTATACTTGTATCAGGCTGAGGTAACTTTCCACCTTCCTTTGCCAGTCTGTCAGCTTCTTCATTGCCAGAGATGTTGCAATGAGATGGGATCCACTGTACTACAACTCGTTTGAATCAGTGGCTCAGTTTGTGGTGCACTTCTCTTAGGTCATCCAGATCTGCATTATTCTGTCTCTTCAGTGTTGCAATTATTGACAGCGCATTCTGTAAAGAAAGCATCTTGTCTCTTGGTGCTTTCCTCTGTCATTAGGACCTCTGCTGCAGTTTTCAAGGCCTCTGCCTCTGCTCTGAAGTTGCTTGAGAATTTTCCTGTTGCTACTGACAGCCTTTTTTATGTACGAGTGCTTAAGTTCAGCAACACACCTCCATCTTCTGTTGCATTTGTTACTGATCGCATGAATGCATATGTCCAGGTGTTGCTTGGGTAATGTTTCTGTATGTATTCTGTAGTTATGGCTTTTCTCTCTGTTGTAGTCTGGCTCTTCTTTCTCTCAATATCAGGAATGTTTTCTATCATTTCTGGGACGCGCCGTTGTTTCCAAGCTGGGAGCTTGTGTGCAGTATAGATGGGTTTAGCTGTTGATATAGCATTTATGGGATCTGCTCTCATCTTTGTTTTGGCAGATTCTACAAAGTTGCTTCACTTGAGTCTTCCTCTTCCAAGACCATTTATTCTATGGTACACTGGGTGGTCTGGTAGTCTCCTGAATTTCTCGGCTTGTTTCTGAGCCCTGCTATCTCTTTTATCCTCCATTGGTTGAAGATATGTAATCTTTTCGAGTTCTTTAATAGGTGTTGTCTTCATGCCTCCTGTTATGATTCTCATTGCTTGATTTTGGAGTCTATTAATTTTACTGAAGTTTGACTTAGCTGCTGTTCCTCATGCTGCAATGCCATATTCTAGGACTGGTCTCACTCACTCTGTGTATAGCTTCTTTCATTCACACATATGACAAAGCACTGCACTAACAGCAATAATAAAAAGATATCTTGAAAAAAATTTTTTAAAGATGTAAAATCTCTTATCAATTTATTTGGCATGCCAAAATGGTAAAAACCCTAAGCAAAAAGAATCTTAAATAGATTACAGCCACGTGTAAGAAACTATGCAAGTGAAACAGATGGCAGCAACATGAACAGCAAATGAAGTTCATAATAACAGAAAATTAATAACAGCAGTATGGTCATGTTGTGCCTTTTCACAAAACAAAGTTAACATATTTATGAAAAAATTAAAAGAAGTTCTAACAAGAAAATAACAAATCAATAACTCAACAAATGACAGACATAAGTAAGGTGCATCTAACAAAACCTGTGGGCACAAGACCAACAGGGCATCTAAGAAAGATGTTGGCTAGCATGGAAATGGCCTGAAAAGTTTGGAAATGCAAACCAGAAACCACCAAGGACAGATAATAACAGGGACAGATCACTCATTATCAGATAACCTTTAAAGACTCTGAAAATGCTGGCAAAGATGAAGAAGGGATTATACCAAAAATACCCACTTCTCTGTTGCAGTTGGGGGACTTGGCATATTTGGTAGTGACACAGCTGATAATTAATTTGGCTCCTCGAATACCCTTGTCTATCTTCTCGAACAATTTGTCCCCACCGCCCATCTGGCCAATATCCAGCCAGCATTCATAGCCTGCCATTTCCAAGTGCTGCTTGAGCAGTTTAACCTCAGGCTGGTGACCCCACTGGTAGCTAATGAAAATTGGTGGTGGAGTAGCATACTCAAAGCCTTCATCTTCCACAACAGCTTCTGTTGAATAGAAGCTGCATTATGCTGGACATCTACAACAGATTACAGCTTTAAAAAAAAATAACTATAATTTAATTTTATCAAACTCATTGACAAATAGTAATATTTCTTGTAAGACTTTGATAGATTATAAAGCAGGGAGGAAACTTTATAATACATATATTGTTTAAAACACATGGATAATTGTATATGACAATGTACCCCATCCTCCCGCCCTTTCCTGTGAATCAAAAATTTGCATTGAGAAAATTTTTTGTCAATTCTACATCTGTTAAAGATAAAAAAATACCAGCAGTCAAGTTTGTTAAGACATCATGAACAATTATCTGATAACTAGTTGCTTTATCTTAGCAGAGGGTAGTGAGAGAGTTAAATGAGATTTGTTTATCTTTTCTGCCACACTTTTCTAAGTTGGGCAGTCTGTAAATTTCAAATTCACGCAAATTAATGTTTACAAGACCGCAAGGAAAACATTACGTAAGTGGAAGAAAAAAAAATATGTACCAGCATTCTTCATGGCATTCTCCACAATAATTGCAGCATCCATTCTTCCCATCTCCTGGAGCTGGGTCAGAACAGCAAATGTAGCTTCACTTGTTTTTCTTGTAGCATACCTGAAATATGGCCAAAGAGATACAACTATGCAGGAGAAAGTCCAGTACAGCATTATGTTAAATGTGAAAGATTAAATGTAAAGGTAATTCTATATTAGTGGGAAGATAATATCAAGAGATGGACAGGAAAGAGTCTATCATAGTGCACCAACAAAACAAGAGACAGAAGATGTTGGAGATCCATTGCAGCTGACCTTTGTTGTGGAGATGGCAAGTGACAATGATGAATCCTATATTAGATACTGCTGGAGGGGAGTAAAGTACTATAGACGTTACTTATACTAGGTCTCAGCTCTTTTCATCTCAAGAAGCAAGCATCCTAACCAGTCTGCCACCTAGTCGCTCAAAGAATACATAAGTAATAAGTAAACAGATGTCCAGAGCAGCAAACTAAAGTCATGTGGATATACACAGTGATACTAATTATTAAATATGAGGTTGCAGAATTATAAATAGCAACAAATCAACTGCTCATAAATTTAGTTGTATGTTCAAGGAAGATAACAAGTAACAGTAAGAAAAGTAGAAAAAGTGCACTTCAGACACCAGCACCAGTGACATCTTCTGTAACTATACAACTATGCAACAACAAACTGAAGTGCCTCTCAACAATGGGTCCATTCTAAAGGTTGTTTTAGCCAGGAGCTACCACGACAAGTATAGGAAACTAAGAGCCTGGGATCCAAACCTCCTGGGTCTGATGGGAGAACAACATCTCTGTAGGACTAGATTGGAACCAGGCCAGAAGGAAGACAGCAGATAGGATAGTATGGCACTCCCTCTTCCAAACCTTTACACCTCACGGTAGAAGAGGGATTACTAAGTAAGTCATAGCCAGGAGTTGTAGTAGGGAAAAACTTCCACTTCAGATAAATGCTTCTATGGCATGCACCTCTGACAGCCGAGTCCAGCTCCTGGCCTTCACATGTGGCTCAATTTGAGCCAGGCAGAATTGTTTCCACTAACAGGGGAAGAGACAAAGGTGCCTTAAAACCAGCCGCTTTGGGCAGATATGGCTTGTGATCTTTGGTCAGTAGCCTATCTAGAAGAAAAACGCTTGATTTTAAATCTTTGCAGCCTTGTGGGAATACCTGTTTGTAGGAAAGGCTTTGGGAGTAAACATTGAGGATTAATCTGGAGTCCATAAGGCAGTCTAATGTTGATGTAACACTATTCTGGCAAGTCCTGTGATGTCGCTGGTACCAAACTGTATCAGCCACTGCCACTCGTTAGACCTACCATCTATGTGGAGAGGGAAAGCATGCTGTATAGGCAACAGCTTGATCTCCATTTAACTGTGCCCAAGATTGTGTCCTGGAGAGGGCACGCCAGCATCACCCTATGGTGTCTGCAAACAAAAGCAGCTGAGGGCTATCATCTCAAGGGCGCATCATCCCAAAGTCAGTTATGACTGGAGAAGGCTGCTTACCTCAGTAATCAAAACTAGTGAAAAACCTTACTTTTTACAATTATAAGACTGTAAGATTATTTCAATACAATAAAGTAGGAAAGGAAGAAAAATTTAAGAGTAAGCATTTGAACTTTTTTCATTGACTGGACAATTTGTAATATGTTCAGTCAAGTTTTATTTGTAAATTTCCACTGCTACATCTTTTTATCTGTAAATTTTTGTCTTGCTAACTGCTCAAGAAGAAATTTTGCTACAGCACTTGATTTGTACTGTGCATTTTGTTCTTAATAAGGCTAAACTTCACTTAAATATGACTGCCATGTTCTACCTTTAATAATCTGCTACTTACCTGAGGTAATTAGATTTACTGTCTGTCACTCTGATATCAGTCATTCTTTGTAATTTTGTTGTTGTTGTTTGTTTCTATTATGAATGTAAGTATCATCAGCATGTAACAAACTGTTTACATTATTTTACGCCTGACATTTATGGCAAATTTTCTATAGATCTGAATATCTACATTAGTAGTAGCACTAGTTTTAATAAATTTGTGGGTACTAAGTTCTATACAAACCACTCATTCAGCATTGCCATGCATGGGTCTGCTTGCTGGGCCCATCCTCTAATATCATCATTAGTGTATCCCAGTCGACTGCTAAGCAGACGCCAGTCATGTTCAGACAAAGGATTCAACAGTTTCGACACATCTCTTGCCCAGAATGGTGCATGGCTCAGTGTCTGAGGATATAAAATAATGTGATGCTTAAAATATGCAGCAATTTTTCAAATTGAATTTAAGAACTACATGATTTACAAAATTAAGCTAATCTAAATATTTTACCATTTAACAAATTGTCACAGTAATGGAAAATGATGACTATTACTCCATAAATGAATCAGAAATATCTACTATTCTTTCTTGTGTAATTTTACTTTCTAACAAATTGTCACTAACTTTGCTGATGACTCTTGTCCAGTAAAACAAATCAGAATTTTGGTTGGTGCATCATTAGTTGTGGCTTGCTCTGTCAGTAATGTGATGACTATTACTCCGTAAATGAATCAGAAATATCTACTATTCTTTCTTGTGTAATGTTTACTTAACAAACAAACTTTGCTGATATCCCAGTAGCATTTGGTCATTTACCGCTGCAAGAGCATGTGAAAGCTTGATGCAGTTTTCCTGCTAGGGGAACAGATTCAATGGTCGCCCCCATGTTCCCGTAAGGAGCACCAAAGAAAAATGATTAGGTCATTTGTCTGCCATGAATGAGTAAATGAATGTCTCATTTTTTTTCACTAGATAAGAGTAGCATGTAGCCACCATGACAGCTGGCCCATCTATAGGAAGCCTGCACCAAAACATGCCATGTGCTCTTGCAGTGATGGTTCTGGAGCAATTAGTTTTACATGATGTTGCCAGCCACTAGAACATAACTCATCTTAGCTACCTCTTGCAATATGCTGTGTACGTGTATTGGTTCTATTCTCTGTCTCCTATGAGACTCCTAGGAACTATACAGGGTTTTATCCATCATATCATTTTAACTAATAAAAAAAACACTCTCACCTTCTGGTCAATTTCTTCCACTTTGGTGACAGTTTCATCTACTGTCTGTTTTAGCTCATTCAGACGATGTCCTTGTTCCCCAACTTCATTCTTTACATTGCCCAGTTGTTCCCCTTGCCTGTCTAGCTCATTTTTGACCTCTGCAACAGCTTCTTCTGTTTCATCCACTCTACCAACTAAGTCTTGAATGTTTTCTTGTTGTTTCTGCAGTTTGTTCAGCATATCTTCAGACCTGAGAAAACATATAGTTTTGTTCTCAGAAATGTAAATTTCATTAAGGAGATTATTCCATTTTCTTTAGAGTTGTATCATTCTAATAATAAACAGATCTTAAAAATGAACAGCTTTAATTAAATATTTTTAACTTCTTGACTATGTGTATGATGATAAGCATCATTACACAAATGGACTGACAACACATCATATGTTTTATTCTCTATGCTATCAGAACACTCCCATTGTCATAAAGATAGGAAGTTTGTAGAGCTGCCGCAGTGGGAGGTACATTACTACTGTGTAGTAAAATTATACTGACTCTGTGGAAGGGTCACAGTCTGTAAGCCAAGCTGGCAACATTGAAATATGCTAGGAAAGCATTAGCAAAGTAAGCATCTTGCATTATTTTTCTTTATTTCTTCTGAATAGACTTAGGATTTTCTAGAAAGTTATGAGTAATTTATTACATAAATGATATTAAATGTTAAAAAAAAACTTTTTAATGCAAACACACTGTTTTTCTGTGAAAGACAGATGTTGTACACATTTTTTCTGTAATCTTGCCAAAGTGATAAATACTCTCGTGTCAAAGGTTTAGAACTATAACAGCACAATTCAAAGCAAAAGGAAGAAGAATCAACATAATCCAATGCTACAGACCAAGAAACAATACAGACAATATTATCAAATAAGATCTCCATGAAGCATTAGATAAAGAACCAAGGTAAAAATCATATCAAAGAAACAAGAAAACTACAATATGCCAGTGTACATTCATATAAAAATACTGAGACACTATAGAATTCCTGGGAGATGTATGAAAATCATTCATTTCTTCTGTCAAGAAGCCACCTGGAGAATCATCCACAAAGGCAAACTCTCAGAATCCTTTCAAATAGACTGTGCTGTCAGAGGATATTTGCTTTCACCAACGATCTTCCTCATGGTCATAAACTTAGTGATGAGTCAGACAAATGAATATTTGATGGATCATAAATTTGGTGATGAGTCAGACAAAAGAATATTAGATGGATATTTAAAAAGCAACTAAAGGATTTTAATTCTGCTCATGACCTACATCTTCTATCACATATTTAAGACATGCAGTAAAAGAAACGTCGATGCAGCAAAGACAGAACTAAACATTAATGTAAAAAAAAAAATGAGAATAAATAGGACAACATATTTTTTTTTTTAAATAAATGGTCTGACAACTCAAGAAGTGCACAACTTTACCTGCTAGGGACGTAACATCAACAGAAAAAGACAACAAACCAGAAAGTCAATGCCAAGACAAATAAATCCAGACTTACTTTCAACTATTTTTCCAGGAACATAAAATTAGGCTTTTCAACGCAAACATAATATTTATCTTAACCTATAGCTCCGAAGTGGGATATATCACATTAGGAATAACATGTCCCAACTCTGGACATTGGTTCACAAACAGATGCCTCTATCAAATCCCCAGTGTAAAATGGCCAGGCTTAATTACAAATACAGACCTGTGGAAAAGAATCAGAAAATAACCAATTGAGGAAGAAATTAAAGAAAGAAAGTGGAGAAGGATGGGGCCACACCCTAAGAAAACAATCAACCACTACAACTAGATATGGCCTTAGCTAGAATCCACAAGGAAAAGACAAAGAAACATTGGGAAGCCAAAGAGAATATAAAGAAGAACAGTTCATTAAGATGCCAAGTTAACTGGGATCCCATAGAGACAGCTGTTAAAAAACAGCCCAAAACAGAAATCAGTGATGGGCAACAGTTTCAGCCTTATTTTCCACAACTGGAAAGATAAAGACTGACTTGGCTTGCTTCAACAAGTGCCCGATCCAGTGGATACCAGCCCACTGCAACATTCCAGGCAACGAGAAGGCAGACAAACTTGCTAAAGAAGGAGGAGTGCTATAACAAAATGATATAAAGACCATTTATGAAATGACAAAAACAACTTTTGAAGCCACAGCCAAGTCCAGATGGGAAAGAGAATACCCAGGCCATATAAAAGATGATGCCTATCGTCAGGTATCTAGGTGAGACCAGGTCATCATTTTCCGGCTATGCACTGGAGATAACAGACTGAGATACCAACTGCACTACAGGTACAGGATTGGTGCAACAGATCTCTGCACCTGAGACACCAGCCCCCTGAGACACCAGCCCCATGACAGCCGAACATCTGCTGCAGTCCTGCCCAACATACAGCAATGAATGGAGTAGCACATGACAAACTGTTTGGAGATGTCAGGAATCTTGAGCTGACTACTACCTTTATTAGAGTCATTAATGTGGAAGTATGGAGGCGAACAAGGAGATGACTTGACCTGTATTAAAGGTTTAAATAGGTAGGTATATAAAAGAATAAATATTTGTCTTTTGTTACTTGTCAGTACACTCACGTTTTTCCATCAATCATGTCCAGGATTGTTTGTCTCATGTTGATAGCATCCACATCTGCAAGCTGTATCTCATCTAACTGAGCTCGTCTTGGTTTCAGCAGGTTTGGATATTTGAAACCTATCATACGAATTGCATTGAAGTTCGTGACAAGTGTTGATTTATCCTGACTGGATTTTACAGTATGGAACATGTCATCCAAGATTCTTGAGGCCAGATCCTGTTCAGAAAGTAGTTTAACTGATTATTTATGCCTATACAATCACTCACCATCATAACTTCTCTTTTTGCCACTTCTTGGGCATGGAGGCACCGCTGCAGTCATTTCTGCTAGCAGGAAGCCTGCACCAGTGCATTCATGTGATTTTACAGTAGTAACTTCTTTAGCAATTTGTTCTAAACAATGACGCATATTTTAAGTTAGAACATACTATTCAAGGACAAGAGTTCATCATCATTCATTCATTACCCAAGGAGCTTAGGCCTTCAGCAAATTAATACCAGACTTTCCTGTCCTGTGCCATCTGCTCAAGTTCTTTCCATGTTTTCCTCATCATTTTCACCTCTGTATCCACTTCTCTTCTCCATGTGTTTTTTGGTCTACCTCTGCCTCTCTTTTCCTGTGGATTCCAGATCAAGGACTGCCTTGTAATGCTATCAACAGGTCTCCTCAATGTGTCCTATCCATCGCCAGCGCCTTCTTCACAACTCTTGTTCCACTGGCACTTGTCTGGTTCTTGTCATCAATTCTACATTTGTGACTTTGTCATACCATTTCAGTCCTCCTATTCTACGCAAGCACCCGTTTATAAAAGTCTGTAGCTTTTTGGTTGTTGTTTTTGTTGTTCTCCATGTCTCAGAGCCATACAATAGGAATGACTTGACATTTGAGTTGAATGCTTCCCAATGCAAAGGCAAAAAATTTTATACTTTTATTATTGTGACCCTAATTATATAGAATTGTAAACATATGGTCCAAGAGCTATATATATTTATGTTGGTTACATTTAACTGATAACATATATTTCAGCATATCCCTTCTCAGTGTCCCTGGTAAAATCTACTCTAGAATCCTAGAGCAGAGACTCCGACGCCTAGCTGAGCCACAATTGGATGAGGTCCAGTGCGGATTCCGAGCAAACCGAAGTACTCAAGACCTAATCTTCACACTCAGACAGCTGAGTGAAAAGGCCCTTGAGTATAAGAGTGAGATCCATCTTTGTTTCATAGATCTGGAAAAGGCGTTTGACAGGGTCCCCTGGAGCAAACTTTGGGACTGTTTGGCAAGGAAGAATATTCCAGCACCTCTGATTCATGCTATACAGAGCTTCTACAAGTCTTGCAGAAATTATGTGAGGACAGCAAACCATAAGTCAGAAGAGTTCAGGACCACCACTGGTGTAAGACAAGGTGATATCCTATCACCTTACCTCTTCATACTCCTTATGGACGATGGCATCAAGGCATGTAAGGAGAGAACAAGAAAGTATTCAGTGGGGTACTGGAAGATGAGACAGGTCTTTATTTCAGAGCTGGCATTTGCTGATGATGTTGCCCTGATTGCTAAATCAGATGCACATCTCCAATCCAACCTGCAAGTCTGGAAGGAAGAGCTGGAGAAGAGAGCAGCTCTAAAACAAAATCCATGGTGATATCACGAGAAGAAAGAAGACATCAGATTAAGCTGGGAGAACAGGTCCTGGAGCAGGTCAACCACTTTAAATACCTCGGAGCTATTATAGACCGAAAGGGAGGCATCAAAGAAGAGTTGGCCACTCGAAAAGCAGCAGCTGGGAGACTTTTTCAGGCCATAAATCGAGGATTCCTTAGCAAGAGAGAGGTTGGTAAGAAAATGAAGATGGCTGTATACCGCTCCACCTATGTCCCAGTCTTGACATATGGATGCGAGTCATGGGGAATGACTACAACCCTTAAAAGCCAGATCCAAACCTCAGAAATGAGGTATCTGAGGAAGGTGGTTGAAGTAACAAGAGACATGGTACGCAACCAGACGATACGTCAAGGCCTTAAATCCTACCCCCCTGCAGACCCAAGTAGAACAGTCCCAATTAAGATGGTTTGGCCATGTCTGCAGAATGGGAGAAGATCGGATACCCCGACAAGCATGGGAAACAAAGAGCCAAGGATCCAGACCCCGAGGACGACCCAGAGTCCGCTGGGAGGACAACATTAGACAATCTTTGAGACAATCTTTGAGAGGAGCCATAGAGGCAGTGTTATATATAAAATCTAACTATAATGTCATCATCATTATTTTTCTTAGCGCTCCTTATGAAGCATGGAGCCACCCCTACAGCTGGTTCCCTTGTAGGAAGTATGCACCAAGCATTCACATGCTCATGCAATGGTGGTTTCTATATCAATTTGTATTTACAAGATCAGGTTGCCATCTTCACGCACAACGTTATTTTAGTTGTAACTTATAGTGTTCTTCTTCTTCTTCTTTGATCCTTAGCCGCCGACCGTCAAAGCAGTCAGTGGCCATCACGCCTAGTGGCGTCTTGTAGGGCAATAACAAATTGATTCCACTTTGCTCGGTCGGTGGCCATCCTTCGTACAGTGCCCCAACTCTGGTTCATTCTTTGCATCTCAGCCTCCACAGTCCTCCGCCAGGTTGTTTTTGGTCGGCCTCTCTTTCGTTTTCCTTCAGGGGTCCAAAGCATAGCTGTTCTTGTGATGGCATCGGGGTCTCTTCTGAGGACATGACCAACCCAGCTCCAGCGTCTGCCAGCTATGATGGTGTGCATGTCCTCTTGCTTGCTACGAGTAAGCAGATCTTGGTTAGTGATGGTATTTGGCCAAAAGATTCTGTGAATTTTTCTTAGGCATGTTGTGTGAAAAGAGGACAATTTCGACATTTCCTTCTCTGTAACTCTCCAGCATTCCACACCATAGAGAAGCACAGAAAGCACACAGCTCTGATATAATCTTAATTTTGTGCTTGTGCTGTATTGGGAGGACTTCTAGATGTTGTTTAGGCTAAAGAGGGCTGTTCTTGCCTTATTCATTCTGATGTTGATGTCTTTGCCTGCCCCGCCGTCTGGTGTTACTATGCTTCCTAGGTATGTGAAGGTATCTGTCTGTACTAATTGCTGATTCCTTACTGATATGGGCTCAGGGTTGCTCACATTGAGCGTCATGACCTCAGACTTCTTTAAATTGATATTCAAGCCAACCTGCTGGCTAAACTTATTAAGTCTATCCGTTTTTTCCTGGATGTGTTGATGTGAATGTGCTAGTAGTGCAATGTCATCTGCATATTCCAGATCTTCCAATGTAGAAAATGTTGTCCATCTTATTCCTCTTGGACTGCCCTCTGTTGTCTGGCGCATCACCCAGTCTATGACTGTTAAAAATAGATTGGTTGATAAGGGGCATCCCTGTCGTACTCCTGTCTTCACCTCAAAGGTTAGGTTGCTCTGCCCAACACTACACGTAAAGTTGGCATAGAGGCTTTTTATGATTGACACTATGCAGCTTGGAATTCCATAAGCCCTCAGTATTTTCCATAAACTGTCCCTATGTATGCTGTCGAAAGCCTTTTCAAAATCAACAAAATTAATGTAAAGCTGTCTTTGCCATTCTGAGCACTGCTCTATAATGTTCCTGAGAGTGAATATATGATCTACACATCTCCTGTTCTTTCTAAATCCTGCTTGTTCTTTCCTCAGTTTGTGGTCTACTGCCTTTGAAATTCTCTGTATAATTATCCTGCCTAGTATTTTGCTGGGAACTGAGAGAAGAGTGATTCCTCTCCAATTATTGCAGTCTGCAAGATCTCCCTTCTTGGGCAATTTGACAATTATTCCTTTGTTCCACTCTGATGGTGTTGTCCCCGTTTTCCAGACTTGTGCAAATAGTGGTTCTAATAGTTCTGCTGCTAGCTCAGGGTCTGTCTTAAATAGCTCTGCATTTAAGTTATCATGGCCTGGAGCTTTGCCGTTCTTTAACCCTTTGATTGCTGTGATGATTTCTCCTTTGCGTGGAATGTCTGTATTCACATCTAGATCGTTTTCAGCTTCAGGAACATTCAATTGTGTCTCTGGTGGTTCCTTGTTTAGAGTTTCTCTGAAGTGCTCTGCCCATCTTGTTTCCTGTCGTGATGAGATTACCTTGCTTATCTCTTACTAATGTAATATTGTTTGCACCTCGTTTTCCGCTGATGAATTTAGTTATTTTGTATACTGTGCTTTGTTCATTTCTCAGTGCTGCCTCCTCTGCCTGTCTTGCAAGATCGTCTAGGAAATTCCTTTTGTTGGCTCGGGTTTGGCGTTTAACTTCCTTGTCCAGCTGACTGTACTGTTCGCTATATAGTTGCTTTAACCTGGGGGACTTCGCTTCTGTTTTCTTTCTTTTCATTTCCTTTCTCATCGTTATGGTGTTTAATGTTTCTGGTGTTATCCAGTCTTGCTTCTTCCTTTCCTGGCATCCCAAGCATGATTTGCTGCTTTCTTTGTATATTGTTGAAATGGTGTTGAAATTCTGGTCTTTTCCTGACTTTTGGCAAATTGATATCGTTTCTTTATGTTGGCCGCAAAAGCTTTTCTGGTAAGGGAGTCCTTCAATTTGCTGATGTCAAACCTTTTCTGTGTAGTTACAGTTGGTGCAGCCCTTCTTAGTTTCACTTTCAGTTTTGCTACTACTAAATGGTGATCACTTCCTACATCTGCACCTCTTCTTACCTTCACATCTTGTAATGCATGTCTCCATCTACCGTTAACCATGATGTGGTCTATCTGGTTTCTGTCCCGACCATTTGGTGATTCCCACGTTAATTTGTGAATTTCCCTATGTGGGAAGAGTGTTCCTCCAATGACCAGGTTGTTAATGCTACAGAAACGTATTAGTTTATCCCCATTTTCGTTTGCTGTTCTGCTGCCATATTTCCCCATTGTTCTTTCATTGTATGTATTGTGTGTACCGACTTTCGCATTGAGGTCTCCCATTACTATAACAAGATCATATCTAGGTGTGTCTTCCATTTCTTTCTGCAGTTGTTGATAGAATTCATCCTTGACCTCCTCATCGCTATCATTCGTTGGTGCGTCTCTTCTTCTCTTCTTCCATCCTTAGCCACCAACCGACAAAGCAGTATGTGGCCAGTACGCCTAGTGGCGTCTTAGGGCAACAACAAATTGATCAATCTATCGCTGTTTCCACCACACCTAGTGGCGTCTTTGTGGAACAAAAACAGACCAAACAATCTATCGCTGTTTCCGTAATCAGATTGGTTGGCAAGCAGGTGATCAGCCCACTGTGCGAAGTTTTTACGGGATGGGGTAAACAGCCCCATGCCCAAACCCTCCTTAGTCGCTTTTTACGACATGCATGGTAGGGTGCAGTGTTACTATTCTTTGCTCCCCTTTTGGGCCCCGGCAACACACGGGTGATCGTTGGTGCGTAGCATTGTATTATTGTAGTGTTGGTGAATCTCCCTCTCAATCTTAATCTTATCAGTCTGTTGTTGATGGGTTTCCATTCCAGTAATGTCCTTTCTATTCCTTTCTGTAGAATAATGGCTACGCCTTCATTGTGCTGTCCATCCTCTCTTCCAGAGTAAAGTACTGTTTCTCCTGTTGCTGTTTTAACTTTTCCTGCCCCTGTCCATCTGCTCTCGCTTTTCCATAGAATGTGTAACCTATAGTTTCTCATTTCTGCTGTGACCTGTCTTAGTTTACCTGTCTCGTACATTGTCCTGACATTCCAAAAATCTATTCTTGTATCCTGTTTTGCGGTCAGGACATCCATTTTCATGTCAGTGGCTTCCTTTCGGCTTTCACCACTGACAGTCATACGAGCCACAGACTCCGAATGTCCATCCCGCAGCAAAGTTTGTTCATTTATTGTTGTTTCAGTAACTTCATTGTTTTTTTACACAGACAGGGGTGTCAGCCCTGTGCTAAAACCCCCAACCTGGAGGACCAGGGTACCAGCTTTTGTCTGACCCCTACCCACACAGACCAGTCCAGCTTGGTTGAACCTACCAGGAGTAAAACTCCCACTGGCATAGCTCTGGGGATTGTCAGGGTACGCAAGCTGCCATACCGCTACAAGGTATAGGTACCATTGATGGCAGAACTTATAGTGTAATACTTAGTAATTTGCATTATCATTACTGAAAATTAAACACTAAAAAAACACCTTTTTTAAAAAAAAACTTTGATAAAAATGAAGTTAGGTTTTCATATCTAAGGAAAACAAAAAAAGATCTAGTTTACCTCTCTGTACAGGGCTAAAGTACACAGCATGTCGGTTATCCAGTAGGATGACATCACTGGGTTCCATGATGAGCGATCCAGCAAAAGATCAATATGTGGAACCATGCTTTCAGGTCGTCTTTTGCACAGTTCATTGACAATGTTAAGAAGTACTGTCTGTGAGTTCATACTTTCCTGGGCCTTCTTTAGCAAAATCTCTATGTCTTGGTCAGTGAACAACTAAAGACAAGAAATGTAATAGTCAGATAACAAATAATATATGCACATTAAGAACAGAAACAATGATTACACTGACAAACAACATTTTTCTTTCTTATATAAGAATAAGTGTTCTTAGGTCAGTTTCTTGCGCTGATTTCAAATCTGAAATCCGTTTATCTCTATCACGTCGGGTTCTTAAGATATTTGTGATTAAATATATTTTTGGGAAACCGTTATTTGCTCCGTTTCATTTTTACTATATAACTTATTAAAAATTAATAAAATGCAAAATAATTCTACTTTTTATACCGCTAAAAGATGCATGACATATGTTACAATATGTTTCAAATAGTTACTGTATTTTGAAATAATTCTGAGCGAAATATGGCTTCTAGAAGTTGTAGAAATTCGGCTGATCTGTTCTGTTACGTGTGTGGATATTTTACCGATCGTGTTCACCAGAAAAACTTTACACCATTACTAAAGAAAGCATATGAACTTTATTTCGATTCGAAAGTTGATGATGCAAATAAATCTTAGAAGCCAAATGCTGTTTGTTTGACTTGTGCAAATACATTGGCAGGTTGGTTACGAAAATCGCCGAAGCATAAGTCGATGCCTTTAAGAGTGCCAGTAATATGGCGTAAACCGACAAATCACGCTACTGATTGTTACTTCTGCTTGACAAATATCCATGGTTTCACTTTTAAAACTAGAAAGTCTGTGGTTTATCCAAATATTGAATCGGTTTCGAAACCAGTGCCTCATGATCCAATCACGTGTCCGATCCCAGTTCCACCAGAACAACATCCTTTGGACGTGAATGAACCATCAGAAAGTGATAGTTTACCTGCTTTAGAAACTAATTCTGACTCGGATTATATACCGGTGAATGATGGTGTTCACTTAATTAACCATTCAGAATTTTCAGATCTAATACGTGATATCGCTCTTACCAAAGGACAAGCGGAATTACTCGGTTCGCGACTCAAAGAATGGAATCTTTTAGCGCCCAATACTCCGATATCTAAATTTCGTCATAGACACAGAGAACTTGTTCAATACTTTGAGATGGATGATGACATTGCTATTGCAAAGATGTAAACGGTCTAATGGTGCACCTCGGTCATGAGCACATAGTCAACGAATGGCGACCTTTCATCGACTCTTCCAAGACTAGTCTAAAAGCCGTGTTATTGCATAACGGACATTTATTTTCATCAATTCCAGTCGCCCACTCTGTTCATATGGAAGAAACTTATGACAATATGGCTATACTTTTGGCAAAAATAAAGTACAATGACTACCAATGGCGGATTTGTGGAGACCTAAAGGTCATTGCAATTCTCACGGGCATGCAGACTGGGTATACTAAATTTTGTTGCTTCCTATGTGAATGGGACAGCCGCAACAGACAGAACATTATGCAAGAAAGGTGTGGCCTATCAGGGATCGTATGCAGCTCGGGCATAAAAATGTAATACACGAGCCATTAGTTAACAAAGACAGCATCATTTTACCACTGTTACATATAAAGTTGGGGCTCATGAAGAATTTCATAAAAGCGTTAGATAAAACGAGCAAAGCTTTCACTTATCTTCGAGAAAAGTTTCCGCAAGTTAGCGGTGCAAAGATAAAGGAAGGTATCTTTGTAGGACCTCAGATTAGGAAAGTTATTGCAGACAAACAATTCGAGAACTTGTTACATGGTAGTGAACTTCGTGCATGGATGGCATTCAAATCGATCGTCGATAACTTTCTGGGAAATCAAAAATCTGTCGACTATGTGCATATTGTTAAGCAGTGCATAGATGCATACAGAATTATGAGCTGTAACATGTCCCTCAAAATCCATTTGCTCGATTCGCATCTTGACTTTTTCCCTGACAACCTTGGCGAAGTCAGCGATGAACATGGAGAACGATTCCATCAAGATATCGCCGTAATGGAGTCACGTTATCAAGGACGGTGGAGTGTGACCATGCTTGCCAATTATTGTTGGATGCTTCATCGCGATGTACCACATGCCATTCACCGACGAAAGTTGACTGCAAAGAAATTCAAGCCTACATAACTGTTGTACTTCTTGTACAAATGATGTTGTAATACTGTATGCTTTGTTAAAAAACTTCAATTGCGTTTTGTTAGCCAGTGTTATTTCATGAATCTAAAAGTAAAAGGTAGTCCCATAGCAGATACTGCTGTAGGGGAGTGAAATGTTGGAGACTTCACTATACAAGGTCCAGCATCGATCAGTTCTCTTCCTCACTGCCATTTCATTCCCTAACTCAAAGAGCAGAGTCAAATACCCATTTACAGTTTGGTAGACTGACAGTAGGCGCCAAATTTCTTCTATGATCAATCATCTTTGTTTCAGATGATCTATGGCAAAAAAACAAAACAAGTAGTTCTGTTATAATTGAAAGATTTCGGTCCAAGAAGAAGGCAAACATCTTAAAAAATGTCATAGTTTCATGCCAGAGAAGTTTTTTTTTGTGTGCATTTTTTTTCATCTTTGAATGAATACCTATTGTGCTGTGGCCTGTTTCATATACCGCTATATTCAGCATTCCATAATGCAGTCTTACATTTTTGTACTGAAGTAACCTGATTACTTATCTACTCTAATAAATGTTCTAATTTATTTCCGTTATTGTTTATTAGGATTGGTGCTTTTGGTAACACTATGCTCTGTTACGGTGTAAAAAGACCTCTAAATTATCAGTTTTAAACAATGATACTAAGCCTAAGTCTTCTTTTAATTTCTACTGCACAGTCGCCAGAGCTGTTGATGATTGATCCTAAGTATTCGAATTCATTAACACTTTCCAGTTCTTCGTTATCAATTTCAATTTCTGGTTTGATCTTTACTTTGTCTGTTGTCAATACTTTGGTCTTCTTGGTGTTTAGGTATAGATTCTGGGCCTCGCTGTGTTTTTTGGTGGACAGAATTAATTGTTCAAGTCCTTCTGGGTTGGTCAATAGGAGGACTGTGTCGTCAGCATACCTGATTTCTGGGATCTGGTACCCGCCGATGTTAAATGAGTCAAACTCTGTGTGTTCTTGGTCATCACTTACGTTTCTCATGATATTCTCGGCATAAATGTTAAACAGGTAAGGGAAAAGGGTACAGCCTTGTCTTACTCCTTTCTGTACTTCAAACCATTCTGATGTTTCCCCCTCTATTCTTACGGCTGCCTGTTGTTCTTGGTACAGCAGTGCGATGAGTTGTGTAAGGTGGTTTGGAAATCCCATATTTTTCATAATAGCCCATAACTGCTGATGTTGTACACAATCAAAAGCTTTGGTGTAGTCAATGAAACAAGTATGTAGGTCAACGTTGAATTCTCTACACTTTTCTATGATGATCCTCATGTTGAATATATGATCTCTAGTGCCTCTACCTGGTCAAAAACCCGCCTGTACTTCGTTTATTTCTGTTTCTAGCTTTTGTTGCATCCTTTTCATTATGATTTGTAATAGTATTTTGCTGGCATGGCTTATAAGAGCTATAGTTCTGTAGTTTGTGCACAGTTTCAGGTTGCCCTTTTTTGGTAAGGGTATGTAAATTGATCTTTTCCATTCCTTGGGCCAAATTCCGCTTTGCCAGATCTTGCAGCATAATGCATGGTATATACGAGCGCTGCCTTCTCCTCCTGCCTGTATCATTTCAGCTGTTATTTCATCACAACCAGGAGATTTTCCACTTTTCAAGTGTTTGATTGCGTTTCGGACTTCCTCTATGCTAGGTTCTGGTTCACGTTCCACTTCATTCATGACGTTGTTATCTGCCGCTTTGTTTATTTCTGTATACATTTCTTGACAGTACTCCTTCCATCTGTTCAGAATATTTTTACGTTCTGTTAGAGTGTCGCCTTTCTTGTCGTTTATTGCTCGAGGTGATGATTTATAGTTGCTGTTCTTCAATGTTCTTACTTCAGAAAACATATTTTTACTCAATCCCTGTTCGCTCATTTCCTCTATTTTCCGGCAGGTGTCGTTTATGTATTGTTGTTTGTCTTGTCTGACTCGTTTTTTAATCTGCTTTGTGTATTCCTTGTACAACTCCTGATTTTCTGTATCTTTTTTGGACTTCATTTTTCTTCTCTCTACCACCAACTTCAGTGTTTCGTCTGAGATGTATTCTCGTCTCTTTATACTTCTTTTAGGAATGAGCCTCTGTGCATTTGTAATATAAACATCTCTGATGTTATTGGCAAGTTCATCAGGTGTCATTTCCTCCTGTACTGCCATAAGAATGACAAATTTGTTCTGAATATCGACACTGTACTCTTCTGGTATGGCACTTGTGTCATAACGTATTACTTTGTCACTTGTAGCGACTTTTTTCAATTTGATCTTGAAGTTTGCAACAAGAAGTTCATGGTCGGAGTCACAGTCTGCTCCTGGCAGCATCTTGATGGATGAGATACAAGATCGCCACCTTTGTTGTATTAAGATATAATCTATTTGGTTCTTGCTTTTTCCATCCGGTGACGTCCATGTATATAGTCTTCTAGGATGTTGCATGAAAAGAGTATTTGTGATGACTAGGTTGTTTTCTAGGCAGAATGTTGTCAAGCGTTCTCCTCTCTCATTTCTCTAGCCCAATCCATAACTTCCTTTCACTCTTTTTTCATGTTCTAATCTTTCGTTTCCAACTTTGGCATTAAAATCTCCCATTATTATCCTAATATCTTGCTTATTTGCTTTCTCTAATGCGTGTTGCAGTTCATTGTAAAAATCTTCAATTTCTTGTTCTTCAGCAGCTGCTGTTGGCGCACATGTTTGTATGATTGTGATGTTCTTTCTTTTTCCTTTCAGTCTGATTGTGACAATGTGGTCATTTATGGGATTATATCCTAATAGGGAGGCAGCTGTCCTTTTAGACAGGTAGAAATTTTTCGGTCATATAAAAAGACATAATAGTCTGGAAAAAATAGTGATGAAAGGCATGGTCCCTGGAAAAAGGGGAAAGGATCGACCTAGATGACGGTGGACCCAGGACATCACAGAGAGTCTTAACTTGTCTTTGGCTGATGCAGGTCAACTTGCCCAGAATCGTGATGCGTTCAGAGCAGCTGTAATGGAGACAACGTTCTGGAAAGAATACGTCACATGATGATGATGACTAAGCCTAATGTTTATGCTCCTAAGTTTTAATTTTTAGTTTGACTGTTAGAAGTTATTACAGTGTAAGTACTTAAAAAACAGCCTAATTCTGGCCAAACACAAAGTGCTCTTAGATATAGTTTTGAATATGATGTCACAGTTTGACAAGCTGGTAGAATGAAAAGAAAAAAACAAACAAATTGTAATACGTCTTACCAGAAGAAAGAACAAGAAAATACCTATGTTGCAGCCACAAGGCCTTCGTCAGGACAGACTAACAAAAAAACAGAAGGGAAAGAAAGTGAGAATTAAGTGGGAAACATCAAACTTCAAAAGTAAGAGAAAACACTCCCTGATGTGTGTAACATGTTGGAATTAAAATCATATACTCATTTGACAAGCTGACAGTTATTGTCTAGAAAGAAAAAAAAAGCACTGATTAAGTTCATCTTTGAAATGAAATTATACTGATGACTGTGGGAATATAATTTGAATTCTTTTTAGTATATCATATCAGTATGTGATATCATATGCTTATACATACTCTTTGTGTGACTTTTTTTTAAGAGACATTTGACAGGCAAGTGGCCATTTACCTGATAACACTGACCAGGAAATTTCTTGTTTTGTTCTGACCCAGAAAGTCTTCCTTTCTTACTCTCTTCTGTAATCTCAATATAAGGATCCTTTTCTCAACATCTGCTTTCACATGTTTTGTACAGTTTTTACTGTTCACATCTGCTTGTAAGTACCCCGTGCAGTTTTACTATTCCCATCTGCTAGAAAGCCTTACATAGTTTTTAACTGTGTACCTTCATCTTGGTAAAACTGTCTCTATTACATGCATTGTTCAGCACATCATTTTTACTGTTCCCATAATTTTGTTCTGTAATTATTATTTATTTTATTGCTGTGAGGCAGCAGTGCTAGGTATTCAGTGCAAGGCCTAGATCTTCTAGTTCTGTCTGTCAGTTTCATTATACGAGGGCTGTCCGGAAAAGAACCGGCCATGTAATATAAATCAATAAACATTTTACATAGCACAATGATGGCTCAGTCCGCTTCAAAGTAGGCTCCTTGGGACATCACACAGTGCTCCCAGCATTTCTTCCACTGTTTAAAACACTCTGCGAAGGCTTTGTTTGCAAGCGCCATCAGTTGCGTCATCATATTTTCTTTAATCTCATCGACGGTCTGAAATTGTCTACCTTTCAAACATGATTTCAATTTTGGAAAAAGCCAAAAGTCGCAGGGTGCCAAGTCTGGGCTATAGGGGGGATGAGTTACCTGGTTGATGTTATGTTTCAACAAAAAACTTTGCACTAGATGTGACGCATAGGCGGGCGCGTTGTCGTGATGAAGACGCCAATCGCCAGTTGCCCACAACTGTGGTCGTTTTCGTCGTACTGCATTTCTCAACCGACGGAGAACTTTGAGGTAGTACTTATTAATTGTTTGGCCTGAAGGAGCGTACTCGCGATAGATAACACCTTCCCAATAAAAAACACAGTCAACATGGTCTTCATCTTGCTACGGGTTTGCCGCGCCTTCTCTGGGCGTGGAGAACCAGGCGACTTCCACTGAGACGACTGAGCCTTCGTTTCTGGATCATAGCAGTAGATCCACGATTCATCTCCTGTTATGACTTTCTTTATTTTATTGGGTTATTGGTTGTGGTTTGAAGCAAATCATTAGCAACTGTGGCACGAAGTTCCTTCTGCTCTGGTAGCAGAATCTGCGGAACAAATTTTGCCACGACACGTCTCATACCCAGATCCTGGGTCAGAATCTTGGATACAATAGTTTTTGGAATTCCCAGATCTTTTTCTAGTTCTCGCACTGTCAGTCGCCGATCTGTGTTGATTGCAGCCCGTACACATTCAACATTTTCCGGTGTTCTGCTTGTTGCAGGCCTTCCAGAAATGGGATCACATTCAACAGATTCTCGACCATCTTTGAAGCGTTTGTGCCACACCTTTATTTGTGTAGCACTCATTGCATCATCTCCAAAAGCCTTCTGAATCATCATAATAGTTTCCGTGGAGGAATGTTGAAGCTTGAAGCAAAATTTTATGCAGATTCTTTGCTCTACTCGTTCAGCCATTTTGAATGCGACGACCACACAGTGCACATGTTCACTAAACGGCTTTTAATGGTCGCACTGACTGGTGCAGCAATGTCAACATTGCACACGTATGTGCATAACAGGCCACTCTATTTGGCTGCCAAGTTACATCGATATCGCGCAAACGGTTTTTCTAATATTAATTATGGCCGATTCTTTTCCGGACAGCCTCGTATTCTATTTTCCTTTCATATATTCCTTTTGTATAGAGGAAGGCAAAGAAAATCTTGGGCTGATAACATCAAAGAATGGGCAGGGCACGGTTTTTCCACACTTGTACGTATTGCTGAGGATAGAGAGCAGTGGAGGACCCTGTCTGCTGATGCTTCCACCATGGCACCCCTACGACCCATGACGGGTTACGGGTTGAGATGATATTCCTTTACCATCCAATAACTGATTAAAATAAAAAGGAATAATAATAAAAAGCATCCATGTTTCAGTCTTGCCTGCATGCCAAAAGTTGTATGTTGTTTGTCATCCAAACACAACTCTATATGTTGTGCCCTGATACATGACATGCATGAGAGAGATTAAGTGTTCTGGTGCTCCATGGTGTTAAGTAACTACCATACTGTAACCACCATACTCTGAATTATCATCAATTTGTATGGAAATCTATGTGTAATAAGAACAAATATATTCTATTATAATGCATGTTCCATAATACTTACTTAGTCGTTCCCCTTCTACCGTGAGGTGTAGAGGTTTGGAAGAGAGAGCGCCAGACTATCCTATCGGCTGTCTTCCTCCTGGCCTGGTTCCATTCTAGTCCTCGGTCCTTCAAAGATTGTCTAATGTTGTCCTCCCAGCGGACTTTGGGTCATCCTGGGGGTCTGGATCCCTGGCTCTTTGTTTCCTATGCTTGTCGTGGTAGCTGATCTTCTCCCATTCTGCAGATATGGCCAAACCATCTTAGTTGGGACTGTTCTACTTGGGTCTGCAGGGGGTGGGATTTTAGGCCTTGACGTATCGTCTGGTTGCGGACCATGTCTCTTCTTGTTACTTCAACCACCTTCCTCAGATACCTCATTTCTGAGGTTTGGATCTGGCTTTTATGGGTTGTAGTCATTGCCCATGACTCGCATCCATATGTCAAGACTGGGACATAGGTGGAGCGGTATTCAGCCATCTTCGTTTTCTTACTACCAACCTCTCTCTTGCTGAGGAATCCTCGATTTAAGGCCTGAAAAAGTCTCCCAGCTGCTGCTTTTCGAGTGGCCAACTCTTCTTTGATGCCTCCCTTTCGGTCTATAATAGCTCCAAGATATTTAAAGTGGTCGACCTGCTCCAGGACCTGTTCTCCCAGCTTAATCTAATGTCTTCTTTCTTCTCGTGTTATCACCATGGATTTTGTTTTAGAGCTACTTATGACCATCCCTCTCTTCTCCAGCTCTTCCTTCCAGACTTGCAGGTTGGATTGAAGATGTACCTCTGATTTAGCAATCAGGGCAACATCATCAGCAAATGCCAGCTCTGAAATACATACCTGTCTCATCTTCCAGTACCCCACTGAATACTTTCTTGTTCTCTCCATACATGACTTGATAACATCGTCCATGAGGAGTATGAAAAGATAAGGTGACAGGATATCACCTTGTCTTACACTAGTGGTGGTCCTGAACTCTTCTGACTTATGGTTTGCTGTCCTCACATAATTTCTGCAAGACTTGTAGAAGCTCTGTATAGCATGAATCAGAGGTGCTGAAATATTCTTCCTTGCCAAACAGTCCCAAAGTTTGCTCCAGGGGACCCTGTCAAATACCTTTTCCAGATCTATGAAACAAAGATGGATCTCACTCTTGTACTCAAGGGCCTTTTCACTCAGCTGTCTGAGTGTGAAGATTAGGTCTTGAGTACTTCGGTTTGCTCGGAATCCGCACCGGACCTCATCCAATTGTGGCTCAGCTAGGCATCGGAGTCTCAGCTCTAGGATTCTAGAGTAGATTTTACCAGGGACACTGAGAAGGGATATGCCTCTATGGTTTCCACATTGTCGATTGTCACCCTTTTTGAAAATTGGTGTTATGATGGCAATCTCCCAGTCCTTTGGTATGGTCTTGTTGCACCACACTGCCTGTAGGACCCTTAAGAGTAATAGGTCGCCTGATGCTCCCATGTACTTAACCATTTCTGGTGTTATACCATCATGCCCTGCTGCTTTGCCCATCTTGATTTTCTTCAGTGCTGCCTTCAGTTCTTCCATCTTTATGTCATCTTCATCACCATTTGTTTCCTCTTCTGTGCTAGTGGTTATCATTTCTGATGCTTGACCTTGCTCACCATCAAGGAGTTCTGAGAAATATTCTTTCCATCTTTCCATTACTTCCTTCGGGGCAGTAAGCAATTTACCTTGCTTGTCCTTTATAAATTTGAGAGGGCATTGTTTTTCCTTCCTCATGTTCTTTAGGGTCTTATAAAACAATTTCTGGTTTTCTTGCGCATCTTTTTCTAGCTTTTCTCCAAATTCTTCCCAGGACTTCTGTTTTGCTGCTAGCACCTTGTTTTTTGCTTCTGTTCTGAGTATCACATATTCTCTATATTTCTCTATTTGTCCTGCTGTGTTTTTAGCTCCTAAGTATTGTTTCCATGCCATTTTCTTCTCTCTTATTTTCTCTTTGACTTCCTCTGTCCACCAAGGTGTCCTCTTTCTCTTGTTCCCAAGTCGGACTTCACCACATGCTTCTGCAGCAGCTGTCTTTATGATGTCCTTGAATTTAAGCCACATGGTTTCCAAGTCATCAGGTTGTTCTTCTGTGTTTCTCACCGCTGTAGCAATAAGCCCCTGATATCTGGTCTTAATTTCTGGCTCTCTCAGCTTGTAGGTCTTAATGCTCATTTCTTCTGTTCGTTTACTTGGTTTCTTGCGTGATGCTGGGCAGTTCCTAGGCTGAGCAACTCTTTCAGTTGTTCTTTTGATTGTAAGCAGGTAGTGATCACTTCCAATCTCTGGCCCCCTCCAGACTCTAGCATCCCGGACATATTTGAATGAGTTCCTCCTAACAATGGCATAGTCGATCACTGACTTCTCATTCTTTGTTGGTTCACACCTAGTGTATGCATGTATGTGCTTATGGGGGAACTTTGTGTTGTTAATGATCAGATTCTGCTCACTGCAGAATCTAAGGAGTCGCTTTCCATTGTCATTGAGAGTATCTTCTCCATATCTTCCGATAACTCCACCCCATCTAGCATGGTCATTTCCAACTCTGGCATTGAAATCTCAGAGCATGATAATTTCATCTAGGCAGTCATCCACTGTCCTTTGAAGCAGCTCAAAGAATTCCTCCTTGACCTCTGCTCTCTCATCCTCATTTGGCCCATACACTATGACCAGGTTGACTATGGTTTCTCCTTCTTTTAGTTTTACAACCATAATGCGCTCCGAGACAAAGTTCCATCCCTTGATACTATCTTTCTGGTTTTTGGCCACAATGCAACCCACGCCCCCTTTAGCTCTTTCAGATGTGAGTACACCACTGTATAGCAGCATGTTGCCATCAAATCCATGACTCCTTGTCCCTTTTTCTTTGTTTCCGTAATAGCCAGGATTTCTAGTTTTGCTTTCCTCATCTCTTCCACCAGCTCCTCTTCTTTCCCATTTATACTTCTTGTGTTCCAAGTTCCATAAGTCGTAGTCCGTAGTCTGTTCCAGTTCGTCGCCTTTAGAATCAGTCCGGTTTTCTCTCTCATATTACTCGTAATAATAGTTTAAAGCAAACAGGTGATTGGCCTGTTGTGCCTTTGCATGGTGGAGGGGCTGCCTCCTTATGGCCTCCATGCAGGCCGCCCTCCTCCTTTTTCAGCCGGGCTTGGGACCGGCCTAGGCGGAGTTATGTTCCATAATAATAAGCATTATTACCATTTACCCAGCATGTGATCTTTCTTCTCATATAGTTTTCCACATATCACAGCTTTGAAATTCTCTGGGACTATCATACTGAAGATTTTACTCAGTACAAGAAGAGGTGTGTTGCATCTTACTCATATTAAACTTACACCCTGGAGTTAGAGTGGCTAAGAGATCCACCTCGAACTCTAAAGGTATCAGGTTCAATTCCCAGTAGAGGGAATATAATTTATGAACAATTTTTTCAGAACTAGTGGTCCTCATGATGTCCTACTCACAACCCTTGGTCTCTGGTAGTGCCTAGCCTTCTCGGATAAAGGCGGAAAAATAGGAAGTCCTGTGTGCAAGTTTTGCACATTAAAAATCAGACAGCAGTTATAAATCGTAAAGAGTAGGCCATATGGCCGCTGCCCTGGCAAAATTTAAAAATTATAAACCTACCCACCACAAAAATATTTATAGAATGTGTGATTCCTATATACACACATTGGGATTCTTGTTGGTGCTAGAGTTTGTGCACTGTGCTGAGATCCTCCTTGTGTGATCTAAAGGAGGAGATCGGAGCACTGATGGAGTTTTCCTATGCAATGAAGATAGTTCTCAAAACCAAACCAAACTTACACCTATCTTTGCTTTTATTCTCCCATTTTATTGTTCGTTTTTCATTGCAATCAGCGTCCTTTCTTGTTTATTTCTTATTGGTTTATCTACTTCTGGATGGCAAGCTTCTAGAAATGTTTAGTAACTTTGTTATATGTCCATGCCCAGGTGCATATTCTACTTAAAAGATAAGGAATTTATATATGTATATATATATATATATATATATATATAAATATATATTATATATATATATATATATATATATATATATATATATATATATATATATATATATATATATATATATATATATATTTTGTTATTATTAATCATCCTTCAGACTTCAATTTGTGCTGCACTGTATCTCGCTCACACATTTGCTTCTGCAATTTTCATTTGTCAAATGCTTAGAGTTCCCTTTTTCTTTCTATTTTTTTTTTAAATTTGTTGTTGTTGTGGGTAATCTTTCTTCACTCATCCATTACTGTACTGCATATTTAAGTACCATTGTCTATCTCCTTTAGATTGTTTTATACTTTGCTCATGCCATTTTCCCTCATCATGTAGTTCTCTATTGCAAAGATACAAAATAAAACACTTTAGATTTTAAAAAAAAACTTAATCAAACATGATACAAAAATACATATACCTCTGCTTGTTTCTGTGAAACTTTCTGAAAAAGCATTCCAAGATATGTAAGTACATTAGCTTCTCCATTATCTTCTAGAAGGTCCATCAAGCTGCGGAAATGACTTTTTAAAGCTTTGGGATTGCTGGGGTATATTTCAGTAATGGCCACTGCAATAAGAAATAGTAAATAGAATTGATTAAAACTTTGACAGATTTTCTTTTGTTTAGGAATGATTTTAAACTGAGGTCTGCAATGTTTTTTACAACAGTGTTTCTCAAATTATTTACACAATGGGTCCCTAAACAGTTTTTTACAGATGTTGTCTCTGCACAGGTCTATGTACAGATATAGAAACAAATGTGTGTGAGTGTGTGTATATGAGTGTATATGTGTGATATAAATTTTACACACACAATAATAATAATAATAATAGCCCCTTTAGTCATAACTGACTATGGGAATGCGCCCCTGAGGTGACAGCCCTCAGCTGCTTATTTTCCTGGTGTTCCTTTCGACGTTTTCTCCTCTCTTCTGCTTGTTGTGTGAGCTTCTTTTCGCCCAAACTGAGGTAGCGCCGCAGATAGCATCGCCACTTGGTGCGATCGGCAGCTTCATCCTCCCAGGTTGCTGGATTTATGGCCAGTGCCCTCATGTCTCTCTTGCACACATCTTTGAATCTCAGCTGCGGTCACCCAACTGTTCTTTTGCTATCTGCGAGTTGTCCA
Organism: Oreohelix idahoensis; assembly: GCA_024509875.1. Lineage (NCBI taxonomy): Eukaryota > Metazoa > Mollusca > Gastropoda > Stylommatophora > Oreohelicidae > Oreohelix > Oreohelix idahoensis. The sequence goes on along the minus strand of JAMPIV010018607.1, from coordinate 137,178 downwards.
TAGAAGATATCTTTCGGGATGCAACCATCTTCCATGCAGCAGACATGGCCAAGCCAGCGTAGTCTGCACTGTCTGAGCAGTGTATACGTGCTTTGAAGGCCAGCACATGACAACACCTCGACATTTGTCACTTTATCTTTCCAAGAAATGCTGAGGATGTGGTGTAGACACCGTAGATGGAAGGTACTGAGCCTTCTTTCTTGCTTAGCATAGGTTGTCCATGTCTTGCTACCATATAGAAGTGTGCTAGTGATGCAGGCTTGGTCTTCATTGTGAGTTTGGAGTTTCCCCAAACACGCAATATGAGGCGGGTAAAGGTAGCTGCCACAACGGGCTGATCACCCGTTTGCCAGTCACTTCGTTTACGGAAACAACAGCAAATGGGTTGATTTGCCGTTGCCCTAAAGACACCACTAGGCGTGATGGGAAACAATGGCAAAGAAAACCTATCTGCTGTTGCCCTAAGACGCCACTAGGCGTAATGGCCACTGACTGCTTTGACGGTCGGTGGCTAAGGACGGAAGAAGAAGAAGAAAGGTAGCTGCAGCTTTGCCAATGCGGCTGTCAATTTCTGTGTCCAGAGAGAGTTTGTCATTGATGGTAGACCCTAGGTATGTGAAGTGGTGCACCACTGCCAATTCATAGTTATCGATAGTGATAACTGGTGCAGCACCCACATCCTGACTCAGCACATTTGTTTTTGTTAGACTTTTTGTGAGGCCAAAGTCCTTGCATGCTTGCGTGAAGCAATTCATCAAGCTCTGAAGCTCCTGTTGGCTTTGAGTGACGACTGCAGCATCATCAGCAAATAACAAGTCACTTATAGTAACCCTTCTGATTTTTTTAGATGTTTTACATACATACTTGCAGGAAAACAACTCACAAAAAGATGTCATAGATTAAAATACACCACAAGAAGGCTCACTTTAATATTCATGCCTAACATTAATGAGATGGACTGGCTTATTTTCTCAGCAAAAAAGCATTTTCCAAGCTTGGGCTGGTTATTGATGAGCTTATATTGGTGTATCCATTTAGCCTGTTTTTTTTTTTTTAGATCTTTCTTTAACGTTTATATAGAAAAACCCTGTTTCACAAAGGTTGGTTAATGCAAAAAAGGATGTATTTTGGCACATTGTGAACTGAAAACTACAGAACATGTTCTCAGTCATACCCAGAAGTCAATGAGCTGATCTTTGAAATAATTGTGAAACTAATGCAGTTTTTGACATATAGCTGACATTCTCCCACAGACAAAATATAGAATACTAAAGCTGTCAACAGATTTCTCAATAAGGTATTTATCATCATTATTTTCCTTTGTGCTTCTTACAGAGCATGGAATCACCACTGTAGCTGATTCCCTCACAGAAAGCCTGCACCAAATATTCACATACTCCTGTAGGAGGGGTTTATGTGGCAATTAATTTTACATGAAGTGGTCAATCAAATAATAGCATCCTCTGTTTATAAGAAATACTGGTGGCCTTTATTGTCCTCTGTGGAAATACTATTGGCTTTTACTATCCTCTGTAAGTCTTTCAGGAGCTCAGTTCTATTAAATTGTACCTCGGCAATAAGAGACATTTCTGATTCTGACACATAATTGTGAGGAGTTGGGAAACATTTATCATTTTCACTCTGTATTCATTGTCTAGACCAGTGTATTCATTGTCTAGACCAGTGATTCTCAACCTTTTCTACTCATGGCCCCCTTATGAGCCTCATTTACTTCTGTGACATCCCTTCATAGTCACTGTTCGCTGAAAAAAAGGTACTTTACCATCTTACTGTGGCCCCACAGAAATATGGCACGGCTCCCTTTTACTCAGTACAAGCAGAGATGCATCGCATCTTACTCATATTAAACTTACACCCATCTTTGCTTTTATTCTTCCATTTTATTGTTCGATTTTAATTGCAGTCAGTGTCCTTCCTTGCTTATTTCTTCTTGGTTTATCTGCTACTGGATGGCTAACTTCTAAAAATGTTAAGTAACTTTGTTATATTTCCCTGTCCAGGTGCATATTCTACTTAAAAGATAATATGGCCTATGTTGAGAACCACTGGTCTAGACCCATAAAGAAGACCATGAACACAAAAAGAAACACTGTTGGGATTGTCACAGGTGCCGTGACCTACTGACAAAATGACGTAATAAAAAGGAATAGGGACCGACTATAAGGAGGAGAAAAAGGTACTCTCGATGCGGATGACAGAAAAGAAAAGACATTCGAGAGACCACTACGTCATAGGGCAACAACGTAGACGTGACAAGCAGAGACAGAATCCATCAAGATGCAAGGAAGAAAGAAGACCCTAACCCACAGACAGAGAATGTCATTCTAGTTCAGTGAATGACAACCGATCGAAAGGAAGATAGTAGCTTCCAATAAAATAAGACAGATTCATGAAAGGTAAAGTGAGTACCAAGGGGTTAAGTTTCCAACAGCAAGTCGACAAAATGAAAAGGAAGACGATGAAATAATGAAGGTCGTCAGGATGGAGCCCCACAGATCAGTGTTCAACAAAGAAGGAAGAATTCAGAGAACGACGTGCGAATCCTTCAAGGTTGGTCGAGTTATTAGACCTTTATATTCATTCCTGGGTAGAAAGAAAGGACATTGTTAAGAGATTCAGTCGAGAAAAGGGATCATGGGATTAAAAGAGAATCTGAAGCTGGAGATCTCATAAACGGTTGAACTTGAAAGTTAAGGTCAGGGGCTTTTCTATTGTAACTAACACCTGAAGTTCGAAACTATAGGAGATTCGAAATGTTATAGTGACAAAAGAACGATGTCCAAGCTACCAAGAAATCAATTAAATTTGTTCAGATTTAATTGGCTTAAGACTTATACATGTGATAGTTGAAAGAGGTCTTGAGTTCATGGACATTCAGAGTGTCCTAGTTGTTGAGTTGACTGATTCAGATACTTTATAAATGGAATGTTGGAAACTGATGATTAATTCCAAATAAAGAACTAATTAGGAGAACACTTATCATGAGAAACGAAGTGAATCTAAAATAAGAAGAGATAGGAAAAGACATAGCAAATAAACTTTCAAACTGAACAGTGTACGTTGAGGAGCCATTATCGTCAATGAATATACATTCCCACTCCATTGTCCAGCGAATTGTTCATCACTAACGTTCAGATAAACTAAATAGAAACGGCCTACAAACCATAACGAGAAGTACACAATGAGAGACAACATAACGCAAGAAAAAGAAACAACCACGCTGTGACACCAAAAAGAGGGGGTTGTTTTGTTGCCGTGAGTCTAGGATTTGAACCTGCCTGTATTTCTGCGGCCTATTTATACTTCACGCTGTGACACCTAAGGGGGGGTTGTTTGGTGCCGTGACCAGGATTTGAACCTGCCTGTATTTCTGCGGCCTATTTATACTTCACGCTGTGACACCTAAGGGGGGGTTGTTTGGTGCCGTGACCAGGATTAGGTCAAACATTGCTAAAGAAGAACTATTAATACCATTGTGTGTATAGTTAGAATTAATTTATGACAGTTCATTAATTATGCAATTGGTAGATTGGTATTTTGTTTAGTCAAAATATAGTTAAATTCAAGTTACCTGACTAAGAATACAAAGAAGAGCGAGTAGAAAATGGCAGAAGGACAAGGATTAGATCCAAATACGCTAGCATTATTGCATGTTACGAATGCCCTAGAGAGATGGAGCATGGAAAACAGGCAGACTGGTTTGCGACAAAGCATCGAGACCTATAGAGGAGAAGCAGGAGGTTGTAAAAAATGGATTGCCAAAATATAGAGATATGCTTACTCCATAGGGGCAAACGAAGAAGAAAAAAAAAGGTTGGCTTTTCTAACTAGTGAGGATTTGTTGAATGACTTTTTGAGAAGAAGATTTGAAGAAGAACCTCAAGAAACATGGGAAGAGTTGAAAAGAGGATTGTTGAATAGATATGGGGAATCTGTAGACCAACATTATCTCTGGAGACTACTTAGACAAGTAAAGCAAGAGACAGGAGAATCGGTCCAGTTGTTCAGTGATAGACTGAAAAATCTGGCAGAAGAAGTTTTTAGAGAACAAGATATACGGAGTCCAGATATCGAGGGACAGTTAGTTGGAGTTTTTATTGATGCCTTATACAAGGACGGAATGAGACTACTTCTCCTAAGAAAAAGTCCAAGGACTTTGAATGATGCTATACGGATAGCATTGGCAGAAGAAGATTTGTTGAAGAGGTTCCAGTTAAGATCAGGGAGCAACCACGAAGAAAAGAATTGGAAAGAAAATGAAGTTCGATGGACTGGACAGACAGTTAGAGATAGACCAAGAGAAAGAAATTATCTTGGGTATCAGAGCAAGCAGGATAGAAGTGACAATGGCAGAGAAAACAAGAGAGGAATTATACAGATAGCAGAGGAAAAACGATGTTATTTATGTAATGCCAAGGGACATGTGGCAGCTGTGTGTAAAAAGCGAAAAATGGAGAGTCATAACGGACGACGAAACGAGTGGAAAGAAGATAGAAAATATAGGCATACAAGTGAGAGAGATGCTTCCGTGGGGTTTAGACCACCACAAAGAGGCATTGAGTACAGACGTGGAAGGGTTGTAGATGAAGAGTACAATCACTGGTCTACCTACAGAAGTAGAAATCCAGAATGGGACTTCAATAGAGAAAATGTTCCGCCTAGAGTAGATAGAGGAGAGAGGAAGATTGGATAGACAGAGAATTGGAGAATTTACCTCGAGAAGAACTCAGCAGACTCATCGAGAAAACTATGCTCCGCAGAACCTCGTTAGACGACATAGAAGTATGGATATAGGAAAAATTTGTGGAATTAGGACCAGGTTTATGAACAGACGAATGGATAGAAATAGAAACGTTAGAGAAAACGATTTTAGAAAACGTAGATTACCAAAGGAAGCTAACGGACCTAGAATTATCTATAAGGGCAGAGTGTGCAACATTTCGGAAGCACCTAGACACTGGGAAGGCTTAAATAAGAGATGCAATAGGATGGCCGTACGAAATTTTCTTCAAGAAATAAAAAGTGGAAGGTGTTTCAAAATAAATGATTTTAATGTGAGGACAGAAAATGTACATTGTGTCAAGATACAAGTGTATAAAACGGAAGGAACTACGAATAGTAAGATTAATAATGGAGCGGGGATCAATTCTATAAGAGAGAGACCAAAGATGAACTTGAAAAGAAAACTTGATGATAATAAGATTAAAGTAGACAAGAAAACAAAAACGGTTTCAACTCAGACAGAAGAGACGGACCTAGTGTCTGAACTTATCAATAAACAGAATAACAAAAGATGTAAACATAACGCAGAGAAAAGAACAACCCAATGGATTTAAGAGGTTATATAAGGAGTCAGAGTATAAATAGTACAAGAGGAGACAACTGGATAGTACCACTGACTAAAAGTGAGGAAGAAATTCACAGTGTTTCCAGTGATGACTACGGATATACACCAGCGGGAAAACAGATTGTTACTAAAGCGATAGTCCATGCAAAACCGGGAACAGCATCTGATCGGTTAAACCCAAACCCCACAATCTTATACAGGGAACAAGGAGAGATGGGCACATATAGACAAGAGGAGGACAGGATACAGGTATGTCAGGATACAGAGAGCAGACAGTACAATGATATTCTGGAGGATACAATAGCAATAAGAAATAAATGGAATGGTGCTAATTCAGAAATAGAAAAGAGAAAGGAAAATATGGGGGATAAGAGTAGTGATAGGATGAGTGATAAGAAGGAGCTTGAGAGGCAAAAACGTTATGCGGATAAAAAGGCTGTTACAAGAATTTCAGGCAGGTGACAGAGTTTACTATAAGAAGCATGTGCGCCCCACTAAATTTGATAACCATTGGATAAAAGGTTATGTTATTCTGGAGAGAACCACCTTAATTAATTATAGAATATGGAATGAGAAATTGAATCATACAACCAAGGCTCACGTTCAACAACTATGGAGAGATGACTATAGACCATGGATTGGAGAGCCCAGCATGAGAGAGAGAGAAAAGCAAGGAAGGAGAGCCACCCTTGTAACGACACCAGATATCGATAGTGAAGAAAGGAATCCAGAAGGTTATTCGTTGATGGAAAACCCTTTTAGTAATCTAAATACTAGAGTAGGAATGGAAACGGGTAGGAACAAGACAAAAACAAATTCTGAAACAGAAAGGAGAAAGGAAACTATAGAGCCCCAGATTAGTGATAGGGAGATCAATAGAAGAAGAGGTAAATCGATTATGATGAGGTATACGGAATTGTCAGAAGATGGGGGAGAAGGACTAGCAGATCTAGACAATTGGGAGAGTGAGGATGATATTCCGTTGATGGAATATAAGAGGAGATTTCAGACAGACGATTGGGAGAGTGAAGATGATATTCCGTTGATGGAATATAAGAGGAGATTTCTGGCGGATAAGGAAGAGAAGAATGGGGACACGGAACTAGAAGGGACCACAGTTAACCAAAAACGACGAGGAGATCCTCAGGACTTGAGGAGTCAGACGGAAAGGATTTCAGAGGCACAGGAAAGGTTAGACATTACAGGTGCACGAGAGAATAATGACAAGATTGATGTATCGTCAGATGATTCATCAGATTATGAAGGACGTCTCACAAGATTGAGAGATGAAAACCAGTAGGAGACGAGACAAGATAGGGAGAAAAAGGGCAGAGATTCCAAGATGTCCACAATAGAAGAGATAACTGCATTGTGTACAAGGATTGAGAAGGAGATTGAGGAATTAGAAACGAGAAAGAACCTGATGGAGGCATCTAAGGATGTCAACAAAACAAGTAGGAATTGGTGTAATGACGGAAGTGAGAAGGAAGAAGTTGAGAGGAACTTAAGAAATAGTAAGAAAGTAAAAGGTGAGAAATAGTTCCAGAGAGGGAACGAGTTAAGAAGTAGTGCGAGGGCACAGAGATGCTACGGCAAGTGATAGACTCTTGTTGAGATTTATGCGGAGATAGGATTCTCCGAAAATTAGGGAATAAGGTGAATGGTGAGAGAGAGTTCCAGAGGAGGGAACGAGATATAGAGTTAGTGTGGAGAGCAAGGATGTTGCAGTGATTACTAAAGTCTTGTGGAGACTTGTTGGGAGATAAGCTTCTCCTAAAACCAGAGGGTAAGGTAAAATTGTGAGAGGAGCATTGAGAACGAGATGAGATAGCAAGCAAGATTGAGAAGAAAAAAAGAGAAAGAGAGAGAATCTTTGAAGGCTGTTTATAGCAGTTATAAGCACAAGATGGAGGCGATGGCCAATTCTTGTATAAGGGGCAGGAATAGGGTCCAAACGGACTTGTATGAGCTGAGTTGGAGAAAACGATAATGCCCATACCGCAGAGCAAGGGGTAAAAACATAGATGCAGAGGCGAAATGACAGGAGGGTGATTATAGAGGTAAGGAGCAAGACGAGATATAGGACTTGAAAGTTGTGTCATTAGAAGAAATACAAGTCGTTAGGAAAAACGAGAAAACGTTGAAAGGTTGAATTGCAGTCGTGGCGAGAAACGAGAGTAAGGTGAGGGCTGAACCATGGTTGAGAGTTGATTGTGGTATATAATTTATGAAGGTAAAACTTGTTAAAGTTGTAGGTTTAATTGATAATTATGAAGTTAATCATGTTATTAATTAAGTATTAGAATTTGTAAAGAGTTAGTTAGTATTGTGTGATTGGGGAAAGGGGAAAGTTATGGATCAGTGGGAGATAGGACCAGAGGAATGATGCTTTAGACATCATTTTTTTCTTTGAGGGACCCTGGGGTGAATATGTCACAGGAGCCGTGACCTACTGACAAAATGACGTAATAAAAAGGAATAGGAATCGACTATAAGAAGGAGAAAAAGGTACTCTCGATGCGGATGACAGAAAGAAAAGACATTCGAGAGACCACTACGTCATAGGGCAACAACGTAGACGTGACAAGCAGAGATAGAATCCATCAAGATGCAAGGAAGAAAGAAGACCCTAACCCACAGACAGAGAATGTCATTCTAGTTCAGTGAATGATAACCGATCGAAAGGAAGATAGTAGCTCCCAATAAAATAAGACAGATTCATGAAAGGTAAAGTGAGTACCAAGGGGTTACGTTTCCAACAGCAAGTCGACAAAATGAAAAGGAAGACGATGAAATAATGAAGGTCGTCAGGATGGAGCCCCACAGATCAGTGTTCAACAAAGAAGGAAGAATTCAGAGAACGACGTGCGAATCCTTCAAGGTTGGTCGAGTTATTAGACCTTTATATTCATTCCTTGGTAGAAAGAAAGGACGTTGTTAAGAGATTCAGTCGAGAAAAGGGATCATGGGATTAAAAGAGAATCTGAAGCTGGAGATCTCATAAACGGTTGAACTTGAAAGTTAAGGTCAGGGGCTTTTCTATTGTAACTAACACCTGAAGTTCGAAACTATAGGAGATTCGAAATGTTATAGTGACAAAAGAACGATGTCCAAGCTACCAAGAAATCAATTAAATTTGTTCAGATTTAATTGGCTTAAGACTTATACATGTGATAGTTGAAAGAGGTCTTGAGTTCATGGACATTCAGAGTGTCCTAGTTGTTGAGTTGACTGATTCAGATACTTTATAAATGGAATGTTGGAAACTGATGATTAATTCCAAATAAAGAACTAATTAGGAGAACACTTATCATGAGAAACGAAGTGAATCTAAAATAAGAAGAGATAGGAAAAGACATAGCAAATAAACTTTCAAACTGAACAGTGTACATTGAGGAGCCATTATCGTCAATGAATATACATTCCCACTCCATTGTCCAGCGAATTGTTCATTGTTGCGTGAGTGTCCAGGATTTGAACCTGCCTGTATTTCTGCGGCCTATTTATACTTCACGCTGTGACAGGATATCTGTATATTTGTACTTGAGTAATGATGATATAAGTGATTATCTCAGTGAAGTATTATAGTGGATACAGCGTTTAGTAATGTGCCTGTTTTATTGTACTGATCTTTCTTTTCTTTTTCTTCTATTGTTTATGCCATGAAATGTCCCAAATGATAACAGATTTACTCATACCTGTCAACCTCCTGAGACAAAAACATGGACGCCAGACCAGTAAAAACCTTACAAACACCCCAAAAACCTTACAAAAAATATATTAAAGGCGAAAAGACAAATGACATATACTAATTAATTTAACATTTGAAATAGTGCGATATAAAACAAACTAATAAAGTCTCATGCTGTTCTTTATATCTATTAGGAATACTGCAAGTGATAATAATTTAAAATGGGTAATATATATATGTATAAAATGTAATAAAAAAAGAAGACAAAAAACTACCATGTTTAAAAGCAAAAATATCCTAATAGTTGTAAATTGATGTGCTCTGAGAATGCACTGCCCTACCATTATTCCAATGAAAAAACGATCATTACTATGCTAGTTTTAAATTAAGGAATCCATCCCTTGCATAAAATATTGACCCTATCTACAAACTTTCTTTTTTCTTAATTCTTTTTTTAGGCCGTACCAAACAGATGGCCCGCTGTCCTTCTACCAAATTTAGAGATGCAGTAAAAAAATGGAAAGGGTCGGGGATGTAAAGGGTAGGTTTAGGAATCATAAACCTAACCCTATACCCTAACTATAATTCTGACGCTAACGACTTATTTCAATAGCATCGATTAACTTGTGATACTGTGCTTTATTTTCACCAAAAAGTACACATTTCTCACCGTAAAAAAATGAATTAATTCATTAAAAAAAAAAACCAAACAAACGCAGTAATAACAAAGGATAATCACACACATGCCCCCGCGCAATCGACTTTGCTGACTAATTTAACCAATTAACTGTATGGATTTACTCTAGAAACAGAAAAGTTTACCCATACAAACTTTTTTTTTTTAAATTTAAATGTCTAGGTGTTGTGGTAAGCGTGGTTGATAACAGATAACTTTAAAAATACGTCATGTCATGCTGAAAACCCCGAATTGTTGGGTATAAAAAAATTTGATTGGTTGCTTGGAGAGACCATGTTTTAAAATAAGACACCGAGAATCCCAAAATTAAAAAAAAAAAATTGGTTAAAAAAAACTTGCGCTAGGAAATATTTTCTGATTTAAAATAAAAAAACTTGGGTTGGAAAGTATTTTTAGATTTTTTTTACTTAAAAAAAAATTATTTTTTTTTCGATTTTTTGTTGTTGAGAAAATCTGTACAACGAGTCTGTATGGCCGTACACCGCTAAGAGTATTAAAAAAACGTACATTGTACGATAACAACGTACAAGTTGACAGGCATGTTTACTACTGAGTAACTAACTGTGCATACATGAAGTAATACAACTGCTATATTACTGAGTAGCTCATTATTTTCACATGAAGTGTTACAACTGTGATACTACTGAGTAGCTCACTGTTTATGGGATGAAATATCACAACTGTTACAACTGCTATACTATTCCAGTAGCTCACTGTTTATGGGATGAAATATCACAACTGTTACAACTGCTATACTAATCCAGTAGCTCACTGTTTATGGGATGAAATATCACAACTGTTACAACTGATATACTATTCCAGTAGCTCACTGTTTATGGGATGAAATATCACAACTGTTACTATTGCTACACTATTCCAGTAGCTCACTGTTTATGGGATGAAATATCACAACTGTTACAACTGCTATACTACTCAGTAGCTCACTGTTTATGGAATGAAATATCACAAGTGTTACAACTGCTATACTATTCCAGCAGCTCACTGTTTATGTGATGAAATATCACAAGTGTTACAACTGTACTATTCCAGTAGCTCATTGTTTATGCGATGACATATCACAAGTGTTACAACTGCTATACTACTCAGTAACTCACTGTTTATGCCACAAAATATCACAAATGTAACATCTGCTATACTACTCCAGTAGATCACTGTTTATGCCAGTAAGTATTATAAATATCACTGATTGTCCAATATACAGAGGGGAGCACATAATGTTTTCATGTCAGATTTTTTAAGGTGTCTGCCAACCACTTGATCTAATTTCTCAAGCTTCATTTTCCATCAGGTCAAATTTATTGTGATGCTAGAAACACATGCTGCTGGGTAATGTGGTTTCATGCTCATGATATATCCAATTCACAGCTTCCTGTTTTCCATTTGCTTTATCACCTGTGGATTTTTTCCCAACAGGAGTGGCAGGGGATGAGACAGATATTCAGAATGTAAAAACTTTTAACTCTTTCAGTCCCAAGCAAAAAAGCGGGTTTGGCCCAAGCAAAAATGGCCACTCCAGTGCGTTTTTATTGTTGTTGTTTGGAAATAATTTTTTTAAATGTTCATATGCATAAATAACTTTGTTGTTGTATACGAAACTGAAGGTAATTGGATGTACTTTACTCTTGTGCTACAAGTATAAAAGCTTTCATTGAAAAATGATTAGTTATTCAAGGTAAAATGGAGGATATGCGCTTAAAAAAATGATTAGTTATTCAAGGTAAAATGGAGGATATGCGCTTTAAAAAATCGCTTTAAAAATCTGAAATAAATATCTCAAAACAGAAACACGTTCACTCTTAAACAAGTGCGGTATTTAAAAGAATGTACTTGCAGTCGGAAATGACGTTTTGGGTGGTTTGTGGGTAGTTATAATTAGAAACAGTCTCAAACAGAGGCACATATACTAAAGGCTTTTTAAAGTCGATTGGGCCAAGCGCGTCTAACCCCTGAGCCTTTATAAAGTCGATTGGGACTTAAAGAGTTAACAGGCTGAAAATGATTAAGCAAAAATAAGAGGTGAATGAAAAAGATTTTAAAAAAAAGTAAGATGAAGGTGGCTGATGAAGAAACTAAGAGTAATGGAGTAATAGATGAAGGTGGCTGATAAGGAAACTAAGAGTAATAGAGTAATAAGATGAAGGTGACTGATGAAGAAACTAAGAGTAATGGAGTAATAAGATGAAGGTGGCTGATAAGGAAACTAAGAGTAATAGAGTAATAAGATGAAGGTGACTGATGAAGAAACTAAGAGTAATGGAGTAATAAGATGAAGGTGGCTGATAAGGAAACTAAGAGTAATGGAGTAATAAGATGAAGGTGACTGATGAAGAAACTAAGAGTAATGGAGCAATACGATGAAGGTGGCTGATAAGGAAAGTAAGAGTAATGGAGTAATAAGATGAAGGTGGCTGATGAAGAAACTAAGAGTAATGGAGTAATAAGATGAAGGTGGCTGATGAAGAAACTAAGAGTAATGGAGTAATAAGATGAAGGTGGCTGATAAGGAAAGTAAGAGTAATGGAGCAATAAGATGAAGGTGACTGATGAAGAAACTAAGAGTAATGGAGTAATAAGATGAAGGTGACTGATGAAGAAACTAAGAGTAATGGAGTAATAAGATGAAGGTGGCTGATAAGGAAAGTAAGAGTAATGGAGTAATAAGATGAAGGTGGCTGATAAGGAAAGTAAGAGTAATGGAGTAATAAGATGAAGGTGACTGATGAAGAAACTAAGAGTAATGGAGCAATAAGATGAAGGTGGCTGATAAGGAAAGTAAGAGTAATGGAGTAATAAGATGAAGGTGGCTGATGAAGAAACTAAGAGTAATGGAGCAATACGATGAAGGTGGCTGATGAAGAAACTAAGAGTAATGGAGTAATAAGATGAAGGTGACTGATGAAGAAACTAAGAGTAATGGAGTAATAAGATGAAGGTGACTGATGAAGAAACTAAGAGTAATGGAGCAATAAGATGAAGGTGGCTGATAAGGAAAGTAAGAGTAATGGAGTAATAAGATGAAGGTGACTGATGAAGAAACTAAAAGTAATGGAGCAATAAGATGAAGGTGGCTGATGAAGAAACTAAGAGTAATGGAGTAATAAGATGAAGGTGACTGATGAAGAAACTAAGAGTAATGGAGTAATAAGATGAAGGTGGCTGATAAGGAAACTGAGAGTAATGGAGTAATAAGATGAAGGTGGCTGATAAGGAAACTGAGAGTAATGGAGTAATAAGATGAAGGTGGCTGATAAGGAAACTGAGAGTAATGGAGTAATAAGATGAAGGTGGCTGATAAGGAAACTAAGAGTAATGGAGTAATAAGATGAAGGTGGCTGATGAAGAAACTAAGAGTAATGGAGCAATAAGATGAAGGTGACTGATGAAAAAACTAAGAGTAATGGAGTAATAAGATGAAGGTGGCTGATGAAGAAACTAAGAGTAATGGAGTAATAAGATGAAGAATGATGAACAAGGAGAGCAGGTAAACAATAATTATAACAGCTACATAAAGAAGAAGAGAAGAATATGTTTCAGGTTACTAACTTGATTCTTGTTCTCAAGTTTTTTTTGTAGACTAAGCCATATCAATCATTAAAATCATTCACAAGTATCATGGTACTTACGAAGAAGCATATCCTGTCGTTTGTCCAAGTAAACTTGAATCAGTTCCTCCAGGTATGGAGCAACAGTCTTTTGGCCTGAGGATGCTTGCCCAAACATGTTTATATAGACAGCACACAGCTGAACTACATTTTCATCATCTACCTCTAGGCATTTCATGAGTCTTGGTACTAACTCTTCAGCCAGATTCATTTTATTTAAAGCCACAAGCTGAAATATGAATTTACAAAACTTGAAAAAAACTACACATGGAAACAAGAATATTCCTGAATATTTTAGTGGTCAAAAAAACTTTTTAAAGTTAGTTCTTTGTCTTTGTGCTATAAGGATAATAATAATCTCAAGAATATTGTGTTCTTTTTTCAGTTTCTCATCCTCTGTTTCTTATACGTATCCCAGCAGTAAGAATAGGAGAAAGGTATTTCTATCCTGTCTCATTACATGTCCAAAATACTGCATCTTCTGAAAAGCTAAAGTTCTTTATTAGCTGATTTAATCATGATCATCATTTTCTTTTGCACTCCTTACACAGCACAGAGCTACAACTGCAGCTGATCCCCTCACAGTGAGCCTGCACCAAGCATTCATATGATCCTGCAGTAGTGATTACTGTGGCAATGTGTTTTACATGATAAGGTTGCCAGCCCCAAGCACAACCTCATATTAGTCACCTTTTACAATATACCTGAGGGCGTAATAGTCCTATTCTTGCTTCATGTCCTCAAAGATCCCTGGGTCCTACAGGAGCGTCAGGTGATAATGCTTAAGTTGTATTTCTTGAAGTATGCTTCTCTTCATTACTTTCTATATCTGTGATTTTCTTAACATTTCTTTATAGCAATTATTCAAAATGTCTTATTCTTGTTTCTCTGTATTTTCTAAATGTCCAGTTTCTATTTTCTTTAATGACTTCTGCCAACACTTAGCAGTTATGAATGTTTGTTTTGAAATCAAGATTAATTTTATGTTACAGAGTGCTTTATTTAGGTTATGAAGTTGTCACAGAATGTATTGGGGCAACCCCTTCTTCTTCCTAATCTCTGTTTCACTACAGCAGTAATTGGTACATTTTGTGTTGATTTTATTGCGATTTTTCCGAGTCGCACCCTTTTCTTTCTCTGTCCACTGGAGCAGATATTATGTCCCTATATTCTGTCGCTACTTTCAGTATATTGTGTCTTGTCTGTTTATCTGACACTCCTGGCTGATGATAAACACATCACATTTGCAGGAGCGGCTGAGGGAACATTATCGACAACCAAGTTGGTTAATCGCAGACGCGGCCGATATCAGTACACAGATTAACACGTACGTGCAATCTGCTTAATCACTGATAAGGCCCGGGTGCATCTCCACCAAGGTTGTAAAGAGACGGATTTGTGTGTGCTCAAGCAACAGATAAGACATTACTTTAGCGAAAGTAGTAAGTGTTACATCTGACACACGTTGTCATATGAGGTTAACAACAAGTTCGCGAGTCTGTACGCAAGGCATCGTATGTCTTATTGCCATATATGGTAATACGTGATCTTCTGCTTTACTTACTTAGTCATTCCCCTTCTACCGTGAGGTGTAGAGGTTTGGAAGAGAGAGCGCCAGACTATCCTATCAGCTCTCTTCCTCCTGGCCTGGTTCCATTCTAGTCCTCAGTCCTTCAAAGATTGTCTAATGTTGTCCTCCCAGCGGACTCTGGGTCGTCCTGGGGGTCTGGATCCCTGGCTCTTTGTTTCCCATGCTTGTCGTGGTAGCCGATGTTCTCCCATTCTGCAGACATGGCCAAACCATCTTAGTTGGGACTGTTCTACTTGGGTCTGCAGGGGGTGGGATTTTAGGCCTTGACATTATCGTCTGGTTGCGGACCATGTCTCTTCTTGTTACTTCAACCACCTTCCTCAGATACCTCATTTCTGAGGTTTGGATCTGGCTTTTGTGGGTTGTAGTCATTGCCCATGAGTCGCATCCATATGTCAAGACTGGGACATAGGTGGAGCGGTATACAGCCATCTTTGTTTTCTTACCAACCTCTCTCTTGCTGAGGAATCCTCGATTTATGGCTTGAAAAAGTCTCCCCGCTGCTGCTTTTCGAGTGGCCAACTCTTCTTTAATGCCTCCCTTTCAGTCTATAATAGCTATAATAGGTATTTAAAGTGGTCGACCTGCTCCAGGACCTGTTCTCCCAGCTTAATCTGATGTCTTCTTTCTTCTCGTGATATCACCATGGATTTTGTTTTAGAGCTGCTTATGACCATCCCTCTCTTCTCCAGCTCTTCCTTCCAGACTTGCAGGTTGGATTGGAGATGTGCCTCTGATTTAGCAAACAGGGCAACATCATCAGCAAATGCCAGCTCTGAAATACAGACCTGTCTCATCTTCCAGTACCCCACTTAATACTTTCTTGTTCTCTCCTTACATGCCTTGATAACATCGTCCATGAGGAGTATGAAAAGATAAGGTGACAGGATATCACCTTATCTTACACCAGTGGTGGTCCTGAACTCTTCTGACTTATGGTTTGCTGTCCTCGCATAATTTCTGCAAGACTTATAGAAGCTCTGTATAGCATGAATCAGAGGTGCTGGAATGTTCTTCCTTGCCAAACAGTCCCAAAGTTTGTTCCAGGGGACCCTGTCAAACGCCTTTTCCAGATCTATGAAACAAAGATGGATCTCACTCTTATACTCAAGGGCCTTTTCACTCAGCTGTCTGAGTGTGAAGATTAGGTCTTGAGTACTTCAGTTTGCTCGGAATCCGCACTGGACCTCATCCAATTGTGGCTCAGCTAGGCGTCTGAGTCTCTGCTCTAGGATTCTGGAGTAGATTTTACCAGGGACACTGAGAAGGGATATGCCTCTATGGTTTCCACATTGTCGATTGTCACCCTTTTTGAAAATTTGTGTTAAGATGGCTATCTCCCAATCCTTTGGTATGGTCTTGTTGCACCATGCCACCTGTAGGATCCATAAGAGTAATAGGTCACCTGATGCTCCCATGAACTTAACCATTTCTGGTGTTATATCATCATGCCCTGCTGCTTTGCCCATCTTGATTTTCTCCAGTGCTGCCTTCAGTTCTTCCATCTTTATGTCATCTTCACCATCATTGGTTTCTCTTCTGTGCTAGTGGTTATCATTTCTGATGCTTCACCATGCTCACCATCCAGGAGTTCTGAGAAATATTCTTTCCATTACTTCCTTCGGGGCAGTAAGCAATTTGCCTTGCTTGTCCTTTATAAATTTGAGAGGGCATTGTTTTTCCTTCCTCATGTTCTTTAGGGTCTTATAGAACAATTTCTGGTTTTCTTGAGCATCTTTTTCTAGCTTTTCTCAAAATTCTTCCCAGGACTTCTGTTTTGCTGCAAGCACCTTGTTCTTTGCTTCTGTTCTGAGTGTCACATATTCTCTATATTTCTCTATTTGTCCTGTTGTGTTTTTAGCTCCTAAGTATTGTTTCCATGCCATTTTCTTCTCTCTTATTTTCTCTTTGACTTCCTCTGTCCACCAAGGTGTCCTCTTTCTCTTGTTCCCAAGTTGGACTTCACCACATGCTTCTGCAGCAGCTGTCTTTATGATGTCCTTGAATTTAAGCCAGAGGGTTTCCAAGTCATCAGGTTGTTCTTCTGTGTTGCTCACCACTGCAGCAATAGCTTGTAGGTCTTAATGCTCACTTCTCCCGTTCGTTTACTTAGTTTCTTGCGTGATATTGGGCAGTTCCTAGGCTGAGTAACTCTTTCAGTTGTTCTTTTGATTGTAAGCAAGTAGTGATCACTTCCAATCTCTGGCCCCCTCCAGACTCTAGCATCCCGGACATATTTGAATGAGCTCCTCCTAACAATGACATAGTCGATCACTGACTTCTCATTCTTTGTTGGTTCACATCTAGTGTATGCATGTATGTGCTTATGGGGGAACTTTGTGTTTGTAATCATCAGATTCTGCTCACTGCAGAATCTAAGGAGTCGCTTTCCATTGTCATTGAGAGTATCTTCTCCATATCTTCCGATAACTCCACCCCATCTAGCATGGTCATTTCCAACTCTGGCATTGAAATCTCAGAGCATGATAATTTCATCTAGGCAGTCATCAACTGTCCTTTGAAGCAGCTCGAAGAATTCCTCCTTGACCTCTGCTCTCTCAACCTCATTTGGCCCATACACTATGACCAGGTTGACTATGGTTTCTCCTTCTTTTAGTTTTACAACCATAATGCGCTCTGAGACAAAGTTCCATCCCTTGATACTATCTTTTTGGTTTTTGGCCACAATGCAACCCACACCCCCTTTAGCTCTTTCAGATGTGGGTACACCACTGTAGAGCAGCATGTTGCCATCGAGATCCATGACTCGTTGTCCTTTTTTCTTTGTTTCCGTTATAGCCAGGATTTCTAGTTTTGTTTTCCTCATCTCTTCCACCAGCTCCTGTTCTTTCCCATTCATACTTCTTGTGTTCCAAGTTCCATAAGTCATAGTCCGTTCCAGTTCGTAGCCTTTAGAATCAGTCCTGTTTTCTCTCTTGTAGTTCTCGTTATCAAAAGTTTAAAGCAACAGGTGATTGACCTGTTGTGCCTTTGCATGGTGGAGGGGCTGCCTCCTTATGGCCTCCATGCAGGCCGCCCTCCTCCTTTTTCAGCCGAGCTTGGGACCGGCCTAGGCGGAGTTGATCTGCTTTACGCACCTTATTTCACGTGGAATATTTTGAAAGTACCACAACCTGTTTGAAAATATTGGAGCTTTTGGTTAGACTCTATAACAAACAGATGCGTGGGAAGGCAGTGAATATTACCTGACGCTTCGGTCAGTCAAAACTACTGTGAAGATTGCTTGCCAAGACATCAGACCTTGCTAAAGTGAAGCCTAGAATTCAGAATTCCATTTTATCAGAACAGACACCTTTTATTTGAGTATTTATCAGACAAAAACAGCCCAGGAAATCTCTATCATTTTAATAAGGAAAGCCACTTTCTGAGGAAACTGAAGGAAACACACAAAGCCAAAGAGGGAGTTTTAATGCTAAATTAATGACCCCAAAGACGTGTGTAAGAGGCCGATTCAAGTCTCTTTTATTCATCTGAGCAAAAAAGTCTGTGAGCCAGGATTGGCATAAGTTGTCATTTTACATTCTATATTTCTCATTACTAACATGTGAACTAACACATATATATATATATATATATATATATATATATATATATATATATATATATATATATATAACTATATATATATATATATATATATATATATATATATATATATATATATATATATATATATATATATATATATATATATTACCATGTGAATTTTAATGTGAAAATTGCTAGTGGATGTCCAAGCCATTTGAGGCTGGCAACCTCAGCGTATAGAATGATGATTTAAGGATCACCACTGCACAGGCTGGTGATTGTTTTATTGCTAGTTTCTTAAAGAGAACTAAAAGCATAAAGTAGTCCCAAATTCCATATGGAGAAAGAAGGGAAAGATGAAAGAAATGATGTACATTTTAATTATAATACTTACAGTTTCAAACCAGTGTAAATGTCGATGTGAACATATTCATTTAAAATTAATGGAAGTTTCAAACTTTTCAAATCAGTGTAAACATAAATGAAAACATATTCAATTTATAGTGTGAACACTTTTCAATCAGTGGAAATGTAAATGTAAACATATTCTATCTGTACTATTAATCTTTTCATTTAAATGTAAAGTAACTATAAAAGCTATTAAATTTAAATGTAAAGAAAGTTTTATCCCGAGGGATTCAATTTAATTCTCATCGAGGGTAAATTCTGAGATAAGTGGAATGGGAAGATAGGGACCCATAACCATGGGTTGGAAAACGCAATACTCAGGAGAGCATTTCGTTTCTATTCTTTAGCATAGTTATTGGTGGTACCAGCAGAAATTACTATCTCTGGAACAAGAAGGGACAAGTGGTCTACGCTTTAAAATGAAGGACCAACTTTGTAGACTCTCCTTGACATTTCTGGGAAACGAGCTACACCCAACAACCTTGACAAGCGATGAGCGGGAGCAGTGCAAAAAGAACCAACCCATCAGAAGGAGCAGAACCGTCATTAGCAGCTAAGTTCCAAATGTAAGCTGCCAAAGTGAACTTTTTTCCATCATCTCTATTACCAATCAATGATGAAACTTGTCTTCTAAACTATTCAATTATTTTCAAACTGTTAAAACTTAAGTGATTATTAAATTTTGTTATTTGTAA
Organism: Oreohelix idahoensis; assembly: GCA_024509875.1. Classification (NCBI taxonomy): domain Eukaryota; kingdom Metazoa; phylum Mollusca; class Gastropoda; order Stylommatophora; family Oreohelicidae; genus Oreohelix; species Oreohelix idahoensis. The sequence goes on along the minus strand of JAMPIV010018607.1, from coordinate 117,556 downwards.
TTTTACAAATTTAACTTCGATTTAATCCTTTTAAATGTACTGCATGTTTGTGTCAGTCAATTTACTACACACACTCTAAACTGAGCTATACCAGAATAATAAGAATTCCCCTGAGTTTATCAGAGGTGGGGGCTTAAACGAGCTAACATAAACCATTGCTTAATCCTTCACAAAAGTTGTCAGCAGATTCTAGAATTAACATGCTCAGCCAAACGCAGCATTGTTTTTGCTTATCTGAATATTTTGTGAACACTCCTTTGTGGTAGAAGCGTCATTAACCTTCTATCTACATATCTGCCAAGAGTAATCTTGTGCGAAAGTAGACACCTTGGAAGCCCATATTAGATACTCTTGAGTTTTGGCCACTGTTGGACCACTACTGCAAAGCAGAGGAGGCAATACTGTCACAGAAGTGCTATTTACTATAAAAATAAATTTTTTAAATCTGATATGTTTTATAGAATGTAAAAACTTACCCACTTAAAAAGCACTTTTACTACAGTCAGGAAAACTAAAAAGTAGACTGATGGAAACTGGCCTGTTTCAGGATGCACACAATCATACTTCAGACTAGTGTGACAGATGGAGACAAACACACTTAGCTCCTCATCCGTAAACACTTTACCATCTCTGAAACCCAAAAATTAAAGACTCCCCAATAAGTACATGTAAGTAAAATAATGAGACTATGAGTAATATTGCCTCCTGTAGTTCCTAGGGGGTCACTGAAGAGACAACAAAGAATAGAACCACTGCATGTGTTACAAGGCGACTGATATGAGGCTGGCAACCTCATCATGTTGTTATTGTTGTTTAACTAGGACTGCTGGGCCTCTCACTCTTTAGCAGCCAATACCAAGTTGAGCAGTCCTTGGTATTATCTACACTGTAGATCTAGGCTTTTCCTGTGGCTTTTCTGACATTCCGAAACATGTTGAGTTGAAGTCATGAGCTCCACTTTCTCCCTGGCTTGCATTTAAAGGATCGTCACATCTGGTCCCAAGCTAGGAGTAAGAAGTGCATGGCATTCTGTGCATTCCCCGCCATCCAAGGGGGCTCTCCAACTATGCAGATCTAAATACTGTGCTCTGCTTCTGGGCTGTCCCAAGGAATTGTCACGTCCTGCATAGAGCCACTTGCTCCCCCTGCCTACCACTTGGTCCATAGTAAGATCCTTCTGCATGCAGTCAACCAAGTGAAAGCCAAAGAATTACGCCTGGGGCTCAAGTGACCTCTCCAAGCTTAGTGTACAATGCTGGGTTCTCAACAAGTTTCACCACAGGGGGAATCCCTGCCTGGAAGTGTGTGGATGATTTCAAGAGTCAATGAGGATGTAATTAGCCTCACAGACAGAGGTTCACTTCCACATATGTATCCTGTAGCACTGTTCATAGCTGGTGGTCATATAAGGACGACTCCAGGCATCCCTCATCATGGAAACCTCTGCTGCAGGAGCATGTAAATGCCTAGCACAGTCTTCCTGCAAGGGGAGCAGCTACAATGGTGGCTCTATGGTCTGTAAGGAGCGCAAAGGACAATTATGATGAGTAAAGTAATATTAATATTCCAAACCATTATGCTGATTATAAGGTAAAGGTAAAGGATCCTGTTACATGCCTATTGAGGCATATTGGGAATACGGTGTTAGGCCCGTATTTTCTTGACCATCCGCACACTAGGGGTGATGTGGTCAGCATCACGCCGGCCACCTTAACCTTCCCAGAGTTGTGTTGACCTCGGAGCCGTTTGCGGTCTAAAAAATCCCACCTTAACTGGGGATCGAAAAATAGACCACTGAGTTAGGAAGCCAGTGCACTAACCACTGCGCTACTGTGGCTCATTATGCGGACATGAATCTCTATTTCATTATATATCATGTTTTACATGATGAGGTTGCCAGTCCCATGCTTTTCATATCACTAACTTCTTATGACATTCTTGAGGAAGTAATATTCCTTTTTTTTTTCCTTTATCTACTCAGAGACCACAAGGAGCTCATCATCATCAGTTGCCGTCTCCACAACGAAGGTTGGCTGTAATGGATCTCCAATGTCTTCTGTCTCTTGTCTTGGTGGTGCACTCTGATAGACTCTTTCCTGTCCATCTCTTGATGTTATCTTCCCACTTATAGCGCTGTCTTCCCCTTGCACGTTTGCCTTCAACTCTCCCTTCTGTTATGGTCTTCTGCAAGGTGTTATGCCTTTTTTATGTGGCCAAAGTATTTTAGCTGCCGAACTTTGACCTCCCTCATTAGTTCTCTTTTCATACCTAGATTTTCTAGGACCTCCTTATTTGTTTTCATCTCTTTCCATGAGATATGCCCCATTCTTCTATATATCCACATTTTAAGAGCCTCAATTCTTTCTTCCAAATGCTTATTCATCGTCCATGTTTCTGCACCATACAGAAATGCAGAATATATATAACACTTTATGATTCTCAGTTTTAATTTGTGAGATAACTTTGGATGTCAGTATATGTTTCATGTTGTTGAATGTAGCTTTGGCCATTCCTATTCTCTTCTTGATTTCTGTTTCACATCTGCCATCTTCTGTTAATATATGACCAAGATATACGTAGCTCTTGACTTGTTCCAGGATTTTTCCATTTACGCTTATCTTTAATGTGGGTTTATCGTCTGTTTTGCTAATTATCAGCTGAGGTTCAAGCTCTAGAGCAAGCTGCAAATATGATTTATAACACCAACTCTGACTGCCACCAGGTAGTCATCCTCACAGATGCACTGTCTGTCCTGCAAGCTCTCAGGGGTGGTAAACTCCCGCATCTGAGAAATGAACTGAACAAGGTAGCTGCCAAAGAGAGAACCATACTTCAGTGGGTACCATCTCATTGTGGTGTACCCGGAAATGAAAAGGCAGATAAACTTGCAAAAAAGGGAGGAGAGTGTGAACAGGAAGATAATGAAGTCACATGCTTTGAGAGAAAGAGAGCTGTCCAGACTGTCGGAGGAGAGCGGAGCCAGCCCGGAGGCGACTGTCGCACTCTCGACCGGCAGGGACAGATAACTATTTTTCGACTCGGGACAGGGCATGACAAGCTGAACGGACACATGCACAGGCTGCGATTGTCTGCTTCACCACTGTGCGCATGTGGATTAAACGAACAAACTGCTGAGCATGTTCTACAGGACTGCCCTCTGTATGACCAGTTAAGAAAGATATACTGGCCCAATGACTCAACACTAGACTCAAGGCTATATGGAGTTAAAGAGGAACTTCAAACAACGGTCGAATTCATCATGAGAACTCGTCTGACGGTGTAATCATCAAAGATGCGATCGCAAGAAGAAGAAGAAGCTAATTATCATAGTTTTTGTTTTCTCAATATTAATGTCGAGTCCATATTCATGACTTATACTGTTCACTTGCTTCACTAGTTCTTGTAACTCCTGTTCGCTTTCAGCTAACAACACGGTATCATCTGCATATCTAAGGTTGTTTATTGACCTTCCACTGATGTTCAGTCCTGGTATTTCCTGTATTTGTTTGAAAATTTTTTCGGTGTATAAATTAAATAGGCAGGGGGACAGCACACAACCTTGTCTGACACCTCTTTTTATGTCTACGTATGGTGAATAATTCCTTCCCGATCTTACTATGGCAGTTTGCTCCCAATAAAGGTTACTGAGTTTCTTATATCTTTTCCATCAATACCTATGTCTTTGAGGCATTCAATTATTTTCTCATGATGGACTCTGTCAAAAGCCTTCTTATAGTCAAAGAAGCACATATACATACTTTTTTGGACCTCTGTATATTTTTCTGCTAATATTCTTAGGCAAAATATTGCCTCTCTTGTTCCACTGTTCCGTCTAAAACCAAACTGTTCTTCTTGGATTTCACTGTCTACTTTACTTTTTATTCTTTCCTGTATGATTTTGAGCAGTATCTTAATTGCATGACTCATCAGCTGATTGTTCTGAAGTCTGAACATTCTGTTGCATTTGGTTTTTTGGGCAATGTTATGAAAACTGATGTCTTCATGTCGTGTGGTATATATCCTGTATTGTATATATCGTTGCATATTTCTGTGATTGTATCTATACCAAAGCTCTCCAGAGCTTCTATCATTTCAATTTTTATGTTATCCATGCCTGCTGATTTTCCTTTTTGTATCATATGAATGGCATTCTCTACTTCTGATCTGAGAATGTTTGGGCCTTCATTAGAATCTGGTGATGGTTTTTTACCTCTGTTGTCCTCGAATAGTTCTTTTACGTATTCTGCCCATCTGTTCGATATGTCTTTCTCATCAAGTAATATTACACCATTTTTGTTCTTGATACAGCTTCCTCCTTGTGCAAACTGCGACCGATTTGATAATTTCTTTATTTCTTCATGCATATCTCGTGTCATGTGCTTTGCTTCAAAGTCTTCTATTTCCTCGCATTTTGTTTCTATCCACTGTTCTTTTGCTTCTCTACACATAGTACGTATGTCATTGTCTATTGTTTTATATTCTGGAGTGTTTTTTGCTTTCTTTCTTTCTGCCATTTTATTCAAGATGTCATCTGTCATCCAAATTTGATTTTTCTTAGACTCCTTTTTAGGTAAATTTGCATTTGCTGATTTTATGCTTGTTTTTAAGCATTCCCATTTTGCGGTTGCTTTTTCTTCTGGGTTTTCTCTTCTATACTGCTCCATGCTTTCTGTCAATAACTGTTGATATTTATTTTTGACGTCAATTAAATATTTCTGTTTTATGTCTGGTTGTTTCAGCACTGATATTTCTATCTGGGGTTCCTCCTGTCTTCTGTTTCCTGCTCTTTTCAGCTTTATATTTATTTTGATGACGACTGGATTGTGATCTGAATTTATGTCGGCGCCAGGATGTGTCTTTGCACTTGTGACACTGTTCTTAAATCTATGTTTTATCATGATATAGTCGATTTGATTTCGTGTTACATCTCCTGGGCTTTTCCATGTGTATAATTTCCTTGGGTGGTGTTCAAAAAAGGTGTTACATATGACCAGCTGGTTTTCTTCACAGAACTGGATGTCTGTCTCCTCTATCATTTCTTGTCCCTAATCCATACTGTCCAACTATTTTCTTGTATTTTCCTTTTCCTACTTTTGCATTCATATCACCCATTACTATCAACACATCTGTAGATTTGACTGGTTTAAGTGTGTGTTGTAGCTCTTCATAGTATTCTTCTATTTCTTCCTCACTGTGATCTTTAGTTGGTGCATAAGTTTGTAAGATTGATATGTCAAATGGCTTTGCTCTCATCTTTAGTAACATCATTCTGTCATTGTGTGTCCAGTATCCACATACGTATTTTTCTAACTCCTTCTTTATCAACATTCCTACCCCTCTTTCATGTTTTTCTCCTCCTGAGTGTATAAGCATGTACTGGTCTTTTGTTATGTAGCCTGTATCCAAAAGTCTTGCCTCTGCAACTCCCAGTATATTGAGTTTCATGTCTGTTGCCTCTAATATAAGATTGTCAAGCTTTCCTTCTCCGTGTAGAGTTCTAACATTCCATGTTCCTATTTTTAGGCTTCTCCTACTAGTTTTTAGGTGGTCTTTCTCAGAATGCTCCCTTTCAACAGAATTTAAGGAACACTCATCATTATGTACTTCCTTACTCATTAGAGGAGTTGCCTCTTCCCTGTTAATTTGTACAGTAGATTCTTCCCCAGGGGACAGAGAGTTCTCTACATATCGGTTCTTATCTTGTTGTTGTGATCCCATTACGTTCTGTAGGAAGTACGTGGTAAGGCCCCAATCTCTTCCACGGTGGCTAGCCATTGTCTTTTTCTATGTCCGACATGCCTCTAGTGCGCCACACACTTTGCTGTTTTGCTTTGCGAGCTGTTGATCTTCTCAGATTCCTCTGCCTCACTCACCGTCTCAGTCTTTGTGTACTAGGGATGGACATTCCTTTGAGTAAGATTGCTCCTACTCCACCCATGTAGTTTAGCCAGTCAGCCAAGACTGTTGCCCGGGATGTGGCCACCGCTGTACACAAGCGGTATTCGAGGAGCCATACATGAGCTAGATAAAGAGAGAACCAAATAGGATCCTGACTATCCTAAAAAGGACATGGCTGTCTCTCACCGTGAGTTACTATCCCTCTCTCTTTATCCTACATCCCACAAGGAGCTACACAGGGATATTTGAAGCATAAATTTACTATTTACCATGATGTCCTTCCCATCCAGTTTCATTTCTGGAAGGTATGTATTCTTAAAAGTCCTAAATAATAATAAAAATATCATATGTCATACTTGAAAGGCTCCATACAGTGTTCAATGAAATCATTTGCAGCTCTCTGAAGGGGCCAGCTCTCATTCCACAGATGATCTTCATTCTTCAACACCAGATGAAACTTGTTCATCATTTCCACCATAAATTCTTTGTCCTCCTGTAAAACAGACATTGCATGAGTACGTTCTTGATCTCATAACTGAATTCTGATAAACTAACTTTTCATATAAAGCAGACATTAATCACATAATCTTGTATTATCTCATATTTATTGCATTGTCATTTCAGAGCAGTTTTGAATATATTCAACAACACATATTCAAAGACACTTTCAATGTTTCTCTTGCTATGTAACATATGTCTGTCCACAACTTCCTCTTGGTTCTTCTAGGTTTCATGAAATTTTTAAGTGTCTTAGTAAAAAATCAGGCCTTAATGCTGCAGTCAAATCAAACTTGCCTTTGGATTAAGCTCAGTTCTTTCAGCTATTCCTTCAGAAAGTTCTAGCAGTTCTGTGTTCTTTCTTTCTAGAAACTTCAAACTGAGACTGAGCATCCCTCTGCCATAGTCTTTCAGCATCTTAGATTTCCTGGCACAGATAAAAAGTAGGTGCTTTTATACACTTACAAATTTAACATAGCAAAGAAAATGTACAGGTCAATCCAAATTCAATAAATTTCCCAAAACTGAAGTTTACAGTATCACGTGCTGTGATATGGTACTGTGACATATTTCTTTAAAAATGCACATTTTTTTTTTTAACTGTGTTTTCATCTGAATAAAACTAATCACAGAATATGCAGCATTTGAACAAGCATTAATATATTTGATTGAACTTTAAAAAATATTAGAGAAACAAGACCCTAACATTCTGAAGAAAACAGACTTCATTATAGCAGATAAACAATTACTTAACTACGTAAAACAATACCAACAGAAATCTACTTACTTTAAGCCATCAAAGAAATACTCTAAAGCACTTTTAAAGTTTTTCAGGAACTCTTGAAGTTTTTTCTGTTCTGCCTCATCTATCACCTCACTGTCATCAGGTGGCTGATATGCAACGATCAGTTCAAACACTTGCTGAGCAATGTCTGAGTGATCCTGATTTGAAGAAAGAGATGGATTTCTTATGGGCATACATTATACACTACAGATGATAATTATACACCACATACTACAGTTGGTGGTACTAGATTACCTATTAGAGTTGATGAGCATAAGAATTTATGGGCTTACATTACACGCCACCTGGTCACCATTTATTCCATAACAGAGATAATGAGCATAAATGCCATGCTAAAGTTGATGGACCTGCAACACTTACAACAGTTAGTGAATCTACATGACATGCCAGGTGATTAGCATACATTACATAACAGAGTTAATGAAAATAAATTACATGCTAAAGTTGATGAGTATACATTACCTACCAGAGCTGATGGATCTACATTACATGCCAGTTGGTCAGAATACATTACATTACAGAGTTGATTAGCATAGATTACATGCTGAAGTTGATGAACCTGCATTACCTACCAGAGTTAGTGAACCTACATGATATGCCAGGTAGTCAGCATAAATTACATAACAGAAATAATGGGCCTGCGTTACCTACTAGAGCTAACAAGTATACATTTTATTACATAACAGAGTTTACGAGCATATGTTAAGTGTCCGAAGTGAAGTGATTACATACATTCGTTACGATACTAAATAACACACCACAATTTATAATTGCTTTACATTACATACTAAAGATTATGGACCTCACTACATACCAGAATAAAAATAGAAAATTCTAAATAACTACTCCAAATTAAAAACATGTTAGGAAGTTTTTATTAACTTTTAAATTCTCAGTACATATTAAACTGATTCTAATGAGTGTTCTGTCTGGCTGGTTAAACAATATGTTGACTTTTAGGTTTAGCTTAAGAGTGATGAATGAATGTACTCTTGAATGAAAAGCCCTTCCTTTTATTCAAACATGGATCAGTGACTGAATATGCAGGTGTGCTTGTTAATTTGCAATATTTAGTACATATTTTCAAAGCTTCTAAATGGCTTCATGAACCACCTCTAGCAGAAATCGTAGGCCAACTTCAGACAAGGCGAGGACATTTCTAAAGATATTCTGGGTAAAGAAACTAATTCAGACTGGATTTCTTTTTTAAATGTATGCTCAAAATTTGATTTATTAATATTAAATACCCTTAGCTAACAAGATGGATAGCTGCTGCCTTAGTGGAGAGAATCGTTGCATTTCACTTGGGAACATGGACATCAGAACCAATGTACATTTGCCCGGGACTACCCCCAGGGTTCTCCATTATCACTGAGGATGTTTAACATATACACAGTAAAACTGGCCACCATTCAAGCAACTTCTGTCTATGACTTACTCATTTACAGCACTGCTCACACAGATGAGAGTTAGAAGCATGCTTGAGACTCTTCAAGCAGTTTTTAAATAGTGCAAGGAAACCCGCTCCAAGGTCAATCCTAACAAAACCTGTGTTCTATGGTGCTCCTTGAACAATTCTATATTGAAACCAGATCTTTAAGACATTACTCTCAGTGGGCAGAAAATTGAAAGGCTAGACAAGCTGAAATACCTTAGAGTAACATTCGATCACCAGCTATCATCCAAGTGCTATATTGATCACATCATGCAGAAGTGCCATAGAGGTCTGGCAGCCCTAAAAACAAATGGCCGCAGCTACTGCAGCCCTAAGGTCGCTGTCTGAAACTTCATTAACAAGGGCAGTTATTGTGTCAGACTCTCAGTCCATGCTCTGGAGGTATCCAAAATGGTTGGCTACAGCATGAATGGAAAACCTCCACAGAAGCCTCGAATCTTCAGGAATTAGAGTGGATCTACTGTCCTGGTCATATAGGTGTATGCAGCAATGAAATAGCTGACAAGACAGCTTCAAGAGTACCCATAGTGGGTTCCCTGGATATGGACAAGGTAGAGATACTGAGGACTATTGATGATTGACTATCAGAGAATGACACTGCAATCGATGAATCATTAAGGCTAAGATTGCTGGAATTTGGCATCAAACGTAAGGCTGGAAGGATGGACATATGAGAGGATGCATCCGGCTTGTATGCAACCAGTTTGCAACAGGAACAATCAGCATGCATACACTACAACATTTGCTGAGGGAGACTGAGCACTTATGGGTTTGCCAGGAGTGCAATGATGTCAATTCTAAACAACAATAAGATCATTAACATTTAAAGAAACACAAGCTAAACTCATTTTATGTAGAGGTTACATGTTGACTCAATCTTTGATGATCACACACATTAAAAAAATTAGGAACCTTTGAACTTTTTTTAGAATAAAAATAAATATAACAATAGAAATCTCTAAATGTACATGCATTTACATTGTTGATGGAACAGAATAATAAAAGATGGAGGTGGTTAGGGCATGTACATATTTTATATTCCATAAAAGAATGTACCTATTTCTTTTTTTTCACCTACTTGACCAGTGTGTGGAGAGGCATGTAACAATTACCGGTTGCAACTCAACTGCGAAAGTTTCAATTGAAATACCCGCCATGCGCATGCGCACTGTTTTTGCAAAATGGCGCCGACCAGACAACAGAACGCGTTTTGTGTGGTAGAAAATGCGAAAACGACGTCTGTTATTACAGTTCAACGCAATTTTCGGCGACAGTTTGGGGTTGATCCACCTGATAAGAATTCCATTAAGCGTTGGTATACAAAATTCCTGGAGGAAGGTTGCCTGTGCAAAGGCAAAAGCACCGGTCGCCCATCATGTTCGGAGGAGGCAGTGGATAGAGTTCGGCAAGCCTTCCAGCACAGCCCCATGAAGTGGTCCTGACGATGCAGTGTTGCTGAGATGGCCCACAAGGTCCCCAGACATGACACCATGTGATATCTTTTTGTGGGGCTTCATCAAGGACAGAGTCTTTGTCCCACCGTTGCCTCGAGATCTGGTGGAGCTGAGAGAGCGGATCATTGGAGCCTTTTCCTGCTGTTACAGGAGACATGCTGATTTGAGTGTGGGAAGAAATGGACTATCGACTAGATATCTGTCGCATCACGAAGGGTGTACATATTGAGTCTTTGTAAGGTATGCTTAAAAACTTGCAGAGATTATCTTACTTTTGTGACAGAAAGCATCCTCGTACCACATCATGGGGCAGAAAATAAATTTTTTGAAAAGGGTACAATTTTTTATGGACACCCTTTATTATGAATGCATAAAAACAAATCATCATCATCATAACCCTCCACTCCCAAAGGACAATAGGCCTTCAACAAACACATGCCAAGTCCTCCTGTCACGTGCCATCATCTCAAGTTCTTTCCATGTTCTCCTCATCATTTTCACCTCTGTTTCCAACTCTCTTCTCCATGTACTTCTTGGTCTTCCTCTGCCTCTCTTGCCCTGGGGGTTCCAGAACAAGGACTGCCTTGTAATGCTATCAACAGGTTTCCTCAGTGTGTGTCCTATCCATCGCCATCGTCTTCTTCTCATTTCTTGTTCCACTGGCACTTGTCTAGTTCTTGTCATCAGTTCCACGTTGGTAACCTTGTCATACCATTTTAATCCCTCTATTCTACGCAAGCACCCATTTATGAAAGTCTGTAGCTTTTTGGTTGTTGTCTTTGTTGTTCTCCATGTCTCTGAGCCATACAATAGGACTGACTTCACATTTGAGTTGAAGATTCTTATTTTCGTGTTGGATCCTATTTCTCTTGACCTCCATATATTTCCCAATGCAATGAAAGCTCCTCTTGCCTTTTGTATTCTTATTTTGATATCGCTGTCTGTCCCTCCAACTTTGTCTATATTACTACCAAGATATGTGTATGATTCTACATCTTGTATTGGTGTTTCTTCAAGTTCAACCCTGTTATCATTACCTGCATTTATTCGCATTATTTTTGTCTTTTCCCTGTGTATTTTCAGACCCAATTGCTGTGACCTCTCATCGAGTGTTTTCAATTTGTCCTGCATCTGATTACGGCTATGGGACAGAAGAGCCAAGTCATCAGCAAAATCCAGATCATCCAACTGCTTAGTCAGAGTCCACTGGATTCCATTTCTGTTGTGTGTTGCCGATGATCTCATAACCCAATCTATTGCCAGCAAGAAAAGAAATGGAGACAAGAGGCATCCCTGTCGCACTCCTGTTCTTATCCCAAACGGTTCTGTAAGCTGTCCTTCGTGAAGAACTCTGCATGTCATGTCTTCATATGTTTTCTTTATTAAATTAATGATCTTCAGGGGAACTCCATAATGCCTCAACAATTTCCAAAGTGATTCTCTGTCTACACTGTCAAATGCCTTTTCGTAGTCCACAAATCCGATGTATAGTGGTGAATTCCATTCCAGACTTTGTTCAACTATTATTCTCAAAGTGGCTATCTGGTCTGTACATCTTCTTCTTCTTCTTGCGATCGCATCTTTGATGATTACACCGTCAGACGAGTTCTCATGATGAATTCGACTGTTGTTTGAAGTTCCTCTTTAACTCCATATAGCTTTGAGTTTAGTGTTGAGTCATTGGGCCAGTATATCTTTCTTAACTGGTCATACAGAGGACAGTCCTGTAGAACATGCTCAGCAGTTTGTTCGTTTAATCCACATGTGCACAGTGGTGAAGCAGACAATCGTAGCTTGTGCATGTGTTTATTCAGTTTGTTATGCCCTGTCCTGAGTCGAAAAATAGTTGTCTGTCCCTGCCGGTCGAGAGTGTGATAGTCGTCTTTGGGTTGGTTCTGTTCTCTTCTGATAGTCTGGATAGCTCTCTTTTTCTCAAAGTATGTGACTTCATTATCTTCTTGTTCACATTCTCCTCCTTTTTTTGCAAGTTTATCTGCCTTTTCATTTCCGGGTACACCACAATGAGATGGTACCCACTGAAGTATGGTTCTCTTTTTGGCAGCTACCTTGTTTAGTTCATTTCTCAGATGCGGGAGTTTACCACCCTTGAGAGCTTGCAGGACAGACAGTGCATCTGTGACGATGACTACCTGGTGGCAGTCAGAGTTGGTGTTATAAATCATATTTGCAGCTTGCTCTAGAGCTTGAACCTCAGCTGTATAGTTGGAACAGAATTTACCAGTGGGAATGTGCCTAGTCTCATAGTGGTTGTCAGGATATGAGACATAAATGCGATAAAAATTGTGGACCCAGGCCACCCAAATCCTCTTTAAACAAACAGCATCTTACATCTGCTGAACCATAAATCTGTCTGTAACGACCAATGTAACCATGATTCTGATCGCGGGATACAGCTTTATCTTGGATCAACTCAACGTACTGCCAAAACTTCGTTTTCTGCAGATCATTATACATTTACCACCAACTTGTGAGACCACTCACCTGTTGTCACATTCAATTTTTACAGGGCACATGCACTGAGCCTCGATCCATGTTACAGGGTATAGGGAGGCATCAGTGACTCGAGTTGATCTCTATCCATGGATAGGTCCTCCTAGACTGCTGTCTCTTACATAAGTCTCTTACCCATCAACAAAACTGTACTACGCTTCACAGAGAAACGATACACATATGAATGTGATTAGTGTCATGCGACAGGGCATGGGGTGTCAGTGGGCCACACACACTGTAACCTTCACAACCGAATTATCCAGAGTGTCTTGAGGTGGCGAGTATATGACAGATTGGAGGACTACTTTTGGAGGGTTAGAACAATGATTATCATAACTTTTGATCGACAGGATCTGGGAGTGTAGGTGACACGGACGACAGGAATCGTTTGATTTATCAGGGTGAACGCTGCATTTGTCTTGAGGATATACGGCTAAAATTGTATCCGTGGGGTAATTGATAGATTGTTGATAATGGATAGAGTGTGAGATATAACACTCTGGCAGGCGACGGTGGTATAATCTGTGTTTTTGGAATGGGGGTTGTGGGATGGGGGGATGGTGTTTGGGATTTGAGGTGTTTGTGGGTGGACATGGGGTTGGTAGGTGTATATGTGTGTTAGTGTGTGTGTTTGTGGGAGTGGGTTAGTATAGAGGATGATGTGGTGGGATGGTTTGAAGTGGATGTTGTTATATTGGGGGGTTTGTGGGGATATGTATTTGGTGTTTAGTATGGGTGATTGTAAGGGGGTGGATACTGGTTAGGATTGGTTAAGTGGGGGATGATGGAGTTCGTATTTGGAGATTGGAATTTGAAAGTTTTGTGGAGAATTGTGAAGTGTGTTAATGTAGTTTGATTTGATGGGTGTTGTTTAAGTTGGTGGAATGTGAGAATTGGTTGAAGTAGGGATGAGATAATTATGTTGTTTAATGAATTATTTATAGGGGTGGGTTAATGTTGTTATTTAGGGGTATTATGGGATTTATTTTTATATGGTTTGTGTATCGTTTGGATTTGGGTACTGTTTTTTTGAAAATGGGGTTTGGGTGATTTTTATATTAGGGGGGTTTGTTTTGGGGAATTGTTGTGAAATGAGATTGATTAGGAGTGATGGAGTTGTTAGATATGGGTTTGATATTGATGTTGGAACATGAGTGAGGGATAGATAGTTGAAGCAGGCAGATACATGAAATTGTTTGGGAAGGTTTTGGAATGATTTGAGTGTTTGAATGAGATAATTGCGTATAAGCTGGAGATTAAGAGGTGGGGGGGGGAAGTTGAGATGTATGGTTGTGGGAAGTAGAGTTTTTTGGAGGGTAATTGATTTTTTTGGAAGTGGGGATGTAGAATGAAATAGGGATTGGAATAAAATGAGGTGTAGGGGAGGAGAAGTTAGTGATTAGATGTAGTTGTTGGGAGTATTGAGAATGTAGGGGTGATGTTGAAAGTGGGAGAATTTGGGAGGAATTGATAGGGATTTGTATATAGGTATATGTTAGTTTTTAGGGGTGGATAGGTATAGAGATGGGAGTATTTATGGAGGTGAAGTGTTTATGTAGATGGGTGGGATTTGGGGATGACAGGGATGGTTTGGGGATGTAGTGTAGAATAGTTGAATGGGATGGTTTATGAATAGGGGAGAAATGATATGATTGAGGTTTAGGAGATGGTTGAACCTGATGTTTTGATTAATTTGAAATTTGATGGTGAGCATGGGTTACGATAAAAAGTAATGAGGATAGTTTGTTTAAGGATGTTTTGGAAGTTAGTGTGAGATATGGTGTTATTAATTGTATAGGAATGGGAAATAATTTGGTTTTTGGTGGGTTGTATTTGCATGGACAGAGTTAGTTGGATTTCAGAGTGAATGTGGGTTGAAATGTGGGTTGATGAGTAGTATATTTGAGGGTTGGTTTATGTTATGATTGGTATTGATGGGAGTATTGTTAGGGATTTAGTTTAGTTTAGGTGGGGTATAGTAACTGTTGTTAGAGGTGAAGTTTTTTTGTGGTTTTGGTGGATTGAATGTTGTTGGTTGGGGAATCAGGGTTAGGGAAATGGGTGTAAATAGTGGTTTTGGTTTAAAATAAGGGGATTTTGATTATATGAAGGGGTAATGTGGTATTTAATTTGGCGTATTTGTTTTGGGAATAAGGTATTTTGATAAATTAGTTCATTAAGTTGTTGGTGGGTAATTAGTTAGGTAAGTTGTGATGATTTGTGGAGGGTTGGATTTATAAGAGGGGGCGAGGATTGTATAATTGTAGTTTAGGTGCATGAGTGGTGGTGACATGTGGTGGAATTGGTGGAGTTGGTATATGGTGAATTTGGGTTGAAAGTATGGATTAGGTAGGGAAAATGTAAAATGATGGTGAAGAAGAATGAGGAATTTAGGATTGTAAGGGTTGTTGTTTCGATATTTTGGAATTGAATGGGAAGGTAATTAGTGAGGGGAGTGGATTTAAAGTTGGGAGTTTACAGAGGTAGAGTTAAGAGGGGAGGGTGTTGAAGGGGTATTAAGATTTAGGGATTAGGATGGTTACAGTGGGGTTAGCGTTGGTAAAATTGGTATTGAGAATTGGGATGTAAGTAGAATGGGTGAGAGGTGTTGAATTGGAATGAGTTATTATTTTGGGGTTAGGATTAGTTATTAGAAAGGGGAGTGGGAAGTTATGGGGTGTTTTGAATTGTTTGGGAGTAAATTATGGAATGTGGTTTTGGGTGTTGATAGGGTTGATTAGGAGGAAAATTGGGGATTATTGGTGTTGATTAGGGATATATTTTAGTGAGGGGAGTATGAGGTTGTTAGTAGTGATTAATAGGAGTAAGGGAAATTGTTTATTTGTGTGGATGGATGATGTGGGGGCAGGTGTTATGGGAATAGAGGTATATATATATTGTTTAATTTACGGAAGATTGAGTAAGGAATTATGGATGTATAGGTTTATAGGGATTTGGTTGAGAGAATGGTGTATGTATTAATGGATTAATAAGGAAAGGTTTGGGATGGTAATATGTGGTTGAGGAGATTGGTGTTAGGTAATTGTTTTGTGGTGAGTAATTTTGTAGAATGGATTGAGGGTATTTATTAGGGTTTTATGGTGTTTTATTGATATTATGGAGATTGGATTGTGAGGTTTTGGTTGAAGGTTGTATGTGAATGATTATATGTATATGGATGTTGGGTGTTGATATGATGGTGTGTAGGGAAGTTTTGGAGTATATAGGTGATTGAACTTGGATGGGATATTGATGGGTATTAAGGTAATTGTGTGGGGTTAATGTTTGATGTGGGGAAGGGTGTATGGGGTATGAGGGATTGTTATAGGGAAGATTAGATTGGGGAGGGGGGGAGGTGAATGGAAGTTGGGAGGGGGGGGGGTGTGGGAAGATTGGGTGAAATGTTTGTGTGTATTATAGTGGGTTTGGTGGGGGGGGGGGGGGGGGTTGGGGGGGTGGGGGTGGTGAGGGGGGGGTATGGTGGGTAGTGGTGGTGGGGGTTTGGGGGGGGGGTGATGAGGGATTGGGGGGATTAAGAGGATGAAGAGGGGTGAATGGGGGGTGTGGGTGAAATATGGAGGGAGGGGGTTTTTGTGATGTTAGGGATAGTGTTTGGGGGGGGGGGGGGGGGGTGTGTGGGGTTAGATGGGGGGGGGGGGGGTGTTGTTATATGGGGGGTGGGGGGTTGAATGAGGGGAGTAAGGGTGAGGATGGAGGATTTAGGTGTGGAGGAGAATGAATGGTTGGGGGGGTAGGGAGGGGGGGGTTTATGGGGGGGGTATATGTTATTTGGGGTAGAAGGGGGGGATAATGGGGGGGGGGGGGGGAGGAGAGGGGGTTGATGGGGTGGGGGAAAGTGGGGTTTGGGGGGGGTGAGGAATGGATTGGGGGAGAGGGTGTATGATTTATAGGTAGGGGAGGAGATGTATTGTGGGGGGGATTGAGTGGGGGGGGAGGGTGAATGGTAGGGGGTGGGGGGGGTAGAAAGTAGGATGGGTGGGTGTGTTTGGGGGGGGGGTGAGGGGGGGGGGGGGGGAGGGGGGGGGGGGGGGGGGGTGGGGTGAAGAAGGATGTTTGTGAATTTTTATTTGTTGTAGGGTGTGGGGTATGAATGGAGAGTTTTTTTGGGGGGATTGGGATGTGAAAGGGATAGGGGTAAGGAAGGGGTGTGGGATATGGGTGGGTATAATTTTGGGTGGGGTTATTGGGGGGGGGAATGGTGTTTTTTGTAGATTGAGTGTTTATTTGTTTATTTTGTAGGGGGGGGGGTTAGTTGAATTATAAGATGTTTTTTAGGGGGGTGGTTAAGTTTTTATGGATAGGGTTTGGGGGGATTGAGTGAGTGTTTTAGGGATGGGGGGTAATTGGGGTGATGTTTGTTGGAGATGGAGTTGGTGAAGATTGGGGTGTTTAAGGTTGTAGGGGGGGTAATTGGGTTTTAGTGTTTGTGGGGTGGTAGTTTAGAAGGGGTTTGGTTAGTAGGTAAATGAGTTTTTGTGAGGGGGTAAGGATTTTTGGGGTTTGATTTGGTGGGGTTGATGTAGTTGGTTATTTAAGGGGTGATTTAAGAAGGGATGTTATGGAAGGTGGTTTTGGATTTTTGTGGGGGGGGGTGGTGGAGTTAAAGGTATTAAGTTGAGAGGATTGGTTGAAGATGATTGTAAATTAAGTGTTGGGGATAGGTAATTGGAAGGGATGGTAAGGTGAATTGGGAGGAGGGGTGAAAAAGGGGTGGGTTTTGTTGGGGGTGAAGGAAAATAAGTTGAGGGGGGGGAGTAGGAGGGGGAATGTAATTAATTGGTTGGGGTGTTTAGGTTGAGAATTGGGGGTTGGTGGGAGAGGGGGGAAGGTAGGGGGGTGATGGGGGGTTGGGATAGGAATGTTTGAATTGTGGTGGGGGGGGGGATGGGGTGGTTGAGTGGGGATGTTAGGATTGGGGGGGGGGGGGGGGGGGATTGGTAGGGGTGGGGGGTGGGGGGGTTGTTGGGGGTATGTGGGGGGGTATGGGGGGGAAGGGGGTATTGGTATGGGATGGTGTTTGGGTTTTTTTGGGGGATATAGTTGGTGTTTGTGGGGAGGGTGGGGGGTTTGTGGGTGGGGAATTGGGGGTGTTGGGGAAGGGGAGTGGAGTTTGTTTTGTTTTATTTATGTAGGTTGTTTGGTTGGTGATTGGGAAATTTGGGTTGTGTTAGGTGGAATGTTTTGGAAATTTTGAATGGGGGGGGGATAGGGGGTTGTTGAGGGGGGGGAAGGGGAAAATTTTTTTAAGTTTGATTGGGGTGTTAATGGGGGGGAAGGGAATTAGGTTAGGTTGTGGGGTAGAGGGTAAGATGGAGGGGTGAATTTTGGGATTAGGGGTGGGGGTTGATTGTGTTTTGGTTGTGTTTGGAGTTTATGGGGGGGGGGGGGGAGTGGGAGATGGGGGGGATTAATTGGGTTATTGGGGTGTGGGGGGTGGTGAATGGGGGTTGTTTGGTGACATGAGGGAAAATTATGTGGTTGGTTGGGAATTATATTGGAATAGGGGGGTTGGGGTGTTTGTTGGGGTTGGTGTGATGGGAAAGTTATTGTATAGAGTGGGGGTTGGGGTTGATTGGAGGGGTGGGGTTGGATGTTTGGGTTGGTTGGGGAAATTTTGTGGGGGGGATTGGGGGGTAATTTTAAGGTTGTTTTTTGGGGGGTTTTTGTTATTTTTGGGTGATTTTGATGTTTGGGGGGGGAAGGTTTTGTATTAAGGGTGGGGAGTTTGTTTGGGGGGGGGTAGGGGATTGTTTTTTTGGGGGGTTGGGGGTTGTTTGTTTTGGTTAGGGGGGGGGGTGGGGGGGGGTGATATTGGGGGGGTGGGGATGGTTGATTGGTTGGGGGGTGTAAGGGTTGGGGGTGGGGGGGGGGGGGGTTTGGGGGTTGTTAGGGGGGGTATGGGGGTTGTAAAATTTGGGGGTTGGGGTTTTGTTGGTGGGGGGTTGGGGTTGGGGGGGTGGGAGGGGGGTGGGGGGGGGGGGGATTTGGTTGTGTTTTGGGAATTGGGGGTAGGGGGGTTTGGGGGTTTGGTTAATGATAATGGGGTGGTAAGTTGGGGGTGGATGGGGTTGGGTAGAGTAGTGGTGGGGGGGGGGGGGGGGGTTTAAAATGTTAGAGGGAATGAAATGGATTGATTGTTTGTTGGGGGGGGTGGGGTTGGGTTTAGGATGGTGTTAGGGGAATGTTGTATTATTGGGGGGGTTTTGGTGAGTGTTATTTGTTGAATTTTTTTTAAAATTTTGTTTTTTAAGTTAATGAGGGGGGTTGGGGGGGGGGGGGGGTAGGGGGTTGTGGAATGGGGATAATTATGGGTTAGTTTGGGGGGGGGGGTAATTGGTTTTGTGGATTTGTTAGGGGAGGGGGTGGGGTAAGGGTTTAGGGGTGGGGTGGGGGTAATAGTTTGGGGTTTTGGTGATAATTGGGGGGGGGGGGGTGGTATTGGGGGGGGGGGTGGAAAATGAGATAGGGGGGGGGGTTTGGGATTTGGTTTGGGGGGTGGGGGGGGGGGGGATGGGGGGGGGTAAAATAGGGGGGGGGGGAATTGGGGGGGTGGGGGGGGGAAGTTGTATGGTGTTGGGTATTTTGGGTGTGGGGGGGGTAGTGGTTTGGATTTGTGTTTGTTGGGGGGTTTATGGGGGGGGTTATTGGGGGGTGGTTTGTTGGGTGGGGGGGGATTATTTGTGTTTTAGTGGGTTGTGTTGGTGGGGGGGATGGTTTATGGGGGTAGGTGGTTTATGGGGGTTTTGGGGTTATTTGGGGGGTGGGGTATTTGGGGTTGGGGGTTAGGGGGTTTTGGTTATGTTTTGGGGGGGGTTAAGGGGGGTGGGGTTAAATTTTTTGGGGGGAAAGGGGGGGGTTGGGTTGGTGGGGGTGGGGGTTTGGGGGGGGTAAGTTGGGATGGGGGGGGGGGGTGTGGGTTTTTGAGGGGGGGGGGGGGTGGGATGGGTTGTTGGGAGTGTTGATAGGGTTGGGGGGGGGGTTTGGGTTTTGAGAATGGTAAAATGGGGATGTTTATTTGGGTGTGGGTTTGTTTTTTTTGGGGGTGATTGAAGGAATTATTAGTTAAGATTGTTATTTTGTTTGTAATGTTTTTTAAATGTTTTGGGGTGTTGGTTATATTAGTTTAAGTGGGTGAGATTTTTTTGGGGGTTTGGTATTGTGGTAGTTTTATTGGGGATTTGTTTATTTGAGTAAGTTGAGTGGGGTTTTGGGGGGTAGTAATTTGATAGTTATGTATAAGGTTTGGGATTTGATTTGAGGTTTAATATTTTTTTAGGTGGGTTTATGTTTATGGTGATAATTGTGGAAGGTAAGGGGTTTTTGTAAAAGGGGTTGATATGGGGTTGTTATGGGGGTAGGGGAGTGGTTATTTAATTGGTATGGTTTGGTTTGAAGTGGTGATTATTGAGTATTTGTTATGAATTGTTTATGGTTATAGTGGGGTTTGGGTTAATAAGTATATTTGGGTATTTTTTAGATAAATTTGTTGGATTGTTGGTAAGGTGTTTTTTATAATGGAATGATTGATTAGTTTTGGTTTATGGGGGGTTTTAGTTGAATAATTGATGGGGATGTTGTATGTTTTTTGGAGAATAGTTGGTTTAATTATTGGGTAGGTATGTGGTTTTTGGAGGGTAAATGGGGTTTTGGTTTGGTGTATGGTAGTGGGGGAGTGGTTAATGGTTTATGGAGGTAAATTTAAATTTGTTTAGGGATGATGGTGTTAAGGGGTAGGTATGTTATAGGGTTTTTTTAATTGGTATGTATTGATTTTTGGTTAGATGGGTGTTTTGATAGGAGGGTATTGATTTTGGTGGGTTAAATGTTGTTAGGTGGTTTGGGGTTGTGTTTGATTTTGGTGTTTAAATTGAAATGGTATTGGTTTTTTAGGGTTATTATTGGTGGTTTTTGGATTTATGGGGTGGTTTATTTTTATGAGGTGTTTATATTTGGATGTTGAATAATTTTTTTTGGTTTTGTTTTGGTGTTTTTGTATTTTTTGTGAATTTTTTTTGGTGAATTTTTTATTATTTTTTTATTGATTTTTGGTTTGTTGGGGTTTTTGAGGGGGGGGGTATTTTATTGTTTTGGGGTTGTTTTTTTATTTTTTTTTTTTAGGGAGTTGTTTTTAAATGGGGATAATTTGGAAGTTGGGTTTTTTAAATTATGTTTTTAATTTGGGGGATGTTAAGAGTTTTTATAATGATAATTGTATTTTTTTGTTATTTTAGTAATGGTAATTTGTTTTTTTAAAAAATTTTTGTTATTTTTTGTTATATTTAGAGTTTTTTTTGTTTTTAATTGGGTTAGGAGATGGTATAGAGTGGTTTTGTGATGTAATGTGGGATAATTAATGTTGTATTATTTGTAAAATTGGGTGAATAAATGTGGGGGTGAAGTACGCGATTACACAATTGGGAGGTGTTTTTATGTAAGTTATAGTTGTTTGAGATGTTGTTGGATTCTAATTTTATCAAGGGTGGGGTAGTTGAAAAATAAGTTATATAAATAGGATGATGGTGAATCTGGATGTTTAGTATGGTTTTGTAATGTTGTGGGGGTGTTTTGAAGAAAGAATTGTTATGAAAAGTATTGTTAATTTTTGGTGAATCCAGTAAGATGGGGTTTTCTATGAGGGCACTGGACGTAAATCCAGCAACCTGGGAGGATGAAGCTGCCGATCGCACCAAGTGGCGATGCTCTGTATGGTGCCACCTCAGATTAGGTGAAAAGAAGCTCTCACAGCAAATAGAAGAGAGGAGAAAACGTCGAAAGGAACACCAGGAAAAAAAGCAGCTGAGGGCTGTCACCTCAGGGGCGCATTCCCATAGTTAGTTATACAGAAGGGGTTATTATTATTATAAGTAAGAAGACTGACTTGACATGGCTTTCAGTATTGAGATTACTTATATGGGTTTTAAAAAAATTTGATGAAATCTCACAAAATTAGTACCATGCTGTCATTCTGAGATACCGATCTACTGCTGTCACAAGAAACATCTTTTAAAGAACATTGTAATGGTGCCAGAACTATTAAAGCACTGTGTAGTTCCTGGGGGGGTCTCTGATGAGACAAAGATAGAATATGATTACTGCTCCCTCATGCATGTCATAAGAGGGGAGTAATATGAGGTTGTGCACAAGGCAGGCAACCTCATTATGTAAAACAAATAGCTTCAGAAACCAACTCTGCAAGTGTGTGTGAATGCTTTGAGCAGGCTTCCTGCAAGGCGGGTCAGCTGCAGTGATGCTCAGTAAGGAGTGAAAAGGAAAATAATAATGATGATGGCAACTTTTAAAACCCAAGAAGTTAATTAAAAGTTATGAGCATCTGAGGACCGTAAATCAAAGAAGTCAAATTCAGAGAAAAATCAGGCTTATTAGTCGGTGTCACATTGGTTTTGGCTTTTAAATGGGTCATTGCATTCAAATGCATATTAAATGTATCTAAGAGCATTTTTTAACAAATGTCACATACATTTTTGATTGCTGATTATAATCTGAAGCTTCATAAAATTTGACTTGCTCCATAATACCTGGTCACTGTAACACTACAAACAAAGAGAGCTTGTCTAGTAGTCACTTCTTTTGTCTATTGATTACACTGACTAACAAAAAAAAATTTTTTTTTTCTTTCTCTAACATTTCTATGTTTTTCTGGTCAATTTTAATGCGCTGTTTTTAAATCTGCAAACCGTTTTTCTCTATCAGGTCGGGATCTCTAGAAATACGCAATTGAAGTTTTTTAACAACGCATACAGTATTACAACATCATTCGTACAAGAAGTATAACAGTTATGTAGGCTTGAATTTCTTTACAGTCGACTTTAGTCGGTGAATGGCATGTGGTACATCGCGATGAAGCATCCAACAATAATCGGCAAGCATGGTCACACTCCACCGTCCTTGATAACGTGACTCCATTACGGCGATATCTTGATGGAATCATTCTCCATGTTCATCGCTGACTTCGCCAAGGTTGTCAGGGAAAAAGTTAAGATGCGAATAAAGCAAATGGATTTTGAGAGACATGTTACAGCCCATAATTATGTATGCATCTATGCACTGCTTAACAATATGCAACATAGTCGACAGATTTGTGATTTTCCAGAAAGTTATCGACGATCGATTTGAATGCCATCCATGCGCGAAGTTCACTACCATGTAACAAGTTCTCGAATTGTTTGTCTGCAATAACTTTCCTAATCTGAGGTCCTACAAAGATACCTTCCTTTATCTTTGCATCGCTAACTTGCGGAAACTTTTCTCGAAGATAAGTGAAAGCTTTGCTCGTTTTATCTAACGCTTTTACAAAATTCTTCATGAGCCCCAACTTTATATGTAACAGTGGTAAAATGAAGGTGTCTTTGTTAACTAATGGCTCGCATATTACATTTTTATGCCCAAGCTGCATACGATCCCGGATAGGCCACACCTTTCTTGCATAATGTTCCTGTCTGTTGCGACTGTCCCATTCACATCGGAAGCAACAAAATTTAGTATACCCAGTCTGCATGCCCGTGAGAATTGCAATGACCTTTAGGTCTCCACAAATCCGCCATTGGTAGTCATTGTACTTTATTTTTTCCAAACGTTTAGCCATATTGTCATAAGTTTCTTTCATATGAACAGAGTAGGCGACTGGAATTGATGAAAAAAATTTTCTGTTATACAATAACACGGCTTTTAGACTAGTCTTGGAAGAATCGATGAAAAATCGCCATTCGTTGACTATGTGCTCATGACCGTTTACATCTTTGCAATAGCAAATGTCATCATCCATCTCAAAGTATTGAACAAGTTCTCTGTGTCTATGACGAAATTTAGATATCAGAGTATTGGGCGCTAAAAGATTCCATTCTTTGAGTCGCGAACCGAGTAATTCCGCTTGTCCTTTGGTAAGAGCGAGATCACGTATTAGATCTGAAAGTTCTGAATGGTTAATTAAGTAAACACCATCATTCACCAGTATGTAATCTGAGTCAGAATTAGTTTTTAAAGCAGGTAAACTATCACTTTCTGATGGTTCATTTACGTCCAACGAATATTGTTCTGGTGGTACTTGGATCGGACACATGATTGGATCATGAGGCACTGGTTTCGAAACCGATTCAATATTTGGATAAACCACAGACTTTCTAGTTTTAAAAGTGAAACCATGGATATTTGTCAAGCAGAAGTAACAATCAGTAGTGTGATTTGTATGTTCACGCCATATTACTGGCACTCCAAAAGGCATCGAGTTATGCCTCGGCGATTTTCGTAACCAACCTGCCAATGTATCGAACAAATTGCATTTGGCTTCCAAGATTTATTTGCATCATCAACTTTCGAATCGAAATAAAGTTCATATGCTTTCTTTAGTAATGGTGTAAAGTTTTTCTGGTCAACACGATCGGTAAAATATCCGCACACGTAACAGAACAGATCAGCCGAATTTCTACAACTTCTAGAAGCCATATTTTGCTCAGAATTATTTCAAAATACAGTAACTATTTGAAAAATAGCGTAACATACGTCATGCATCTTTTAGCAGTATAAAAAGTAGAATTATGTTACTTTTTATTAATTTTTAATAAGTTATATAGTAAAAATGAAACGGAGCAAATAACGGTTTCCCAAAAATATATTTATTCACAAATATCTTAAGAACCCGACGTGATAGAGATAAACGGATTTCAGATTTGAAATCAGCGCAAGAAACTGACCTAAGAACACTTATTCTTATATAAGAAAGAAAAATGTTGTTTGTCAGTGTTATTAATGTTTAGTTCTGCAACAAATATATTTGTCCATTCTTTTATAATGGAGATTCATTTCTTTTTTTCTATCTGCTCTGTCTTATTTTGCCTTGTACTGTGTCTCAAAGGAAAATCACTGGTAGCTCATGTGATCTTGATATGTGGCCATACTAAATCAGCTTCCATCTCTTTATCTTTGTGAGATGGTCTTCATAAGGTTCTATAGCACTTCTGTGTGTCTTATTTGTTCATTTGTTATATGGTCCAAGTACAATATTCTGAGGATGTTACTGTACCATGTCATTTCTAATGTATGAATTCATTCATTCATTTCCTTTTTCACACCTTACAGAACATGCATGTATGCTTCTCACAAAGGCTGCTGTTAAGTTCTGCTTGTATTTAAAATGACACTGATCACTAAATCTAACTAAAAGGCAAATCTGAACAAAAAGGAACATTCACTTATTCATACACTGAGAGAATAGGTTTTCATACTTTCTGTAACAGTTTCTTGTAATGCAGTAGTTAGAAATGGTCTGAAAAGGAGATGTGTCCATGAAGTTCTTCAACTCTGGTTTGTCACTGTCATTTTATATGGAGACTGGAATAAAAAAAAGTTATTATCCTCACTCTGTCACTTACTTTGCATAAACTTTATGAAGTCCATCATCCATGACAGTGTAGGCAAATCTTTCACTCACAAGGTATCTCATATCTATTTCATTGATGATATCACTGTACCTTTTGGCCATTCCTTTAAAAAGATCTGGATTTTTCTGTGAAAAGCCACATCCATTAAACCTAGAAGCCTTCAAGTTATCTCTCATTAATGCCTAGCAATTTAAATGAAGAAAGTGAAAGTCTTGGTATATATGACAGAAAACATAATCTAATATTGCGGTCTACACATAATTCAATAGGCACGTATTCTTTCATTTGAAATATTTAAAATAGTACAATACACTAGTTTGAAAAAGGTAGGTCCCATTTTGATTAACTTCTATATATTATGGCCCAGATAATTTAGAATATGCTTTATGAAGCAAAGATGTGCATTTCACATACATTTTTTAACTGATGGGAAAAAATATCATGTTATACCCTTGATGAGTTATAATCAGGATATACAGTGTTAATAATTTTTAATATACCTTAGTACATTTGGATGCTATTTGGATAGTACAGTCAACTGATGCTATTTGGACAGTACAGTCAACTGATGCTATTTGGACAGTACAGTCAACTGATGCTATTTGGACAGTACAGTCAACTGATGCTATTAGGACAGTACAGTCAACTGATGCTATTTGGACAGTACAGTCAACTGATGCTATTTGGATAATACAGTCAACCGATGCTATTTTGATAGTACAGTCAACCAATGTTATTTTGATAGTACAGTCAACCGATGCAATTTCGATAGTACAGTCAATCGATGCTATTTCTATAGTACAGTCAACCGATGCTATTTTGATAGTACAGTCAACTGATGCTATTTTGATAGTACAGTCAACTGATGTTATTTGGATAGTACAGTCAACTGATGTTATTTGGATAGTACAGTCAACTGATGCTTTTTGGATAGTGCAGTCAACTGATGCTATTTGGATAGTAGTCAAATGATGCTATTTGGATTGTACAGTAAACTGATGTTATTTGGACAGTACAGTCAACCGATGCTATTTCGATAGTACAGTCAACTGATGCTATTTTGATAGTACAGTCAACTGATGTTATTTGGATTGTACAGTCAACTGATGTTATTTGGATAGTACAGTCAACTGATGCTTTTTGGATAAAGCACTCAACTGATGCTATTTGGATAGTACAGTCAACTGATGCTATTTGGATTGTACAGTCAACTGATGTTATTTGGACAGTACAGTCAACTGATGCTATTTGGATAGAACACTGATGCTATTTGGACAGTACAGTCTACTGATGCTATTTGGACAGTACAGTCAACTGATGCTATTTGGACAGTACAGTCAACTGATGCTATTTCAATATTACA
Organism: Oreohelix idahoensis; assembly: GCA_024509875.1. Lineage (NCBI taxonomy): Eukaryota > Metazoa > Mollusca > Gastropoda > Stylommatophora > Oreohelicidae > Oreohelix > Oreohelix idahoensis. Next base: position 91,155 of record JAMPIV010018607.1, on the reverse strand, counting down.
GTCAACTGATGCTTTTTCAATAGTACAGTCAACTGATGCTATTTTGATAGTACAGTCAACCGATGCTATTTTGATAGTATAGTCAACTGATGCTATTTGGATGGTTAGTCAACTGATGCTATATGGATAGTATAGTCAACCAACGATATATGGATAGTACAGTCAACCAATGCTATTTTGATAGTACAGTCAACCCATGCTATTTCGATAGTAGTCAACTGATGCTATTTTGATAGTAGTCAACTGATGCTATTTGGATAGTACAGTCAACTGATGCTATTTGGATTGTACAGTCAACTGATGCTTTCTGGATAGTGCAGTCAACTGATGCTATTTGGATAGTACAGTCAACTGATGCTATATGGATAGTAGGCCTACAGTCAACTGATGCTATTTGGATAGTACAGTCAACTGATGCTATTTGGATAGTACAGTCAACTGATGCTAAATGGATAGTACAGTCAACTGATGCTATATGGATAGTACAGTCAACTGGTGCTATATAGATAGTAGTCAACTGATGCTATTTGGATAGTAGTCAACTGATGCTATTTGGATAGTAGTCAACTGATGCTATTTGGATAGTAGTCAACTGATGCTATTTGGATAGTACAGTCAACTGATGCTATTTGGATAGTACAGTCAACTGATGCTATTTGGATAGTACAATCAACTGATGCTATTTGTATAGTACAGTCAACTGATGCTATTTGGATAGTACAGTCAACTGATGCTATTTGGATAGTACAGTCAACTGATGCTATTTGGACAGTAGTCATCTGATGCTATATGGATAGTACAGTCAACTGATGCTATTTGGATAGTACAGTCAACTGATGCTATTTGGATAGTAGTCAACTGATGCTATTTGGATAGTACAGTCAACTGATGCTATTTGGATAGTACAGTCAACTAATGCTATTTGGATAGTACAATCAACTGATGCTATTTGTATAGTACAGTCAACTGATGCTATTTGGATAGTACAGTCAACTGATGCTATTTGGATAGTAGTCAACTGATGCTATATGGATAGTACAGTCAACTGATGCTATTTGCTTACTGCATTATCCTGCATTGCACATGTATTTCCCAGAGCTCTTTGAGAAGTCTATGATAGAACAGGACTACTACTCCCTCAGGCACATCATAATAACTGACTAATATCAGGCTTTGCATGGGGACGGCAACCTCATTTTGTAAACAAATTACAATAGAAAACACCACTGCAAAAACACATGAATGTTGTGGCGCAGGCTTCCTGCAAACAGGCCAGTTACGGAGATGGCTCTGTATTCAATAGGGAGCAAAAAAGAAAATGCTATTACTCTGCTATCCACTCATGTTACAGATGACAGAATTCACTTTTCTTTGGAAATCTGCCTGAATATTGAAATGGGTTGCCTTTCTCTTTAGTTGTTAGATAACCAGCATCATCTCATTTATTGTCTGCTATTTTAGATTGTCTGTTTACTACATCAGTCTTCTTCTTCTTCTTGCGATCGCATCTTTGATGATTACACCGTCAGACGAGTTCTCGTGATGAATTCGACTGTTGTTTGAAGTTCCTCTTTAACTCCATATAGCTTTGAGTTTAGTGTTGAGTCATTGGGCCAGTATATCTTTCTTAACTGGTCATACAAAGGACAGTCCTGTAGAACATGCTCAGCAGTTTGTTCGTTTAATCCACATGTGCATAGTGGTGAAGCAGACAATCGTAGCTTGTGCATGTGTTTATTCAGTTTGTTATGCCCTGTCCTGAGTCGAAAAATAGTTATCTGTCCCTGCCGGTCGAGAGTGTGATAGTCGTCTTTGGGTTGGTTCTGTTCTCTTCTGATAGTCTGGATAGCTCTCTTTTTTCTCAAAGTATGTGACTTCATTATCTTCTTGTTCACATTCTCCTCCCTTTTTTGCAAGTTTATCTGCCTTTTCATTTCCGGGTACACCACAATGAGATGGTACCCACTGAAGTATGGTTCTCTTTTTGGCAGCTACCTTGTTTAGTTCATTTCTCAGATGCGGGAGTTTACCACCCTTGAGAGCTTGCAGGACAGACAGTGCATCTGTGAGGATGACTACCTGGTGGCAGGCAGAGTTGGTGTTATAAATCATATTTGCAGCTTGCTCTAGAGCTTGAACCTCAGCTGTATAGTTGGAACAGAATTTACCAGTGGGAATGTGCCTAGTCTCATAGTGGTTGTCAGGATATGAGATAAAGATACCGGCACCTCCATTCCTAACAGCATTAGTTGCTGATCCATCTGTATAGGCATGTATCCATGATTGATCGGGATAGCTTTCTTGGATCATACTCAATGTAGCAGTTCGTTTTTGCAGATCATTATACTCACATCCACTTGTGAGACCACTGACTGATGTATTAATTTGGAGGGCACTGCTGGCCTGCTCCCATGGTACAGGGTATAGGGTGGGCTTCAGTGGTGTTGTCTTCATGGATAGGTCTTCTTGATGCTGTCTTATAAGTCTTTTCCCCCCGATGCACAAAGCTGCTACGCTTTAGACGTCCCAATGCCAGATCATCTAGTCTTGCCTTCATTGGGTGCATTGGCATACTGTTGTACTTTTCCATCTGGATCATGGTTTTTGTGTCTCTTCTATGGGACAATGTCTGTAATCCAGCAACCTTCTGCATCTCTGTTATTGGTGTAGTTTTCATGGCTCCTGTAATGAGCCTGAGAGCTTGATTTTGCACCTTGTCCAAAGACTGCAGATGTGAGTTAGCAGCTGATGACCATGCTGCTGAGCTAAACTCTAAGTGTGGTCTTATTACTCCATTATAAATCTTCTTTAGATTTCGTTCATTTGCTCCCCAGTTGGTACCTGCTAATTTTCTGAGTATGCCTAGTCGTCTTCGGGCCTTTCCTTCTGCATTTTCAATATGCTTATTCCATGTAAGCCTTTGGTCAAATGTCACCCCAAGATAGGTGGGGTAGCTTTCTTCCTTGATCACAGTTGTCCCTAGGTGTATGTTAGCTGATTTGTCCTTGGAGGCGAGGGAGAACAGTGTTGTGGAGGTTTTGTCTGTGTTTATTGTGATAAGCCATTTCTCTGCCCATGACACTAGCATGTCTGCTGCCCACTGCATTCTATAATTTGCTGTGGTGACATTTTCATCAGCACACCAGAGTACTAGGTCATCTGCATATAAGGCAGCTTTAACTCCTGCAGGGAGATCTTTCACCAGGTCATTGATGTAAACAAGGAAGAGTGTTGGGGAAATTACTCCTCCTTGAGGTACCCCCTGATGGAGCAACACTTTTCTGCTCTGCAGACCATCAAGAGTGACTCTAGTTCTCCTGTTATGCAAGTATGACTGGATCCATTTCATCATGTTGCCTTGGATTCCACTTCTCCTAAGTTTTGCAATGAGGCCATCTTTCCACACCTTGTCAAAGGCCTGCTTGAAGTCGACCCAGATCGTTAGGACCTTCTTCTTCTCCTGGAAGGCATCTTCTATTGCTTGAGACAAGTAAGTAACTTGGTCTTCTATACTGTAGCATTCTCTAAATCCAGCTTGTTCCGGCACCAGGATCTGCTCAGACTCTAAATACCATTTCAATCTGTGGTTGACTATTCACTCCATAGTCTTCCCAACACAGCTTGTGAGACTGATTGGCCGGTAACTTGCAGCCTCGGTCTTACATTTCCCTTTCTTTAGTATGGGTATTGTGATGGCTTCTCTGCATACTTGGGGTACCGTTCCTTTCAACCAGCTGTGGTTGAATATCTCAAGCAGTTTTGTCTTTGCTGCTGAGCTCAGATTTACTAGCATTTCGTTGCTGATTTTGTCTGGGCCGGGTGACTTTTGAAACTTAAGCTTGGAAATAGCCTTCTGTAGTTCTCCTAGTGTGATGGGTTCCCTCATTGGGGCAGGAGTATCTGTCTGTCCCATGGTTGCCAGTATTTCTTTTCTTATCTCTCTCTGATGATCTATGTTAATGGGTAAGTTGCTTTCTGAACTGTATCTTCTAGCAAACAAGTCTGCAGCTTGTTTTCCTCTGAAAAGTTTGCCACCTTCATCCAATGTGATAGTCTGCCTAGGTGAGGAACGCTCTTCATTTAGAGACTTGACTAATCTCCAAAGTTTCCTGCCGTCTTTCTCAAGGTTCAGCGATGCCGTTTTAGTTCTCCAGCTTTTCCGTTTTTCTTCTAGCTTTGTTCTCTGAAACTCTGCTACAGCCTTTTTCCATTTGTTGTGAGTTTCAAGTGAAGGCTGAGACTCTGCGTCCTTTCTAGCCCTGTCCATAGCTTCCTGACGTTCTTGGAGTGTGCTGGACCAGTATGGTATGTAGTTACGCCGGCATCCTTTGGGAATGGTTTCTTTTGCAGCTTGTAGTATGCATCTGTTGAAGTCTTTTACCACTTCATTAATGTCTCTGTTCTGTACCTTGAGGGTAGACAGCAGCGTGTTCACCTGATGCCTGAATAAACCCCAGTTGGCTTTTTTGTAGTTCCATCTTGTAATGGCTGGGCCTGTACTGAGAGTTGCACTCTGGACAGTAAGAAAGATTGGGCGATGGTCGCTTCCCCCTAGTTGGTCTCCTACTTCTCTACTAATAGATCCAGCTATATCTGGTGTGGAGAAGGCAAGATCTGGTGTTGAAGTTGTGTGCCATCCTCTGGAGTAGAAGGTAGGAGTATCTGTGGCATTATTGACTAGGATTAGGGAGTGATCATCTTGCCAAGTTTCAACCTCTTCACCTCTGTGATCCAGATGGTTATAGCCCCAGCTCTGGGAGTGGCTATTAAAGTCTCCAACTGCTATAAAGTTGGTGGCTGGTACCTGTATAGAGCTGAGACTCAGGGGTTTGTTGTTGGGACAGTAATAGTTCAGGAGTTCTATTTCCATCTTGTCTACCTTTATCTGCAACAGCTGATATTCTGCTCCATCCATGTAGGTTTTCCTTTCGTGTGCAGGAATGTTATTCCTTACAAGAGTAAGTACTCCTCCTTTTCGTCTATCTTGTCTGTCGGATCTGAAGCATTGATATCCCCTTATTTTAAAGGTTTGATCTGCTTTCAAGTGAGTCTCTTGGATACAGCAAACACTGACTTGCTTCTCATACAAGATGTTTTCCAGCTCTGTCTTTTTGCTGTATCCAGCCTGCTTGCTGTTCACTCCCTCTGCATTCCAGTGCATCATGACAAGTGGCACTCTGGGTTTCTCTTTTTTTCTGTTTTGTTTTGGTCAGTAGTTCTCCTCCGCCGTCTGCTGACTCCACAAGACGGTCTAGAGGGTCCTCCAGTAGCTGAGGGTGGGCTCTGTCGAGGCTCAGAGCCCGGCACTGCACCTGCCTGGTGGAGCTCCACATGGCGAGCACCAGTACGAGATTTATTTGACGGTGTACTCTCCATAGAAAAAAAAAAGCGAGTTGCGTGATACTGTGGTTTCCGGTGCGCCTTCTGGCCCAGTATCTATGACTTTAGCACCTGTTCAACGGGAGAGTGGGCTCATCCCTAATCTGTTTATGTTCCCAGTAGTAGACTATTCGCAAGCAGCCTGGGGGTGTCACTGCTCTGCGCGGACCTTGTTTACCGAGGCGGCGTCCGAGCTCGTATGGTGAAAATATGGTTGCGTTATCTTCAAAATAGCCCTGTCTTTCCCATGGCTTTTCTGCCATCCTGCAGCTTTGAGTTAGGGAGTTCTGAGCTCCAGTCTCTTTCCCAGGCATTTTATCCTGGCCTGGCATGCATACAGAGGACCCCACTTCTGGTTCTAAGTTAGCAGTTGGGGATAGGTGGGGTAGCACACTGTGCATTCCCCGTCATCCAGGGGGCTCTCCAACTAAGCAGAGCTTGCACAATGCTGTGCTCTGGTTCTGGGCTCTCCCAAGGAATCCTCACGTCCTGCACAGAGCCACTTCCAGATACCCACCACCTGCCAACCCTCCATTGTAGAAATCTCCTGCATGCGGCCATCCAGTCAAGAGCCAGTATTAAGTCTGGTGCCCATGTGATCCCCCCAAGCTCAGTGTGCAATGCTGGGTTCTCATCATGCTGCAACACAGGGGGGATTGTGATGCTCAGCCATCTCTCTCAACTCTGCACCAATAAGTGACATCGGGGACTTAACTGTGCCTCAGTACTGGGAGGCCCCGTTTCCGCGTACACCACACACAGCCAATTGAGGCAACGGTCGCCGTGGACTACATCAGTGACTTCACGTTTTACTTTTTCTTTTCTCCTTCCTCAATTTGTCTCCTTCTTGTTTCATTCATTCTGTTATTGATTTCTTATTTTTACTCTCAGGAGAAAATATTGTGACAATAGGAAAGATTGACGGGAAAAGTTATAGAGGATAACAAAGAGAGAAGATACTGGACAGTTTGACATCATGGCATGGAAGGAAGCCAACAACGGAATTGATAAACAGCACCAGGGACAGGAAGTTGTGGATGGACATGATCACCTACATCAGCTAGAAGAAGATTTAACATATTTTTATTAAGCCCATTAAAACGTGTAAGGCAGAATTTTCAGACAGCTAGGATTATTCAAAATATTTAAAATCGGCAAAAGAGAAACTGGCAAGAAGATAAAATGGCTGTATACCATTCAACCAACGTTCTTCTTCTTCTTCTTCCTTGTTCGTCCTGAAAAGGACGTTGGTTGTGTTGTGTCTGTTTACGCCGGAGCTGTGATATCTGCGCCTTTCGGCTGACACATCCGACTTCAGCACAGCATTTTTTGGGACCGGGTTTGCCTTCCCTCTTCGATCCCTACTCTCTCAGCCAGACTGCAGTGATGCAGCCTGTTTCCAGGACCACCACGTGGAGGTGGAGTAGGGTCTTGGTCAGCTCTGGTTCGCTGACCCTGATGCAAGCAGTCAAGCTATGGGTCACTGACTGCATTCTCTATTGCTGCATCTTTGGGTCCCTGACCAACGTTCCAGTCTTGACATATGGATGCGAGTCATGGGCAATGACTGCAACCCACAAAAGCCAGCTCCAAACCTCAGAAATGAGGTATCTGTGAAAAGTTGCTGAAGTAACAAGAAGAGACATGGCCTGCAACCAAAAGATATGTCAGGGCCTCAAAACCCTGCAGACCCAAGAGGAACAGTTTCAATTATGTTGGTTTGGCCATGTTTGCAGAATGGAAGAAGATCGGCTACCAAGACAAATATAGGAAACTAAGATCCAGGGATCCAGACCTCCAGGATGATCCAGAGTTTGCTGGAAGGACAACATTAGACAATCCCTGAAGGAGTAAGGACTAGATTGGATCCAGGCCTGGAGAAAGACAGTCCATAGGATATTATGGTGTTCTCTCTGACAAAAATCTACACCCCAGGGTAGAAGAGGAACAATCAAGTAAGTAAGTATTTTAAGAAGTGAAAGAAAAGGACAAACTGAGAAAATCAGTTGGTGGCACAATAAGGCAGTCCCTCTTTAGGTATACCCAGGGAAGAGAAAAAGAGGGAAACTAAACAACACATGGAGAAGAGGACTGGAAACAGACATGAAAGGGATAAATAAGATATGGAAAGACCTAGAATGGATGGAACAGGACAGGTATGCTTGCAGTGTGTTTGTTGAAAGCCTGTGCCCCCCCCCCCTCCCCCCACAGAGAGCTGAAAGGTAACAGTGATGATAATGAGAATTGTTCAAAACATTTAAAAGAAGATTTCATAAGATTTAGTACACTCCAAGAAATTAAAATTGTCAAAAGCCAGTCTGTCATGCCCAGAGCCAGATTATCTATTAGGCTAGGTAAGGCAGAAGCCTAGGGCCTGGAGCTCTTGAGGGCCCATGCATGCATTTAACAAAATTTGTGTTTAGCTTGATAATAATAACAATAATCCTAATAAACATTACTAAAAAATAATTACTAACAAAAGAGGTAAGCAATGCTAACAAACTAACATACCAGTCTATTAATAATACTAGTATATACCATCACCATGATAAGGGGTTTGAAAAAAAAAAATTTTAAATTATTGCCTATACGGTGAAAGGGGAGGGGGGGGGGAGGGGGGCAGACACCAAAAAGCCTAGAGGCCCTTCTTGGCTTAATCCGGCCCTGGTCATGCCTATGCACTTTTCTTGTGTACTCACCCCACACCATATTGCACTAAACCTTGGACACCATGAATAAAATACTGTTCAACAATATACTTGAAGGAAAACTGTTTATTGATAGGACAGAATTTCCATTGAAAGTTTTAATTTGTTTGGTGATGAGATAATTTACACAGTGCATAAAAAGTATTGTCCATTCCATAACAAAACAAAATCTGTCTAGTTTTCAATGTTTACAATTTTAAACTTCAAAATACACAGATAAGGTCTTATTTGGTATTCTTCGAAAAAATCCATACACTTCTTCAAATAAGTGAATATCATAGTCTTTTTCATGGTAAGGACACTTTATGGCATCCAGAATGAGGTCAAATAGATCATTGTAAAACTCCTCAACCAGGCCACGTTTACTGGGAAAGTGATATAAAAAAATGACTTAATAGAAAAACAACTGTCATGAGTGGAAACAAATTAAATTGTAAAGAGTATGAATAATAAAAAGAGTAAAGAGTATGAATATTGCCTGTTTAGCCAACATTATTATCTAATTCATTGTTAAACTATACTCCCTTCATTGTGCTACAGGAGATGAAAGAACTCTCCTTTTGATCCAATCTTGGTAAATTCTCTCTCTTACTTGTGTTCCTTAGGATTTGGAGTTGTGTCAAAATGGTTTATCTCCATATGCCTTTGAGCCTGTCTCTCCCTGGTGTTCTTGAAGAGATTTTAGCCTACTACTTATCTTGGCTGCCTGAGTCATGTCCCACATCATTGATCTTGAAGTAATAACAGTTATTCCTTTCTGTTCCTTGCTAAGTTGTCAAGAGAAATTATGATTGTTATTATTTTATTGTTCAGGATTGACATAACTGCACTCCTGGCAAACTCATAGGTTTTCAGTCTCCTTCAGGAAATGTTGAACGGTATAAATGCTATTTATCTGTTAAATAAAACACACATCTGATAAAATTATATAACTAATATAATATACTTCTACTAACTGTGTCCAACACTCATTGGGGTAGAAAAGCTTTTAATGAAAGGTTGTGATAGACTACCTTTTAATAAAAACCAACTACAGATTTTTACAAAGCAAATACCCTTATGTGATGCAGAGATGAGATTTGTTATGTGTATATATAAAGAGTTCTGGAGTATGATGTTAGTGGAGTGATAGGTAACAGAAAAATTAAAAGGCTTAACACCTTCTACCTATGGTGTTTGCGCTACATCCTTGGTATTCTATGGAAGGACAGAGTGACTAATGTTGAGGCGCTCTTGAGCACTGGCCTTCAAAGCATGTATACCCTGCTTAGACAGCACATATTAAGCTGACTGGGCCAAGTCCAGTGCTTGGAATTTGGTCACATCCCCAAAGTTATTCTCTATGGACAGCTATGACAAAATAACAGCCAGGTGACCACTTCTGAGGTTCAGAGGTAGTTGCAGAGATATGAAGGCACAGGACTTGAGATCAGTATCCTGAGAGAATGAAGCGGCAGATTGCACCAAGTGGAGATGTTCCCTACTGTACCACCTCAGATTGGTTAAAGAGAGACTCTTATAACAAGCAGAACACAAAAGAATATATCAAAAAGAACACCAGGCAAAATACAGTTGAGGGTTATCACTTCAAGGGTGAATCATCCCCATAGTCGATTATGACTGGAGAAGGCTAGTACTATGTTACAGAACTAACACTGGTGCCCAGACTGAAATCTAATTTTATAACTAGTGGTGAAATACACAATAAAATTACAAAGTCTGGTATACAGTTCTATCCTATTTACATATATATACTATCATTAATTAATAATTGTTAAATCCATACTAATGAAAGTCTGAATGTGAACATACATTGTTGAAATCCACTGGTATGCGAATGAATGAGGAAAGTTGGTGGACAATTTTGAGAATACACACAAGTTACTTGACTGCAAGTATAATTTAATATGATAAATACTTACCCCAGTTTTGTGATGAAGGTTGCAATGAAATCTTTTATCACATTGGCTGCCTTTTCACTTGGTGGGAAACTTGGCTGACTAACGATTTCTCCACAACGTTTCATGTAAGACCTGATCCTACCAAAGTCACTGGTGTTCTGAAACATTCCCATAAGGAATTCTGTAGTATTTTGCATAGAAAAATTAAAGAAGAATTTTGTGTACTTTATAAATATGACATACACTCCTTCAACTTTTTAAAGAAAATCATTTCATATTTGGCTGATTACCAGCTTTAAAAGCTCATATTAGGTATCCATTGAGCCACCTTCAATGTCGAGATGGCAGCTGATGTTGATTCTGAATTCTCCACTGATATACTTTTAAAAAAAAATATTGTTTAGCAATTTTTTCCTCCTTCTTAAAGATAAAATCTAAACTTGTTACTTTCTTTATTTTTCCTTTCTTTGTGAAATGTGTGAAATGTGCCCTTCTTGTATTCAGTTCAAACTTTGTTCGTCTTTTATATCTCAAAAAAAGTTTGTAATATACTGTTTCTTTGCCTGTCTGTGCATCTTAAATATTTCTTTATCCACTCTGATGTATTCCATACTCTTTATTCTCTCCTCTATTTCCTTTATGATGTTCTGTCTCATCATCATAATCATAATCATTCATCACTCTTCAACTCCCCAATGAGTATAGGCCTTCAACAAACTTATGCCATGTCTTCCTGTTTTTGCGCCATCAGCTCAAGGTCTTTCCGTGTCATCTTCATGATCTGCATGTCTGTCTCCAGTTCTCTTCTCCATATGTTCCTGAGTATCCCTCAACCTTTCCTACTCTTGGGATACCAGAACAAGGACTACCTCATAATGCTATAAACAGATTTCCTATGTGTAATGTTCTGTATCAATTATATTGTATTTCCTATATTTCCTTGCGAGACAAGTTTTCATTTGTTGTTTATATATCCATTTTAGGCAATTAAATTATGGGTTTATTTCTTCTCTGGGAAGTTTTTTCTACGTTCAATTCTTCTGTCATAAAGTTTTATCATGTTCCTTCTGTGTTGATATTTCTGACTAAAGCTTTTACAAATTTATTTATTTATATAACTAATTTGTTGTTAAACTTATATAGTTACTTTTACTTCCCCTGAATATATTTTCACAGTTCTCTAAATTATTTATAAATCTAAACTTTTTTGTTTTACAAGCTTATAAGGTCGCCTTTAACCCTATCCCCTGCCAAACTGGTCCCTCCTTTTAACTTCTGGGCTTTTCTATACATGTAATTTGAATTCTAACTCAAAGAAAGTGTTTAATCAACCAGTTTTCCTCACATAATTATATTTGTCTAAGGCCTATTTCTTTTGTTTCTGATTCCATATTTTCCTACAATCTATTTGAATTTTCTGTTTCAATTTTGTTACATTTACATCGTCCAGTGACACTAGTGTAGACTGAAGATAAGCAGCCTGCATGCTTCCATATAAAATCTATCTAAGTAAGACAATCTTACAGTGAATGGATCATCCAATGCATTCTGGATAATCTTTCCTGTATCTGCCAATGCCCCATATGAGTCTCCCTGGAAGTGTGTGCAGTCAATGTAGAGATATGCAGACTGATCCAGCAGTTCATTTGTGAACTCTTTTAGCTGTTCTTTTCTGCAGAATAAATTATGCTAAAAATATTATTCCAAGGTTTCATTATGTTCATTTATATTAATAAATACATCAGTGACCCAACAATTGTAACAGGGAGTTTGAGTGTCAGAAATCCGGTTTTAAAAATTTGCATGAGGGAAATTAAAAGACTTAAATTTAAATCAAAGGGCGAAAATCCATGACTTATAGATGTATAATCAAAGGGTGATAATCCATCAACAGTTGTGTTTTACGCCCCTTGAGAACAAGTGCGGACTCAAGTTTGGAGTTCTGTTTTTTAAGTGAGTTCGACTACGTGTTAGTAATTGCATGCACGAGAAATTTATATTTAGAGTTAACTGTTTTGTTCAAAAAAACGTTCAGGAAATAGTTGGAATTGTAAATCGTGGTACAAAATATAGTCAGTCAGATTTTGAAGCGCGTTAGCGTAGGTTCAGTAGAATGGGCTCTCTCCCAAGTGCGTGTAAAAGATAAGTATTTTATAAGTGATTGGCACAATCGAGAGTTATCATTGGGGGATAAGTCCAAATGAGTTGACTTACTTCTGTGGTGACAGAAAAGTTTGTAACTAACCCACCAGATGCTCAATCGCCTATATATATATCACAAATGACAAATTTTTGGTTTATTCGGAGGACAGGAGAACAGGGTACAAGATAAATATGGGTATTCTCAAGACAATCAGGTATGTTGAGTTTTACCAACATATGATAAACTGTTTAGTACATGACAAGAACTAGAGACAGCAGCTAGTCCTGAGAAGTAGGAAATATTAGACCTTGGTAAATTTTCACCCCTGGCGGTCAAGCCAGTATCATCTAAGATATGCCAAGTTTAAAGGAAGAAAATAACAGAACATTTTTGTAAAGACTATGTTGCCATTTGAAGAATTGTAGAGGGCAAAAAAATATTGACAGCAGTAGTTCTCCAAGTCGTGACCACCTTAGCAAAATAGAGACAGCTAGACTACTGAAGCAACATGAGTGAACGAGAGAGCAAGACATTTGTATAAATAATTGAATTGAATTTGTTGCTGTACCAAACTGCCAACCTTAGATGAAGGTTGGGCTCATCATTTTCCCCTTCACCACTTCATTGTGTGTAAATAAAGTTTCACAGTTAATTGCTACTGCTGTCCGAGTGAAGTCCTTCGCCAACTCGTGACATCATTCACCATTTTTGTCACTTGTGAACTGTTGTTGTATACTGGAAGAAAGTAGAAGTTTAACACCACCATATGTAAATAAGCTGCCTACTGTTGGGGTAGCGATAGGAACCCTATGCGGTCAACGATAATCCATAATACATGGAAGTAGGGAATAGTAGACACTCATCATCATCAGCGTATATGCCAACAACCACACAATTAACGATGCTAAATTCATCATGTGAAGTTATCAAGCTCAATTAACCATTATCTAAATAAACAATGGGTCCAATTCAATGCAGATCAAATTCAATATGGATAAAATTCAGTTTTTAATGACATACTTTTACATATGAATCACACATATAAATAAACATAACATGTAACAGTAGTGCTATACAGATTTAAAATGTTAGTTGGTGTTGCAAGGGCTGTAGCTAATCAGTAGTAATCACTAACTGATAACTTACTTATTACTGTTAAGCATTAACATTTCTGAACCTTTACTCTGCAGCTCTAATGCTGTCAAAATAAGTGTAGAAAGCACTCAGATCATGTAAAGCAATGAGGCCTAGATTAATATCAGCAACATTCAAAACCAACAAAAGCAAAATACAGAGGAACATCATCCAATGTTGTCAAAGGAAATATGAATACCTATACAACAGTGCCAAGAAGCTAACTGAGAATTATAAGCAATAAAATGACAATATCAATGATAAAACCAAAAGTTGTTTAGCAAACCATTGTCAGAAGCTTCTAAACAGACCAGCTCCAAGAGATCCCACAGACATCCAACCTGCAGTAAATGAGTGAAAAACCAAATAATGAAGGCAGAAAGAAAGCCATAAATCTTCTGACAGATGGAAAAACTACTTGCCCTGATGGCATTCAGAGGCTATCAGAACATACACAAACAACTCTGGAGAGCTATAAAATTAATTACTTAGTAAAGCTTGTGAGAGAGAAACGCAATCAGATTGAAAGAAGGATATCCAGTCAAAATTGCCAATGAAGCGAGAATTTAAAGAAAGCACATATTACAGAAAAATAATATTTTATCAGTATCATCATCAAAATCCATAATTCTCGCCGTTTGTACATCGGTCACATCTAAGGGATGCAACTGTGGTTGAAAGTTAGACATTAATTGTATTGTTTCCCTTATATGTACTCTCCCAAAAATAGGAACACTCAACGAAGAAAAGTCGGTGTAGAACCCAGTTCCATTCCGGAAACGGATTTAACTCATCATTTTGTTAAAAATAACCTTAATTTAAAGTATTGCAGACTTATTATAATGGATCAAAATGATTAGATGGCTGCAAAACGAGCTGCAGATGCTAAGAGAAAGAGACGATCACGTCAATCACACAACAAGCAAGCGAGACTCTAGAAGAAGCAGTAATACGACGACAACATGAAGCGGCACAAAGACAATCAAAATCCATAATTCTCACTGTTTGTACGACGGTCACATCTAAGGGATGCAACTGTGGCTGAAAGTTAGATATTAATTGTATTGTTTCCCTTATATGTACTCTGCCGAAAATAGTAACACTCAACGAAGATAAGTCGATGTAGAACCCAGTTTCATTCCGGAAACGGATTTAACTCATCATTTTGTTAAAAATAACCTTAAAATGTTAAGTTTTTGATTGTTTATTCAAGACAAAATTTTAATTTAAAGTATTGCAGACTTATTAATATGGATCAAAATGATAAGATGGCTACAAAACGAGCTACAGATGCTAAGAGGAAGAGACGATCGCGTCAATCACAACGAGCAAGCGAGACTCTAGAAGAAGCAGCAATACGACGACAACATGAAGTGGCACAAAGACAAGCACAGCGTCAGTCACAACAAGCAAATCAGTCTGCAGAAGAGCATGAATCTTAACACACTGCAGAAGCTTTTCGCATTCGTCATTATTGATGGGTTATTGCTAGTAAATAAGAATACGAAAAGGCAAGAAAAGTTTTCATTGCACTTGGAAAGATGTGGAAATAAATTTCAACATAAAAATAAGAAACTTCAACTCAAATGTCAAGACAGTTCTATGGTATGACCCTGAACATGGAGAACAACAAAATCTTACGTTAGTGTATCACGGACCAGCCGCCTCATCAACTTCTGATACATATCACAGAATGCCTGGCTGTCAGCTCCCTCTTCCTTCTGCACATTTTGACATACAACCAATATCAGTGGCTTTAGTGAATTTTCATCAAGTTTCTGAGGTCGAAAGAAAAGTTTGAATGGACCTAATTCAATTGTATTGAAAATTATGAGATTTTCAAGAAAACTAGTGTACTGAATAGTGTAAATCTACTATTGGTCTTGATGAATACGACAATAGCAAGTAATATGAATGAGATTCATTGAATTTTATGATTAAATATGCAATATATAGAATGATGAGCATGAATTAGTATGATACTTGGAATGCAAACACCAGTACAAGTGCATATACAGGTAGGCCTCACTTTACGATTCTTCATTTTACACTGTTTCACATTAACTCCATTTAAAAATAATAATGGAAAACACGTTTTAAAAACAAATATAAACAGAAAATTTTGCTATGAACTGTGCCTTAAATTTTAATAATTTCCTATGTTCATTATATGATAACCCATACTGGGAATGCAGCTCTTTCATCCAAAGAGCTGTTACTAACATAAGGTAGCCCTACTACAATATGTTAGATGAGAGAAAGACTCACCAGACGTTATTGCTGCAGGTCGTTTCTAAGGCCAAAGAACCTGCAGAACCGGTCGACCCTTCATCAGACCCATCCCATTAATGCTGCCTCATTACGCCACTGTCAAAGTAACATCAATATTGTGGGGGCAGACAGTGGTGTTATTACATACTCAAAAGATGGCGCCCACAAGACCCAAGTACTAAGTTAAATTTTTATTTTATTACTTATATTTCATCTATAAATATTATTTATATCTCATAATTATAAAATAACTATGAAAATTTAATATATAAATCATTTATAGTAACTCTTATGATGCAATTTTTGTAGTGAAGGAAGCTATCTTATTTAAATACAGTACCGTATAATTCTTCGATTTACGTCCCTGGTGTAAATCGGGGCCTACCTGTATGTGTGTGTATATATATATATATATATTCACATACTACTTCTACCAGTTTTGAAATTATGTAAACTTATAATGCACACATAAAGTTATGTTTCAGGCACTCGAGAGAAATAAAGAAGTAGGAAACTAGGCAACAGAAAAGTAACAGAAGTGTATTATTTATTTACTGTTTACAGGCCTTGGGTTTCCCTCTTTATTTATTGAAATGATGTACCACTTCAAGTTTTTGACATTATACGATGTGAAGAGAAATTAAGACAAAAACTAATATTTAATAACAAAATGCATAAATCTGACATTAAATGTGATTAATGTTAGTAGAATTCTGAGTTAAGAAAAAGCATGAAGGCAAGAGGAGGGAAATGTGATAAGATGGGGCTTGACTTAATATCTTCTTCTTCTTTGTACACTCTCAGATGTCCAGTTGAATGTTTTCAAAGAAAGCTGTAGTCAGTTTGAGGCTTTTGAATCTCTGTTGAGCTTTTCCACGAATGGCCATATGCGCTTTCTCTGTTCAGCAAATGTTGGGCAACTTAATATAACTTGTGTTCTAACAAAGACCAGCAGACACAGGAAGAGAGATCAGTAGGTGCTAAATATTTGCCATAAGGAGAAAATAAATTATGATGATGGCCCTGTGTAGTTCTCGGGGGTCTCCGAAGAGACAAAGAAAGAACAGGCTTACTACTCCCTCAGGCATATCATGCAAGGCAACTAATAAGATAGGGCTAGCAACTCATCATGTAAGACAAACTACTACAGGAACTACCACTGTTAGAGTATGTGGATGCCTTGTGCTGGTCTCCTGCAAGGGGGCCAGCTGAAGTAATGGCTGCATGCTCCGTTGGGGGCACACAGGAAAATGATGATGATTAATGATAAAAAGCTCGGCAAATGAAATTAGCAGTCTGAATATTTGTCATAATATAGAGAAAACTAAGTCTGATAATAATGAAAGGATCCCGTAACACGCCCATTGAGGCATATTGGGAATATGGTGTTAGGCCCATATTTTCTTGACTGTCGGCACACTAGGGGTGATGTGGTCAGCATCACGCCAGCCGCCTTAACCTTCCCAGAGTTACTCTGGTACCCAATTCATGAGGCTAGGTCAACCCCAGTGCCGCTTGCAGTCTAAAAAATACCCATCTCAACTGGGGATCGAACTATGGACCACCGAGCTAGGAAGCCAGTGCACTAACCACTGTGCTACTGCGACTCCTGATAATAATGAACAGGGTATAAATAATTTTACCAAGAATAAGTGCCATCTTCAAAACATTGCTACAGTATGAAATATTATGTACTCATCTGGTTTTCAACAACAAATCAATCAGAATAACATAAAAGATAATGTTAATAAAACAGGACACCACACTTACGATTGTGTGCATTATTGTGACCAAGAGTCCAGATTATGTTGTAACTGAAGATCTGACGCTGATGATGATGATTATAATGATGATATTTGAAAATTGATCACCACCTTGGCCAAAACATCAATTACAACAGCAAAAAATTAAGATCATCAAGTTTATCATCACAAAAATCCCAGTGACAACGCCTATGTACCTGTATGTATTCTTTCAGCTCAGTGTTACTGTCTTGAATGCTGTCATAGGCAATCTGCATGTGAAGGATGTTGAGACCACTCTCAAGCAGGTGCACTGTGAACAAGAGAAATCCTCCTTGAACATCTGGCCTTTTTGTCTTGTCCCTGTCCTCTATGTTCCTGCACAAAGTAATAAGTGCACCATACCTATACTGACTGATCATGATATGCAGGTACATTTGCGGATTATATTGCTATAAAAATGTTATTATTATTTGGATTATTCATTTCTGAGAGTTGTTCTTAGTTAGATGTATCTTTTTTAACATGCCTACTCATACCTTGGCAGCAATATAGACACAGTTGAAGGGACAGACAATGATATCAAAAATAAGCATACAAAAGGCAAGAGGAGCTTTCATTGCATTGAGAGATCTTGTATATGGAGATCAAAAGAAATCAGGTCCAACGCAAAAATCAGAATTTTCAATTCAAATGTCAAGTCAGTCCTATTGTATGGCTCTGAAACATGGAGAACAACAAAAACAACAACCAAAAAGTTATATATTTTCATATATGGACGCTTGTGTAGAAACAGAAGGACTGAAGTGGTATGACAAGATCACTAATTTGGAACTAATTACAAGAACTAGGCATGTGCCAGTGGAACTAGAAATGAGAAGACACTGGAGATGAATAGGACACACACTGAGAAGACTTGTTGATAGCATTACCAGAGAATCCTTGTTCTGAAATCCCCAGGGTAAGAGAGGTAAAGGAAGACCAAGGAACACATAGAGAAGAGAACTGGAGACAGACTTGTTGTTGTTTAACTAGAGCTGCTGAGCTTCTCACTCTTTTGCAGCCAATACCAAGTTGAAGACTCCTTGGTATTATCTACATGGCAGATCTAGGCATTTCCTGTGGCTTCTTTGCCATTCTGAAATGTGTTGAGTTGAAGTCATGAGCTCCAGTTTCTCCAGCTTGTATTGCACAGGATCATCACATCTGGTCCCAAGCTAGGAGGAAGAAGCATGTGGCATACTGTGCATTTCTTGCCATCCAAGGGGGTCCTCCAAATATGCAGAGCCAAATACTGTGCTCTGGTTCTGGGCTCTCCCGAGGAATTGTCACGTCCTACACAGAGCCACTTCTACACAGCTCCCCCTGCCTATCATAGGTCATCCTCCTGCATGCACCCAACCAGATAAAAGCCATAGTGTGTCTGGGGCTCAAGTGACTCCTCCACGCTAAGTGTGCAATGTGGGTTCTCAACACGTTTCACCACAGGGGGGTATTCCTGGAAGTGTGTGGATGATTTCAAGAGTCAATGAGTGTAATTAGCCTCACAGACAGAGGTTCACTTCCACATCTGTATATTACAGCATTGTGCCTAGCTGCTGGTCACATAAGGATGACTCCAGATATGCCTCCATGCCTTGGAGACAGACATGAAAAGGATGAAGAAGACACAAAAAGACCTTGTGGTGATGGCAAGGGACAGGAAGACTTGGCAGAAGTTTGCCGAAGGCCTATGCTGCTTTGGAAGTTGAAAGGTCAAAGAAGAAGAAGATGCATCTTGTCACATTATACAAATGTTCATTTTTCTTAGATCATTATTCATCACGTTACTTAGACATATATGTCAATATTTATATATGCTAACTGCAAGACATTGGCAGAGGTAACATAACAAAATGACGAGGGAACATTCAGACAATGTACTGCTCATAAAAATAAAGGTTTGCATAAAGAAAACTGTAGATAAAAGCACCTAAGATAACAAAATGTAATATACTGACAGGCTGGCTTCTATCATATCTTCTCAGCCATTCTCCCCAAAAGAGCACCGCAAGGAGGTACATTCAAAGTGTGTACTGTAATTTTATTCTTCCTGTTATCATATTCTACTTTTCTTAATGGAGAGGATGAGAGGGGAGTAGAGCGACCAATGAACACATGGAGATGATGAGAGGGGAGTAGAGCGACCAATGAACACATGGAGTTGATGAGAGGGGAGTAGAGCGACCAATGAACACATAGAGATGATAAGAGTGGAGTAGAGCGACCAATGAACACAGTATGATGAGAGGGGAGTAGAGCGACCAATGAACACATGGAGATGACGAGAGGGGAGTAGAGCGACCAATGAACACATGGAGATGATGAGAGGGGAGTAGAGCGACCAATGAACACATGGAGATGACGAGAGGGGAGTAGAGCGACCAATGAACACATAGAGATGATAAGAGGGGAGTAGAGTGACCAATGAACACATGGAGATGATGAGAGGGGAGTAGAGCGACCAATGAACACATAGAGATGATAAGAGTGGAGTAGAGCGACCAATGAACACAGTATGATGAGAGGGGAGTAGAGCGACCAATGAACACATGGAGATGACGAGAGGGGAGTAGAGCGACCAATGAACACATGGAGATGACGAGAGGGGAGTAGAGCGACCAATGAACACATGGAGATGACGAGAGGGTAGTAAGAGCGACCAATGAACACATGGAGATGGTGAGAGGGGAGTAGAGCGACCAATGAACACAGTATGATGAGAGGGGAGTAGAGCGACCAATGAACACATGGAGATGACGAGAGGGGAGTAGAGCGACCAATGAACACATGGAGATGATGAGAGGGGAGTAGAGCGACCAATGAACACATGGAGATGACGAGAGGGGAGTAGAGCGACCAATGAACACATGGAGATGATGAGAGGGGAGTAGAGCGACCAATGAACACAGTATGATGAGAGGGGAGTAGAGTGACCAATGAACACATGGAGATGATGAGAGGGGAGTAGAGCGACCAATGAACACATGGAGATGATGAGAGGGGAGTAGAGCGACCAATGAACACATAGAGATGATAAGAGTGGAGTAGAGCGACCAATGAACACAGTATGATGAGAGGGGAGTAGAGCGACCAATGAACACATGGAGATGACGAGAGGGGAGTAGAGCGACCAATGAACACATGGAGATGATGAGAGGGGAGTAGAGCGACCAATGGACACATATAGATGATGAGAGCGGAGTAGAGCGACCAATGAACCCATGGAGGTGACAAGGGGGAGTAAGAGCGACCAATAAAAACATGGACATGATAAGAGGGGAGTAGAGCGACCAGTAAACACATGGAGATGATAAGAGGGGAGTAAGAGCGACCAATGAACACATGGAGATGATAAGAGGGAAGTAAGAGCAACTAATAAACACATGGAGATAATAAGAGGGGAGTAAGAGCGACAAATTCTTCTTCTTCTTCTTCTTCGTTCGCCCTGAAAAGGACGGTGGTTGCGTTGTGTCTGTTTACGCCGTAGCTGTGATATCTGCACCTTTCGGTCGACACAACCGACTTCTGCACGGCATTTTTTAGGACCGGGTTTGCCTTCCCATTGCCCTGCTGCAGACTGTTTCCAGGACCACCACGTGGAGGTGGAGCACGGTCTTGACCAGCTCTGGTTCGCTGGTCCTGACGCAGGCAGTCAAACTATGAGTCGCTGACTGCGGTCTCTATTGCTGCGTCTTCTGGTCCCAGAGCGACAAATGAACACAATGAGATGATAAGAGGGGAGTAAGAGTGACCAATGAACACATGGAGATGATGAGAGGGGAGTAGAGCGACCAATGAATAGATGATGATGATAAGAGGGGAGTAGAGTGATCAATGAATACATAGGGGTGATGAGAGGGGAGTTGATCAACCGATGAACACATGGAGATGATGAGAGGGGAGTAGATCGACCAATTAAAACATGTGGGTGATGAGAGGGGAGTAGATCGACCAATGAACACATGGAGATGATGAGAGGGGAGTAGATCGACCAATGAACACATGGAGATGATGAGAGAGGAGTAGATCGACCAATGAACATATGGAGATGATGAGAGGGGAGTAGATCGATCAATGAACACATGTGGTGATGAGAGGGGAGTAGATCGACCAATGAACACATGGAGATGATGAGAGAGGAGTAGAGCGACCAGTAAACACATGGAGATGATAAGAGGGGGGTAAGAGCGACCAATGAACACATGGAGATGATAAGAGGGAAGTAAGAGCAACTAATAAACACATGGAGATAATAAGAGGGGAGTAAGAGCGACAAATGAACACAACGAGATGATAAGAGGGGAGTAAGAGTGACTAATGAACACATGGAAATGATGAGAGGGGAGTAGAGCGACCAATGAATACATGGTGATGATAAGAGGAGAGTAGAGTGATCAATGAATACATAGGGGTGATGAGAGGGGAGTTGATCAACCGATGAACACATGGAGATGATGAGAGGGGAGTAGATCGACCAATTAAAACATGCGGGTGATGAGAGGGGAGTAGATCGACAAATGAACACATAGAGGAGATGAGAGGGGAGTAGATCGACCAATGAACACATAGAGGCGATGAGAGGGGAGTAGATCGACCAATGAACACATAGAGGCGATGAGAGGGGAGTAGATCGACCAATGAACACGTGGAGATAATGAGAGAGGAGTAGATCGATCAATGAACACATTGGGTGATGAGAGGGGAGTAGATCGACCAATGAACACATGGAGGTGATGAGAGGGGAGTAGAGCAACCAATGAACACGTGGAGATAATGAGAGGGGAGTAGATCGACCAATGAACACATTGGGTGATGAGAGGGGAGTAGATCGACCAATGAACACATTGGTGATGAGAGGGGAGTAGATCGACAAATGAACACATGGAGGTGATGAGAGGGGAGTAGATCGACCAATGAACACATGGAGATAACATAACAGAAGATGAAATGTGTTAATATATACTAGACCACGGGATATGTGTGATACGTCACTCTGGGAGATTGTGTCAGTGGCATTATGCTCGGTTTGGTACCAGTAAGTCGGGTAGTATGTCATCATGACTAAAGAAAACATTCTTACCTCCAAAAGTTTGATATTTCTCTGTATGTGTCCAGCGCCTGTTCCCATCCCTTTGTCTGATATACAGGTTGTTCTCCTTTTGTCAACTTGTCTTCCAGAACTGACAAAGCCTTTAAGACATCCTGGTAACTGTTGTCGTCTGAGATTTTGTACAGCAGTTGTTTCAGAGCACGAATAAACTCTTCACGTTTGTCCGCGTTATCATGAACAAAAGTTGTCTCTAATATTAACGCATCCATGTTGCTCAAATCTTATTACAGTAGTAAAATCCGTGGCAGCGAACAGAACCATGGGGACACAGGAACTGGGTTATTTTTGTCTCGCTAAGCAGGTCTCGAATGTCGATCAGTACAGGTATTTCTTTTTTAAATAGCGTCCGGTGTGGTGTGTTAATGCCAGAAATTCGGAAAATGAGGCTAATGGACTTGAAATGCCTACAGAAAAAAGCATGTGTGTATGAGAGAAACTAGGACTTAAGATCAGCATACTGCTTAGAAACGTGTATATGTGAATAAATGCGGCAGGTAGAAAGATGGGTATGTATTATAATATGAGAGGAGAAAAAAGAATTAAAACATTAACACCAATAACAAACTTAGAGACAAACGTAATGAGAGTAGAAACTGTTTTATTACTATTACACCTTATAAAACTGATGAAATATATAAGCACATAATCAAACGTAAGCTACTAGTCTTAACAAACTATTTAACTAAATACATAAGGCCCGTTCTACACAGCAACGTGGTTGTTCATCGTTGCCATGGAGGTCTGTGTGTAATGATATGTGTACTTACAGTGACAAGAATACCGCCTTGTGCAGGCAAGTGCCGGAACTCTAATTTGGGTGGGGTGAAAATGGGCCACTTCAAAACACGTTCTTAAAAAAAAAGCTACTCAAGAATGCTGATAAATAGGGCTTGTCATTTCTTCCAATTTAAAGAGATGGTTAAAATAAACCATGCATACAAATTTTGATTGTGTGGAAGAAAAGAAGTCCTGATATATATAAATAATTCTTCAGACCTAAAGGTCTTTTATATTTGGACATGCGCCCTAATATAACCGACTAGGTTGAACGGGACGCGCCTCGCCAAAATTTTATTTAAAAAAAAAAAAAAAAGTCCTGATATGGCAGTGAACAGTTGGAGGCAAAAGGAATCTGTTGGAATTACTTCTGACATCACAAATTGCATTTACGCGGATCGATCTGACGATGGTAGAGATAGATAAACAACCACTTAATAGAAGAAATAATTATAATTACTGAGGTAATTACGAAATCTTTCGGTGTGGGCTATTCGCGTGGAAGGAGCCTATTTAGGAGCTTCGTCTTGGAAACCCTCTCTCCCTTTTGATGTTATTGTTATTGTTGATCAGAATCGACGTCGTTGCGCTCCGAACAAACCCATAGGTGCTCAGTCTCCCTCAGCAAATGTCGAAGGGTATGAATGCTAATTGTTCCTGTTGCGCGCTGGTTGTATACACGCCGGATGCATCCTATCATACGTCCATCCCTGCTGGTCTTACATTTGATGCCAAAGTCCAGCAACCTTAGCCTTGTTGATTCATCTATTGCAGTGTCGTTCTCTAATAGGCGATCATTGATTGTCAGTATATCTCCCTTATCCATATGCAGTGCACCTTCTTTGGATGCTCTTGAAGCTAGTCTGTCAGCTCTTTCATTTTGATTAACGATGAGCCATTTCATTTTGTTATAATTTGTTCTAAATGAAAATAGTTGATGAGAGGTCACAGCTAGTGGGTCAGAAAATACACACAGAAGAGATAAAAGATAGTCTTATTACGCCCTACAAAATGTGTACTCACACAAATTTTGGCAGCAATATAGAAAAAGTTGGAGCAACAGTGATGTCAACATAAGAAAACACAAGGTAAGAGAAGAATTGGTAAAGATATGGAGGTCAAAATAAATCAAATCCAACGTAAAAATCAGAATTTTCAGGTCACATGTCAAGCCAGTCCTGTTGTACGGCTATGAAACATGCAGAACAACAAAATAAAAAACAACAACAAAATTACAGATGTTCATAAATTAGTGTTTACGTAGAATAAAGGGATTGAAATGTCATGACAAGATCACCAATGTGGAACTAATGACAAGAACCTGAAAGGTACCCCGTGGTATAAGAAATGAGAAAAAGTCACTGGCGATGGATAGTGCACGCATTGAGGAAACTTCTTGGCAGCATTACAGGGGAGTTCTTGACTTAGAATACCCAGGATAAAATGGAGGGAAACCTAGAAACACATGGAAAGAAGAGAATTTTGGACAGTCAATAAGGGTGTACACAAGACAACGAAGACCTGGGGCAAATGTTACATTCTTACCAACTCTTTGCTATCAGTGTTGATCATGGTCTTTGATCAAAGCACTGGAGAGGAAAATCACATCTTGTGGGATGAGATGTTTAAGAAAGGCCATTAATATTACCAGGAGACACAGAATGAGAAATGATGACGTCAATAAATTGTAAGAATTATATCTTTCATCTAGTATATAGAGAGACAGAATATTAAGTGGTTTGGCCTTCTCATGAGGGTGGAGCCCAATAAACAACGTCAGCGTGCCAAAAACACTAGAAGATCTGGTTTTAGGGCGCGGTGAAGACCAAGAAGCAGATGGATAGACAACATCACAGACATCCTACAACAACACAGGCTCACAGCAGCCAAGGCGACACACTTGGCACAAGAACGTAACCTTCATCTGCACATTAAGCTTCACGGTAACAGTGGAAGGCAAAAGTAAGTAAACTTTCTTCAAACAAGTGTTGTTCATGTTACCAGGGCTCGTATTGAGTGCAAAGAATAATAACACTGAATAACAATAACACTGAACCTACATGCACGTGGTAGGTGACTACTAAGGAAGATTGAGTATGAAGCCAATCCGATTACTCCATCATATAACAATTTTAGACCGAAAAAAAATTTTCTGAAACAAATTGGACAAGTCAATGATAGCATTACAATGCAGTCCTTGTTCTGCAATTCTCGGGGTAAGAGATGTGGAAGGAGGCCGAATAACACATGGAAAAAGAACTGGAGACAAGACATAAAAGGAATAAGGACGACATGAGAGGATCTTGAACAAATGGCACGGGCACAGGAAGGCATGGCATGAATTTGTTGATAAATAAATATTACACACATAAAGGTATGTTTCAGGCACTCGTGAGAAATAAAGAAGTAGAAAACTAGACAACAGAAAAACAACAGAAGTGAGTGGCTTACCGGAGAATCGAACCCAGGACCGAACGGTACCCCCGCCTAGCTACGGAAGCGAATCACACTATCCTCCCTGAATTATGTTGAAGTACTAAGCTCCTTAGCGAGCATTCATTCATGAATGAATGAAAAAAAGGATAAATATAACGTCGTACATGTGCACACACATAAAAAGAACATTACTATTGAACCTCTCAGTGCTAATTAGGAAAACTTGGGGAAGGGCTGAAGCCCAGAAGAGTAAATAGAATTTAGCATTGTAATGATAGATCTCGCAAAACTATAGCTGACATATGGAAGTTGATATTGAGAAAACAGGATATTGAACACACGAACGAACACGGTGAATAATTCGCAATATGTAGGGGAGAGTGGGGAGAAATGGTCCCTCATTTTTCATTTTTAACCAAATTCGATATAACTATAGAAATAATAATAAGTTTGAGATGTTATTAATATGTGTAGGTGAAATACCCATTTATTTCAAAATATAGTCTACATAAAATGGTTAAACATTAAAACTTTTTATAAAATTAACATTTGAAGCAATGATACCATAGTGGTGTGAAATGGACCGCGTATGGGGAGTAATGGACTTGATGAAGGGGAGAAATGGACCATATGCAGGAGAAATAGTCCATGAAAATGAATCAATAAAATTGTAAATTACCAAAGGATATGTTGAAACGTAGATACCTTTCTGTTCTTTTTGTACCCTTGCAGCAAGTTGGCTGTGGTAATATTGCTTTAATTTGACTTATTTTAACAGTCACTAAATCTTCTTCTGCAGGCCAAAAAAACTTGTCAAACATTTTACCACTCTTTCTTAAAAAAATTGATTTCCACATCGCCATCCTCATCTTCCAGCTGCATGACTTTCCCAATTAAATATTTCGTGTTTTTTCCTGTCTCAAACTCACACACTACATATTGACCACAATTTAAGTCTACACTTTCTACACCCTCCATTCTGACACTGTTACTTTCATCATCACTGTCACGCCCAGTTTCATCCATAGATAGGCCTATGTCAGAATCTGTGTCATCATCATATGGTATATTGTCAGTATCATCATCATAATCACTGACATTCTCTTCAGACACAAAAAGGGATTTCTTGGCCTTTGATATAGTAACCTTCTTTCTGTTTTCTGATCTGTATTTCATTTTCATCTGCATTTCCGTCATTGCTGGAGATGATGTTGCCAGCATTGCCTTGCCACGTTTTCTCCCTCGATTGTTTTCCTTACGAGGGGCAGCCTTAGGAAATCCTTTAAATAACTCAGGAGGAGAAAACACTTTTAAAGCTACTTTTGGGGCAGCATCATTTTGATGGAAGTTCACAGACACTAATAGACATTTTAGTCAAGAATGCCAAGCAGCTTTAAACCAGACATTATGTTTTTTATTTAGAGGCCCTAACAAATGCAAGGCGCCACCAAGCTCCTATCACAGCCCATAGATGGTTTTCCAACATTCTTTATCATCCATGAATCTGCTAAAATGAGCTGCTTTCATGGGCCCAAAGACAGTTCGAGTTGCTTGTATGTGGTTTGATGACATGAATCTGGTTCTGCTTTGCCAACTCCAGAGCAGGAAAGGAAATGTGGCTTTTGTGATTATCCATGATCACAATGATGGGATATGTCTCTGAAGGTCTAACACATTTCACAATATGCTCAACCACTTTCACAAAATTTTCACTTGTCATCCAACCTGAAGAGTGAGTAAATCCTAAAGAACCTTCAGGTGCTATATTTAACATAAAATGATTAAAATTTTTTCTTGGAAACACAAACACTGGTGGCACGCTGTGTCCAGTAGCTGAAACTATGCAGCACATTGTGACAAGTTCACCTCATTCTCGTGATGTGACTTGCCCAACCTGTTTGGTCCCACGTGGTGCAATGATTCTAGGAACTTTTTGTACTGTTGTTACACCAGTTTCATCAAGATTGTAAATTTGATCCCCGCTTACATTCAGGTTTGTATAAGAGGCTTGTAGTATGTTAAAAAATGCCGCAACAGTGCATCGATTAAATGCGGTTGCTCGTGCCAGTGATGTTGCTTCTGGTTGTCTTATTGACAATTGTGAATGCCGCCTCAGGAAGCCAAAAAGCCATTCCCGTCCTGCCATTGAGTTCTCAATCCATGTTTGCGGACATTTCAAATGATTCAATGTTGCCATTTCAAAGGCAAGAGTACGAACATTTTTTGGTGTTAGTCCATGAAACATTTTGGAACACTTATCCAGATAATTTGCAAGACTCTCTTCCTGTTCAGCATTAAAAATCTGACTGTGCCGATAATTTGGGGTGAGGCTTGACTTCTGAAGATTTGGACTTGTTAATATTGTTGATCAGAGTTGTTCGAGCATTCCATATTCCCTGGAAGCTTGTCTAACAGGTAGTGATGTATGTTTGTGCCTTGTGTGTATAGAGTACGGGTATGTCACAGCAGCTCTCATAATGGACTCCGGTTTTGGTTTTCCTCTGGTAAAGGTGGAGTCATGGGTTATTTGGGGTAGGTTGATTTCCTGTTAGTGAAATTGGTGTCATTTTTTGTTGGATGGTGAAAAATAATTTACTGTAAAAATTAATTATTATACTTTTATAAAATAGGATTACATTGATTAGTTTAACAATGATTATTTTTTGGTGTGGTTATAGTTTACATTTAATTTGAATTTAAACATATTTCTGGGGTTTATGGGTTGTGTGGGTTTTAAACAAACTAAGATTTAGGAAAATATTTTTTTGTTGAATGGGATACATGTATATAACGCTTCCATGTTCGGGGAGAAAATGGACCTGTGACGGCCCATTTCTCCCCACAGGTATTCAAATAGAAAAGACAAGCATAAACTCTTAAAGCTAAAAAATTTTTTGGCATAAAGAACATTGCTTATGCAGGAACATGGTAATCCTGCCTATAAAAATAACTTAACGTACAATCAGCGAAGCAACAACAAAAATTGGACTTGCAATGTCACTTCAAACACTCACCTATTTCCTTGTACAAAATGAGGTCACTGATTGTCAAAAAAAATGCGCGCACACATTAAAGAAACCGGAC
This sequence comes from Oreohelix idahoensis, assembly GCA_024509875.1. Lineage (NCBI taxonomy): Eukaryota > Metazoa > Mollusca > Gastropoda > Stylommatophora > Oreohelicidae > Oreohelix > Oreohelix idahoensis. Next base: position 62,428 of record JAMPIV010018607.1, on the reverse strand, counting down.
GTTTGTTCCTGGAAATGATCTCATCCTACTGGTATTTTTTCATTATGGTCCAAATTAAAATGGAACATTCGTTTTTGAGATACAAGGGGCGGTCCATTTCTCCTAACGGTCCATTGCTCACCACTCTCCCCTATATAGGACTCCAGTTCAACCAGGTTTTTCAGAAACAGAGTGGGCTTTGACCAAGGAGCCTCGGTATTCCATTATACTTTGACCGTTTTTTTTTTTCTTTAATAGAGATCAATGATAATTTTGGTTCGGTTTGGTTTTTGGACCATGCACTTGAAAGCTGGTGTTTGTCGTGTGCACGGGATACCCGGTTCAACCCCATATGGGTTATAATTAGGGTATATAGTGTTCAGTGATAATCATATTTACGGAATTTATACATCTATGTCGGGGCCGCGTGGTCTGAACATCCGAATAAGTATTAAACGTAGACAGCACAGTTTTGGAGATCTTATTCTGGATCACTTGTATTTTCATTCTGCTTCTTCGCTAATTAATTTTAAACTAGATACTTCATTAAATCAAAAAGGTTTTTTTTTTTAACTTCTTTCAGCAGATATACTGCTCCTTACTTACTTACTTAGTCGTTCCTCTTCTACCGTGAGGTGTAGAGGTTTGGAAGAGAGAGCGCCAGACTATCCTATCGGCTGTCTTCTTCCTGGCCTGGTTCCATTCTAGTCCTCGGTCCTTCAAAGATTGTTTAATGGTGTGCTCCCAGCGGACTCTGGGTCGTCCTGGAGGTCTGGATCCCTGGCTCTTTGTTTCCCATGCTTGTCGTGGTAGCCGATCTTCTCCCATTCTGCAGACATGGCCAAACCATCTTAGTTGGGACTGTTCTATTTGGGTCTGCAGCGGGTGGGATTTTAGGCCTTGACGTATCGTCTGGTTGCGGACCATGTCTCTTCTTGTTACTTCAACCACCTTCCTCAGATACCTCATTTCTGAGGTTTGAATCTGGCTTTTGTGGGTTGTAGTCATTGCCCATGACTCGCATCCATATGTCAAGACTGGGACATAGGTGGAGCGGTATACAGCCATCTTCGTTTTCTTACCAACCTCTTTCTTGCTGAGGAATCCTCGATTTATGGCCTGATAAAGTCTCCCAGCCGCTGCTTTTCGAGTGGCCAACTCTTCTTTGATGCCTCCCTTTCGGTCTATAATAGCTCCGAGATATTTAAAGTGGTCGACCTGCTCCAGGACCTGTTCTCCCAACTTAATCTGATGTTTCTTTCTTCTCGTGATATCACCATGGATTTTGTTTTAGAGCTGCTTATGACCATCCCTCTCTTCTCCAGCTCTTCCTTCCAGACTTGCAGGTTGGATTGGAGATGTGTCTCTGATTTAGCAATCAGGACAACATCATCAGCAAATGCTAGGTCTGAAATACAGACCTGTCTCATCTTCCAGTACCCCACTGAATACTTTCTTGTTCTCTCCTTACATGCCTTGATGACATCGTCCATGAGGAGTATGAAAAGATAAGGTGACAGGATATCGCCTTGTCTTACACCAGTGGTGGTCCTGAACTCTTCAGACTTATAGTTTGCTGTCCTCACATAATTTCTGCAAGACTTGTAGAAGCTCTGTATAGCATGAATCAGAGGTGCTGGAATGTTCTTCCTTGCCAAACAGTCCCAAAGTTTGCTCCAGGGGACCCTGTCAAACGCCTTTTCCAGATCATGAAACAAAGATGGATCTCACTCTTATACTCAAGGGCCTTTTCACTCAGCTGTCTGAGTGTGAAGATTAGTTCTTGAGTACTTCGGTTTGCTCGGAATCCGCACTGGACCTCATCCAATTGTGGCTCAGCTAGGCGTCGGAGTCTCTGCTCTAGGATTCTAGAGTAGATATTTACCAGGGACACTGAGAAGGGATATGCCTCTATGGTTTCCACATTGTCGATTGTCACCCTTTTTGAAAATCGGTGTTATGATGGCAATCTCCCAATCCTTTGGTATGGCCTTGTTGCACCATGCTGCCTGTAGGACCCTTAGGAGTAATAGGTCGCCTGATGCTCCCATGTACTTAACCATTTCTGGTGTTATACCATCATGCCTTGCTGCTTTGCCCATCTTGATTTTCTCCAGTGCTGCCTTCAGTTCTTCCATCTTTATGTCATCTTCATCACCATTTGTATCCTCTTCTGTGCTAGTGGTTATCATTTCTGATGCTCTACCTTGCTCACCATCAAGGAGTTCCGAGAAATATTCTTTCCATCTTTCCATTACTTCTTTCGGGGCAGTAAGCAATTTGCCTTGCTTGTCCTTTATAAATTTAAGAGGGCATTGTTTGATATACTGCTCCAACAATCATTATTGTATCAAATGCTGGTCTTGCGTTATTTAGATTATTAGGAATACCTAAAAGATAATGTTTTTTTAATAATTATCCGAGAACAATTTTTTTTTCTAAGATAACGTAAAATTATGGATAAAACTGAATTTCCCACAAATCGCATTATATTCAGTGTGTTACATGGTTGAAAAACGAACATTCTCTATCATACAAGTACCATGTTGAGCAAGCCATGCAGACGTGCAAGCGCGGTCCGACTGCTCTAAAAACAATGGTCACAGTGTGAACGATTAGAACACATTCAAAGTGAAGAACTGTGTATATATAGTCTTGGGCTGTACGAGAGATACCCCCATTGTGACGATGAGGTACATGCTTGGACTTCTGTTGACATGCTATGACCCAGGCAAACGCCTATGTGCGTGCAACTACAGTTGTTGTTGTTGTTGTTGTTTTCGATCCAGCGGCGCTTGGGCTTTAGCCCTTCGGCCCAATAACATGCAGGGGTTCCTGTGGACTTTCCTTCCCACCCGGTCAGAAAAAAAGAACCTCCTGCATTGGAACATTGCTGACATAACAGGAGCGAGAATGAAGATGGATGTCATGGATGCCTTGGGCAGAGGCAACTATTGGGCAGGTGACCACTGTTGAAAAACAATATTCAGGGAGGAAGAGTGGAGTAAAACAGGAGAGAACTGGAAAAATTACCAGCAAGTTATCATCACCCTTGGCAGGGAATGTAAAGATTGGTAGAATGGAAAAGCAGATCAGGAAATTAATCAGCTGATAAATAATCATTATGAGGATAATGATGTTGCCATAGTATTCACTGATGGCCTGTTCTCCGTTGTGAGAAATCAGGATGGGGCTTCTCGGCTAGGGTAAGGGGCAGGGTCATCATTGAACAGAGCGGAGCTTACATGACAACCTTCAGCATGAGATCGGAGATACAGGCAGTTACTGCAACCCTTACAAGGTTGACTGAAGCTACATTAACCAGGGCAGTTATTGCATCAAGATTCTCAATCCATGCTTTGGAAGGTCCAAAATGGATGGCTACGACATGAATGTGAAACTTATATAGAGGCCTCAACCCTTCAGGAACTGGTGCGGATCTACTGTCCTCTTTATCCGTGGCGTAACCACCGCCGTGGTACATCCAATGAGCCCAAGCACCTCGTGGGCCCCGGAAAATCGTGGTCAGAAGAGACCATATATTCTTTTAATTTCCCATGTTGAGCATCATAACGTGTCCCAGTTTCTGGAAAAAGAAATGAAAGGGATAGGAAAGACACGGAGAGATACTGAGCGGATGGCTTAAGACAGAAGCGTAATAATGATAATGAAGTAAGTAGTTATACCTTTGATACAGATTTGCCACATACTGTACTGATTAGAGCTGTTTGGCCTATTATGTCAGGCGGGCCTCACTTAATTTGTGCCCGGAGGAAAGGGGGGGGGGGGGGGGGGGCGGGGGTGGGCCTGACACTTTAGTTACGCCATAGCTGGCAATGCATGAGTATGCGGTAATGAGAGAGCTGATAGACTAGCCTCGAGAGAATCCATAGTGGGGACACTGGATTTGGATAAGGGAGAGATATAAAGGATAATTAATGATCGCCTGTTAGAGGCTGACACTGCAATCGATGAATCAACACGACTCAGATTGCTGGAATTTGGCATAAAACGTAAAACTAACAGGGATGGACGCATGAGAGGATGAGGCAGGCGTGTTTACAACCAGCGCTACAGGGACAATTAGCATTTAATACGCTTCGATATTTGCTGAGGGAGACTGCATGCCTATGGGTTTGACCGAAGTACAATAATTTTGAACAGCAACAACTATGTTCCAATATTGGCCCTTTAAAAAATTTGGTCGATATCATGTATAACAGTTTATAACAAACTGGCCTATTGGGAGGGGCACTCTCAAAATTGAGATCCCAGATAGGCGAATCTCCTCTGAATAGCCCAACCCGCTTAGACAGCGCAACTATGACAGGTACGCTGGTGCTTGGCTATGTCCACCGCATGGAAGATGGTTTTTCATCCCGAAAGATATCTTCTAGAGACAACTGCCAAATGGCAAAAGAACAGTTTGGGTTACCGCAGCTGAGAATTCAAAGATTGTGCAAGAGAGACATGAGGGCACTGGACATAAATCCTGGGAGGATGAAGCTGCCGATCGCACCTAGTGGCGCCACTTCAGATTGGGCGAAAAGAAGCTCTCACAGAAAGCAGAAGAGAGGAAAAAACGTCGAAAGGGACACCTGGAAAATAAGCAGCTGAGGGCTTGTTACCACGAGGCCCATTCCCATAGTCTGTTATGACTCATCATCATCATGTGACGTATTCTTTCCAGAACGTTGTCTCCATTACAGCTGCTCTGAACGCATCACGATTCTGGGCAAGTCGACCTGCATCAGCCAAAGACAAGTTCAGACTCGCTGTGATGTCCTGGGTCCACCGTCGTCTAGGTCGACCCCTTCCCCTTTTTCCAGGGACCATGCCTTCCATCACTAATTTTTCCATACTATTATGTCTTTTTATATGACCGAAAAATTTCAGCTTCCTTATTGCGATGGTATTTAGGAGCCAATGTTCCTGTACGTTTAGTGAGTGCAGTACTTCTCTGTTGGTCTTTTTTTCTGTCCAGGGTATCCTCAACATCCTTCTGTAGCATTTCACTTCGAACGATGTAATCTTTTTTGCAACTGTTTTATTGAGTGTCCAAGTCTCGCAGCTGTATGTTGCTACTGGGAATATACATGCTCTGATCAGTTGTAACTTTGTTTCTTTGCTTGTGCCTTGCCATAGGTTTTTTTAAACCAAAAAAAAAAAAATTATTCCGAAATACACCAGTGACAGAGAAAGGGGAAGAAACCCAAATGGAGAACACTCACTGAACTGACGGTTAGAGGACACATCTGACAAGACACGAAGAACGTGACATGAAGACGTCAAGTTTAGACACGAATGCCGCTAGTTTAGTATTCTAATACTTTGAGCACTTCACTGAAACTGAAAAAAAAAGATACGGGTGTTGAAAATCGATGCCTCGTCGGTGAATTGACTTGCAGCCTTTCTAATTTATTGATTTCCGATAGATCACATTTGATTGCCGAAGTTGAATTCCATTTTTTTAAAATATCGATTGTCAAGGTTGTCCTTACAGGCTTCTTTACTAACCTTAAGCTATGTAAGATCTATACTAAAATAAACAGGCCTATAGCAGACGTTCAGGTTTAATCCAGTCACCGATTAGACCTACTAACTGTCAAGGCAGGTGTGTCGCTATATTATACGCCCTTGATCATGCAGTAGGTTTGATATAACAACACACTACTTTTCGATCACGAAATGCGTGCTTCACTTATCATAATATTCAACAAACGACAGATCGATAGTCAGCTCCCATCAGTCAAAGCTATATGACCGACTTTTAAACACGTGATTTCATTTCTCTTCGCAGCTTACACCTTAAAAAAAGGTAATGGTAGTCCCATAACAGATACCGTCGTAGATAGCGAAGTATTGGAGACTTCACTATACTAGTTTCAGCATCGAAACGTAGGGATGACCAGTTCCCTTCCTTGCTGCCCTTTCCTGCCCTAACTCAAGAGCAAAGTCAGGTACCCATTTCCAGCTGGGTAGACTAGAGAGTGTCGGTACCATGAATCGAACCCGGTACCTTTGCCGTGAGATACCAGCGCTGTAACCACTCTGTCAATCTAACACTGGCTTACACCTTAAACCAACGAATACAATCATTCATTGCCCTTTAGTTCCCGGTGGAGCATAGGCCTTCACCAAGTTCGACAGGCCTTACAATCATGTGCCATCCGCTAAAGGTCTTTCCATATCTTCTTTATTCATTAGAAGCCTGTCTTCAATTCCCTTTTTCCATGTGTTTTCCGATCTCCCGCTATTTCTCCTACCTGGAGATTCCAGAACAAGAACTAACCTGTAATGTTATCACCTGGTTTCCTCAGTGTGTCTTATTCAACGCCAACGCCTTTTACTTCCCTCATGTTCCACGGGTATTTGTCTGCTTTCTATCAGTTCCATATTGGTACCGGTACCGTAATCTCTTGGGGGTTGGAGTGGCTAAAGAGGTATGGCGTCCGCCTCGAATTCTAAAGGTACCGGGTTCGATTCCCAGTAGAGAAAATATAATTTATTGAAATTATTTTTCAGAACCAGTGATCCTTATAATGTCATATCCCCCCCCCCCCCCCTTTTCCCCGATCTCCTGGGTAGTGAGATCGGATGCCTAGCCTTCTCGGATATGGGCGAAAAAAATAGGAGCTCCCGCGTGCAAGTTGCGCACGTTAAAAATCCCACGGCAGATGGAAATCGTAAACAGCCCTGGCAAAACAAAATAAAAAAATTTAGAAACCTACCCACCACAAAAATATTTATAGAATGTGTGATTCCTAAATACATACACTGGGATTCTCTCGCCCGTGCTATAGAGTTCGTGCACTGTGCTGAGATCCTCCATGTGCAATCTAAGGAAAGAGATAGGAATACTGATGGAGTTGTCCATGTGCAATGAAGATAGTCCTTAAAAGCAAACCAAACCAAACCAGTCTTCTCTTACCATTTTATTCCTTTTATTATGCATGGAGGCATATCTGGAGTCATCTTTATATGACAACCAGCTATGCACTATGCTACAGTATACATGTGGAAGTGAACCTCTGTCTGTGAGGCTAATTACACCCTCATTGACTCTTGAAATCATTCACACACTTACAGGGATTCCCCCTGTGATGAAATCTGTTCAGAACCCTGCATTGCCACTAAGCTTGGAGAAGTCACTTGAGCTCCAGATGTGATTCTTTGGTTTTGACCTGGTTGATTGTATGCGGGAGGATCTCACTATGGACCCAGTGATAGGCAGGGGGCACAGAGAAGTGGCTCTGTGCAGGACGTGACAATTCCTTGGGAGATCCCAGAACCAAAGCACAGTATTTTAGCTCTGCATAGCTGGAAAGCCCCGATGGATGGCGGGGAATGCACAGTATGCAACGCGCTTCTTACTCCTAGCTTGGGACCAGATGTGACGATCTTTTAAATACAAGTCAAGCTGGAGAAACTGGAGCTCATGACTTCAACTAAGCACGTGTCGGAATGGCAGAAAAGCCACAGGAAAAGCCTAGATCTACAGTGTAGCTAACACCAAGGAGTCTTCAACTTGGTATTGGCTGCAAAAGAGCGAAAAGCTCAACAGTCCTAGTTAAACAACAAATTCCTTCTATTTTGCGCAAGCCTCAATTTATGAAATTGTGTAACGTTTTTTTTTTTTTTTGGTCTTTTCTTTCTTATTTTTTTTTGGGTCATGCTTCTGGAATGCCTTGATATATGAGTGGAATATTCTTATTTTAGCAAATCTCTGGATAAGAATTGTTTCTACTTAATTCATCATCACCTGGTAGCTTCCCCGAGAAGCATAAACTTTCAACAAATTTGTGTAGTTCCTCTTGTTGGCACGCGGGTCCCCCGTCCTTACCATGACCTTCCAGGGCCCACTACATAGTTACCATTCTGTAGAGGGAGAACTCATTGGAGATGTGCAAGTTTTCCAGGATGCACCATGTGGACGGTTGCCTTGACAGTCCCATGGTTAGTAGTCTAACCCTGAAATTGCAAAGCACAAGCTATTTGACTAATTCCATCGCATCCCCTCGTAGTTTGGTGCAATATATCCCTTCACAAACTTCAAACAATAAACCATACGGTCCTGTAATACTAATAGAAAGAACTAATAGCAATGAAGCAATTTTTAGAAAGAGATATTCCAAAGACAAGTAGCACACAGACAAAGAGGGAGAAATAAAACCTGTAATAAGGAAAGTAGCAAAATCAATGCTTAGGATTACACCCGGAAAGGAAGAAAGCACGGATCTGGATAACACCACGAAACACTGAAAACAGTCATCAACAGCAATGAGAAAGCGGAATGAATGAAACAGATTCAAACAGACGAAGTCCCGAGTTACCTGCAAATATATAGCGAAACAAATCGCAGTGGACATCTTCAACGTTAATACAGTCACCACACACTCGAGCAAACATCACAAATACACTCATATCCTATGACGTCTTGCACAACAGGAGAATCAGGCAGCTGAGAATGAACAATCACAGTCATACTTGGGCCTCGGAAGTAAAATACATTCTCTGCAGCTCGAATAAAGGTGCCAAATCAATATTACATCTAGTAAGAGATCTCTAGGAAAATCTCTATCATAGACTAGCAAGGGTAGCAGCCGAAAACACAACATGGAGAGCAACTTTCAGACGAAAGAAACCTCATGAACAACGGAAATACAAGGACACTCAATGACATCTTCCTGATCAAAAGACCCCAACAGAATCTAGATACAATACGGACAAGCACAAATCATAATGGAATCATACCAGAAAGCAAGGGGTTAAATATAGTTATAATAGCTCCGGGATTTAATAATAAAAAAATATGATAAATAATATAATGGAAAAAGGATATTTTTTCCAATAGTATATTATATAATACTATAAATTTATTTTATTTTTTATTTATATAAAAATATTATATATATAATTATAGAATATATAAAATTAAATAAATAAAAAAAAAAATATAATTTAAAAAATAAAAAAATATTTTATTTAAAAATATCTGAAATTTTGAAAAAAATTACAAAAGAACCTAATAATTTAAACATTTAATAACTTTGTCCATATTAAAACAAATATGAAAAGGATTACACCATACAAATTTCAAAAAAAAATAATAAATTGAATTTGTAAATATTTTAAAATTAAAAAAAAAAAAAAAAAAAATTTTTAAATTAGAAAAAATAAAAATTACAAAAAACTGGGCGATGAAAAAATCCCATAGAAAAATTAAAAAAAAATTTCTTAAAAAAAATAAACAAATGTGTAATTATTGAATAAAAAAGAAGACAAAAAATTAGGTAAATAAAAAAAAAAAAAAAAAAACGAATTTAAATAAATAGATAAAAATTAAAAAAAAAAAATTTAAAAAAATATAACAAAAAAAAAAAAAAAAAAAAATTACCCCCCCCATCCCAAATGCCCACCCCCCCCCCAAAATAATCCCACCCCCCCCTCCCCCACCCACCCCAAAAAACCCAATACAAAATAAAAGGCCAATTATAAAACAAAACCCCCACCCCCCCCCCCCCCCCCCCCCAACCCCCTCCCACCCCCCAACACTCCCCCCCCCCCCAAAACCCCACACCTACAAAACCCCCACAACCACCCCCCCCCCCCCAAATCCCCCACAACAAAAACCCATATAAAAAAAAAAAAAAAAAAAAAACAACAATACAACAACCCCCCAAACCATATAAAACCCCCTCCCAACCAAACCCCAAAGTACCCCCCCCCCCCCCCCCAAAAACCCCCCCCATACCCCCCGGTGTCCGCCCCCCCACCACCCCCCACCCCCCCCCCCCCCTCCCCCCCCAATTACAGCCCCCCACCCCCCCCCAAATGACCCTCCAAAAAAAAAAAACCCCCCCCCCACCCCCCCCCCCCAAAACTTCCACCCCCAAATCCCCCCCCCCCAAATTCCCCCCCCACCCATACACCCCCCCCCCCACCCCCCCCCCCACCCCACAAACCAACACCCCCCCCCCAAAACCACCCCCCCCCCCCAACTACATTTAACCCCCCCCCCCACCCCCCCCACCCATCCCCCCCATCCCCCCATACACCCCCCCCCCCCCCCCCAAAAACCCCCCCCCCACAAAAACCAACCCCAAACCAACCCACACCCCACCCCCCAACCCCCCAACCAAACCCCCCCCAAAATCCAAAACCCCCCCCCCCACACCCCCCCCACCCACCCCCCCAAATCCCCCACCCCCCCCCCCCCCCCCACCCCCCCCCCCCCCCCCCCCCCCACCACCCCCACCCACCCCCCACCCCCACCCCCCCCCCACCCCCCACAACCCCCCCCCCACCCCCCCCCCCCCCACCCCCCCCCCCCCCCCCCCCCCCCCCCCCCCCCCCCCCCCCCCCCCCCACCCCCACCCCCCCCCCCACCCGCCCCCCCCCCACACCCCACCCCCCCCCCCAAACCCCATTAAAGTCCGTAACCCCCCCCCCACCATCAGTTTTACAACCCACCCCCCCCCCCCCCCACAAAACCACCCCCCACCCCCCCCCCCCCCCCCCCCCCCCCCCCCCCCCCACAACCCCACCCCCCCACCCCCCCCACCCCCCCCCCCCCCCCCACCACCCAACCACCCCCCCCCCCCCCCCCAACCCCAAACCCCCCCCCCCCCCCCCACAAACACCCCCACCTCCCCACACCCCTAACACACACAAACCACCCTACATCACATCCCACCATAATCCACACCCAAGACTCTACCAACCCAAACAAAACCCATTTTACTACCCACCATCCAACATCACCCGAAATAAAACCATCAATTTAACTCACTCATATACTACCACAACCATACTCCCATCAGTGCTTGGGGGAGCAAGCAAGGAGGACATGCACACCATCATGGGGAGGCCTTGGCAGAGACGGCTGGAGGCTGGGTCTGGGACCGAAGTCCGTCTGGGTGTAAGAAGAGGACCCCTATGCCATCAGCACAAAACAGCTAAGCTATTGAGCCCCATGAATCCAACTAAAGTGATGTGCTTACCCAAAAACAACTTTGCGGGAGGAGCTGTGGAGGCTGATAAGTGCACAGAATGAACCAGATTTGGGGGGCGACATGTCACACCCAGGAATGCACCGCCGACCGAGCAAAGTGGAATCAATTTTTGTTTTGTTTGTGCCCTACAAGACGCCACCGAGGCGTAATGGGCCACTGAACTGCTTTGACGGTCGGCGGCTAAGAGGATCAAAGTAAGATCATGCAGTGACTACATGTCTCCTCATGTAGTAATAGTAGGGAAACCTAAACTCACTGCACTCGGGTCTTGTGTAACAAGCTTTCATTGACATTCACCCACGGATAAATCTGTTTCTGTGACACCACCTGGCAATAGTGCTCAAACAGAAAAAAAGGCCTGGATATGAAGCATGCTCATCATCCGTAGCCTTCCAAAAAACAAACAATTTTAATTAACATGCATTAGTAGGTTCAAAAACTACATAAGGATGTGAAATGTTAGGACATGTAGTAGGATGGGAAAGTTATGATTATTTGTGCATTAAATTTTTTAAACATCACACCACAAAGAAAACAGGGTAGTGGTGATATTAATTATATGTTAGATATTATGTTATTGAATAAAATTTTAAAGAGATTATAGTACCTTTAATAATGTTATTGGGTCTGTTTCCGCTTGGAAAGTGGAAGGATTTTGTTGTTGTTGTTTTTATCTCGGGCCCAGCTGTGCTTCTTGCTCTGTTAGCAGCCAACACCAAGTTGGTCATTAACTACATCTTTAGGATCAAGGCTTGTTGTCTGTGGCTGTTTTCTGACATTGCGCGAAAGTGTTGATTGAAGTCATGAGCTCCCAGTTTCTTCCAGCTGTGGATTGCATTTCTAATATCGGCACATCTGGTCCCAACAAGGATTTAAGTAGTGTATGGCATCCCTTATGCATTCCCCACCATTCCTAGGTGGCTCTCGCAACTATGCAGATGCTAAAAATAACCTGTACTCTGGTTCTGGGGGGCTCTCCCAAGGAATTTACACGTCCTGCTACAGAGCACTTCTCGGCGCTTCCACTGTCTAGCACGTGGGGTCACAGTTGATAGTCCTCTTTTTATATTTGGGGCAATGCAGTTCAACCAAGTATCAATTATAATTACGCCTGAGTCTTGAAGTTGACTGTCTCCAAGCTTAATGTGGCAATGCTGAGGGTAGTTCAACAACAATTGTGCACGCCCAGAGGGAATCCGCGGAAGGTGAGTGAATGATGTTCAATATTCCAATGAGGTATGGTAATTGCAGCCTCAGAGACATAGTTTTTCACTTCCACGTATGTTTATAGATTGTAGCGCATTGTGCATTGAGGCTGCGGAGGGGAAAGTAGGGTAAAATTCAAACATCCATGGCGAATAAATAGGGAAGAGCCAAAAATTACAATTATTTCTCAAAACTTTAATTATATCCCTTGAAATGAAGCAGCCCACCCCCTATCTACGGAGCAAGAGTTTATAGCAGGTTCAGACTCTGAGGACACGTCAGGAGCATTCATTACAACGGAACCGGCCGTAGCAAGAATAATGGAGATGAGAAGCACAATTGCATCCCATAGGGTGGCTGTCACAAAGCTACTTAACCAGGGGCGAGTAGTGCCACAGACTCAGTGCCATGACTACGGATGTGTGTCCGTAAAGAAGGGCTGATGACATGGAATGGAAACATACATGAGAGGGCCTCTAAGAAACGCACAGCCTTGAACAGGTGTGGATCTTGACTGTCGCTGGTCATGCAGAGCAAGAAGGCAATAGAGAGAGCTGACAGACGTTATCCTCGACAGCACTGCCACTGAGGGGTACACTGAGATATTTAAAAGTGAGAAGATAATAAGGTGACAATTAACGATCCACCAATAAGAGGAACAACGGGCTGCAATGGAATGAATCGACCATCGAAACTCGCATACAGGATGGAGCAGTTGAGAGGAATGATCGGCCAGTACTGTGCTGCTAACAACGTAGCGCTGCAGGGCCTACACGCAATCAGCATTTCATACCCCTGGGGGGGTGTTGCTAGCTTTGCTGAAGGAGGACTGATGCGCGCTATGGGTTGCCTGAAGTTGCAATGATGTCGGTTCTTGAACCAACAAGAACCAACATACAATCAAGATCCTCTCAGGAGGATGAAGTGTTCTCGGGTTTTTAAACAATGCCATTTTTTAACGATTTGTCAAAATTAGGACGTGCTATATCCTTCTAGTTAACTCATCACTGTCATCTGCAGATGGGACTGTACCAGCCACACTACAGCTAGAGCTGATACTCCTTGATACTCTTAGCTCCACCCCCCACCCCCGTTCTTACTTTATGGGCATATGGATATATCCAATCGTGTTCTCTTGCATGTTTTAAATCGCTAATTCAAATTTAGTTTCTTTTTACTGTGTAATCTCTAGATCTTATATAAGCATGTACTTGGTCCTCTAAGTCACGTTGGTTTATGTCTAGCACCAGAAACGACTGCAGCAAGGTCTATGGGTTTTTCAGTTAATATGATGCACTATATACAGAATTTTTAGTATTTCAAGTTGATCTTGTCCACGGTTCCCATTTCTGGATTCCACATGAAAATAGTAATTAAGAATGCGTATCTAGGGCCTACTTATGTGATTAAACCAGCTACTTGTACTTACTGAGACTTTTTGATGCCTGTGTTGTTTGATGTGGTCTTTACCGCGCCTAAAAAGCTTCTCACGGCACACGTTAAAGAAACTTTGAAAGGGACGACGAATGGCCCATATTGCATCTATTAAGATGAACCCCAGAGGTTTGTAGAAGCAAGTTTGTGTAAGTGGTCTTGCCCTACATTTGAAGCCACTCTCCAGCTGTGGACCACGGGGGGGGCCATCCTCCCCGGTGTCCAGGGCTTCTAGGTCGATTTTCTTTGTGGTTTTGACATAGGCCATGTCAGATCGTAGGAACCAAAGATTTCAGACGCAGGGACGTGCCATTGGGATCTATCACACCGCCCCTGACACCGTGCATTCATGTATCCCATGTGTTGTTTCAGGTCGGGCCACCTAGCTGCTGGCTATGGATAACACTTCACGCCACACATGGTACATGGGGGGAGACGCCTTGCTTCTCTAAGACAAGTTCCTGAGTGTAAAATGTTGTGACTTGGCCTTGCAAGACCAAGGAAAATGGGGGGCAATGTGAGAATGTTGGAGTAACGAACCACTAGGACATATTTGTGAAGCTGTGGAGCTGATTCTAAGTTGAGAGCAAATCCTGATGACAAATATGGACACTGAAGACTAGCGATCATGATATTTTGTTGATAAATGTTTTCTTCTGCCGTCCTGACCACCTGTTGAAGACATAAAGGATGACAAATCTGAGGTGAGTGACGAAGATCAGTCAACGATTCTTGCACATATTGAGCTATAAAGGTCACACCAAAGTCATGAATATGTTTCGCTTAAAAATCAACGACACATATTAAAGGAGAGTCGGTTGCACAGAGGTAATGATGCACTTGGCCACATGGAAAGTCCCGCATCCTTTTTCTCAACGAGCCTCAGTTCTATAGACTCCAATCACAAGTTTTCGGTACCCAGTCCCTCGAGAAAACATTTTTTTTGGTTGGACTGCGACAAGCACTGGGGCTTTGCTTAACGATTGTACCATCACAATGGTATCATGTACTTTTCTATACTTAATGCACATCACTCCAATTTGAGATAACCAATTGGAGGTAATTCGGAGGAAAATATGCAAGTCAGTAACTAATGTAGAGAAATGCCCCAAAACACCAAGAAAGTATAATTGGTCGAAGGAGTAAGGCTTAAGCTGTGAAACAGTATTGTATGTAGACAATGCATTTTACTCTCACAATAGTATTTGCAATCAAACTTGCCCCCCCCCCCGCGTCTGCCCATTCCTTGGCACATTTATGTATATTTAATGAAGCTTACTCTTGATTGGTTTCCTAAACATCTTACTGTAAACCAGAACCTGTAATTCCTCAGTGCCATACTCATCTGGGATACGTGTTTCCAGAAGTGGTTGAAGGCTTTCCTTGTTGACAAAGTGATGTTGTACATTTTCGTACAGTTTGGTACTTCTGGTGTTTTACTTTGGTTGCAGAATCCGAACAAGACACAAGCTCTGGTCATGTGTTAAGACTCTTGCACGTGTGACACAACTGGACTACATGTCGCCACTATGGCCTTGGTAGCTACCTGCCCACATTCGGGACCCACATAATGACAGTGAGGTTTAAAAGCCTCGATAAGAAAACTGTGAGCCTGAACGCCCCCCCAATGATCTATTCGATCGACACATGAAATTACAAGCTCCGCGATTAGTATGCAGCTGGCTAGCGTTTCAGCTCTTAAGACCAAGCGCGATGCTGTACTAGCATAAAGGATTAAAATACTTAAAAAATATCTATTGGACCTATGGGGCCCAAGTAAGGAAACACTTAAACAAAATACATGCGTACCCAGCGATGAGTATATGTTTTACGTAGATTAATACTCTCCTTTTGTAGGTGTCATTTTCATGTGAAAAGATCGCACTAATGTTTTATAATTCAACAGTTTGTTTCTACAATTGTATCGACAAACATTTGGTGATTTCACTGCAAGCATTTTACTACTGTGCATAGTGGTTCAGATAGTGAAATATTGACTTTGTAATGACATCTATCTCACACATGTTACTAGAATAGAAAAATGGTATGGGCTAACTAAATGAACCCCATTAACACTGCGGTCCCTATCCCTTTGTCTGGACCTAGTCAAGGCACTCCCAGTTGGTATTAAAACCAATCAGAGCATTAGTCTCCACCGTTGCGATTATCTCGTGAATGGATGCAGGAAACAAGTGGGTCTTTGGGCTCGCCTCCAAGGTAATGTGCTGAACGCGCAGCTTAACCACCGTCCATTTTCTAAAACGAAGCACGTACAGCTCAATAGCCCCCAAGTTGGAGGCGGAATTTGTTTAGAGAGTAACCCGTCAAACGGCTTCCCTTCCGCCCGGGGTCCGACCCAGTCTCATGATCCTTGGGTAACCGAGAAGAGCAACTACGGAAAGGTTCAAGGTCGCACCCGGCGTTGGATGCTGGACGGGCACAAATCACCCTAATGTTCCCCTGGTGGTCCCAGAAAATATCTGATCGTTTCAGACACTCCGTAAGAGAATCAAAGAAAGATAGCAACACATAGTACAACAGCAAAAACATACAGACATGACTGGCATTACCCAGTATTCGATACCCTGGTCTCTTGGCCGCTCGTGAACCACCCGCCTAGCTATGCAAGCACAATCTCACACTATTTCTTTACCCTGCCATCCTAGCGCATCACAAAAAAATCGAATGCTTCGTATGACAGGTCCATTTAGAGGCCAAACAGCCTCAAAGACACCTAAACACACAGGAAGTTTACCCCAATGGTCAGAGTTCAATGCCTAGGTTAATTGTACGCAGATCACGTCTGTTTTGTTCCCCTGATTATAAGCAGTACTCAGGGCCAGTCCAGCACAAGGGACAAACGTCCTCGCAATAACTGGTATCTAGGTAAACTCTGAATGAGTAGGACCTCCCCCCCCCCTAGGAAACAGTAAGAGAAACAGGTACAGGAGGGTAGGTTTTTTGGCTAATGTAGTCTAGATACATTCGCACTAACCACATAAGGAATGGGAAACGCCTAGTCCCTGTAAAAACAGTAAATTAATATAGAGACAAAACACAAAGGTAATGTTTTTCAGTGCACTCCGTAAGAAATAAAGAAGTAGAAACACTAGACACACCAGAAGATACAAACAGACATAGATTGGCTTTACACACCAGGATTCAAACCCCCTAGACCTTCCTTGGCGGACAAACGCCCGATTCAATTTTTGGTGATGGCCGATAGATGGCGCATGCCCCTATGGAGTAGAGCCTGATTTCGCGTTGCATAGGCTATACGGGGGTATTTGGCGCACGGGCAGGTCCTGGGTTCGAATCCTTGGTAAGCCACTTATGTCTGTCGTTTTTCGTGTTGTCTAGTGTTCTTATACATTTGTGGTTTAGTCACCATATTGGCTCTATTTTTACTGAGTTTTTTACAGGCCTGCAGGTACCCTTCACCCTTCCTTATGCTGCAAGAAATCTTCTGTAGCCCCTCTCCACACCATAATCCCAATATGCACCTCTGCAATGGGCCATGTATTATATAATACCGAGAATTACTGGACCAAATTACTTCATAATAGGAATAAGAGACAGGCATTTAAAAGTACAATCGGCAGAGTTTTTTTCATACAACAAAGAACGCCAAGCCGAGCCCGTGAGGTGGGCCTATGGTGCTCGTTAGAGTCTCTTATAATCTGTTTGCCTTCAAAATAAAAATAACAAATCGTTAACAATGGAGGCAACAATGGTGATGTAAAAAAGAACAATGCCCATACAAGTCCTCCAGTACTATCCCACTCGAAGAACAAATAATCCTAGCGTTGTGGCATGTATGTCCGACGCGACCTGAGACAGGTTTAGGAGTAGCTGGTCTCGTCTCGGCAGACAAATCCGGTTATCATGGGTATCATCATGCACTCACCATTTCATACCATAGACGTGTAATAAGCGCGTACACTTGACTTTTCTCTAGGGAGTATACATGAAGGAAAACTAACAGAGCTCGAGGACAAGGTAACTAGATCACACCCAACCCTCGGTCAATGCTAGACCCTTAGTATAGAGCCCCATTCCACTCTATCCACCTTCACTGCCCCTAGCGAATAGTATCTGCGACGGGCCACCAACCTTTATAGCATAATAGCGTAACTAAGAACTCAGAATTGCCCCTAGATGATAGTAATCGTGACATCTCACGGTGCACCCACCGTTTATTGCAAAAGGTAACAAGAACAAATTCCCCTTATAGATAGTATCTGCTAGCGTGCCCACCCTTTTATGCATAAGGGTAAGCAAGAACAAATTTCCAAGCAGAATTAAAAATCAAAACTGGTCACTACAGAAGAAATTTTTAATCGATTAGGAAGAAAAGATGATCCATACGATCATAAGACAAAACCAGGGACTGATTTGCTAAAACTGAGAGTACGAAAACAGTCTATCACTTTATAGGGGAACCCAATTGATTTGGGTTTGGTTTGTTTTTAATGGAACTATCTTCAGTGCTCTGATCTCCCTCCCTTTGAGGACTACCCCAGGAGGGGAATATCACAGAATCAGTGAGATAGCATGAATCTATGTAGCATTTACAGCCGGCAAAGAAATGCACACCAATGGAGTGTATTCGTAGCGAAATCAACACATATTAGGCGTAAACAATGAAGCGCTATATAAAAAAAAACACATCAGGCTCTGTAGTCACGTGTTTCGCAACCAGGCTTGATTACGACTCGTATGCCAGTAGTGATCAAACAGGGGG
This sequence comes from Oreohelix idahoensis, assembly GCA_024509875.1. Taxonomy (NCBI): domain Eukaryota; kingdom Metazoa; phylum Mollusca; class Gastropoda; order Stylommatophora; family Oreohelicidae; genus Oreohelix; species Oreohelix idahoensis. The sequence continues at coordinate 44,050 of JAMPIV010018607.1, read as the reverse complement.
GTGATTTTCGTAGATCTCTCTTCTAGGTGATGGGGGGTGAGAAGGCGAAACACAAACAAAATTTTGTAGTTTGTTTTTTGCTCCGGGCAAATTTCCTCAGACCAAACTTTTCTGCCGCACTGTCTAATACTCCCTACATAAACTTTTAGCCGAATTAAATAAACAACACTGTGTGACCGTGAATTAAAATTTTTTTGTTCCCATTTTTCATCCTTGTAGGGGTGTTTGCACAAAGTATAGCTGTAGGTTTTCGTGTAATATTGTTTTATGAATTTTGGTATCGGAATTTAACACGTCAGATGTAAAAGATAAATCTGAATGGTACTATTATCACAATAACTCTACAGTGGTTGCGAACTCTTAATAGAGGGTTGTTGATATTTAAATACGGGCCCCCTCCGAGTGGCCGAGGATTTGCCAAGAGTTTTCACAATTATAACGTGCTTGTAGCCGCCCCATCTCTATCAAAAATCACAATTTCAGTCTATGTGCAGCACCGTTTTTTTCCACTCATTGCGTCCTCGTCGCTTGATCTTCTGTCAATTGTTTGAAACATGTTTCTATCCGAGTTCAAGCCGTTTAGACGAGATGTGACAACAGCGCATTTGTTGGTAGGTCCCTAGCACTAGTTGCCCGGGCCACGGTAAACAGTTTTACACGAGGTTTGTAACTAACCCAAAATGCTGAAAAAATATGAACATAATATCATTTTCAGTGTTTTTCTAAGGGCAACAACCATACTTTGGAATTTGTTTGTTCCCCTCCGGTGGCAAACTTAAAATCTAGAACCAGATCATAAGGTGTTTTCAGTACAATTTTTCATTCGTTTTTATTACTAAAATTATATTGGCGCCCTGAGCGCTGCGGTCCAATTGTGATTATTTTTGTGAGGCCCGCTGACAGCGGCTAGCGTAGTTTAATTGAGTTAAAAAGCTCCATATTCCCAGGAAAGTAGATAGTTACTCTTTTCCTGCATGTCCCCAGCAAAGACGACACGCGCGACTAGTTAGCTAAAAATTCCACTTTATTTTTACATTGTGCATAAGATGAATACATCGATATCTTTTTCATTTGAAGTTAACATGTCCAGGGGTGTAAAATGATCTTATCTATTAGAATTCTCCAGTTTTGGTTTTGGAATAGCAGGAAGCAGAATCGTCCAGTCAGATACGCAAAAATTGCATTGTTTGGACTTTCTGTAGCCTTAACATTTCTCCCTGAAGTTGTCTTTGTGCGGTATTTGGTTTTTAAGGACATCTTCATTACACACGGGGGAACAACTCCATCAATTGCCTCCTGATCTTGCGGTCCCTTGATCACACAAGGAGGATCTCAGCACAGTGCACAAACTGCTGTTGCACCCTCGAGAATGTCCAATGTGTGGTACAGAGAGAAATCACACATTCTAGTTAAATATTTTTGTGGAGGGTAAATTTCTAATTTTTTAAATTTTGGCCAGGGCAGCATCCTTAATATTGCATACTCTAAACATTTTCCAACGTCCCATGATATTTTAAAGTGCGCAAATTGCACACGGAACCTTCGCTACTTTTGTCATTTTTATCGCACCGTTTATCTGAGAAGGCTAGGTCCGTCCAAAGTATTGTCTCACTACCCATTGAGAACTTGTTGAGGAGTACGACATCATTAGGGAACCGACTGGTTCTGAAAAAAATTTCTTGGTACATTATATCCCCTCTACTAGTCAGGGAACTAGCAGAACACTGACAGTTATAACCCTATAGCATAACACGAGTGAAACAACAAAGCCATTTCAACACAAAATATCACAAAACAAAATATACTCAAAACAAACTCAACTCAATCACATCAATCTTAAAGACTCACCAAAACAACCAACAAAAACTGTCCTCCACAAAACAAACCTTACCAACTCAATACCACACAGTGTAACCTTCTACAGTCATTGAGATATCCATAATGTTCCACATTTCTACTCCGTTTTTCAGACAACAAAAACAAAAAAATCAAAAAAAATCACAAAAGCTCACTTTTACTCATATCCAAAACATTAAAAAAAAAACTCAAAAAATCTACTCAGACTCAATGTTTTCAAAACCTACGATGTGTACATGTTTCACATGCTCACCTCCCACCCAACCCCCACCCCCCCCTCCACCCCCCCACACACTCACACCCGAAGTTACCCCCCCCACCTCCCCCACGCCCGCTGTGATTACCATAGTAGTCACTCAACATCAAATCATACACGATGCACCATGCACACGACAGGTACTTAATTTAGCTCGGCACCATCGATGAACCAACCCCATTAAGATATCCGAACACATTTACACACCTTCCACTTCCATCCCATACAAGAAATTCTATGAGGAGCAACAATGACCCTCAAGCGTAATAGCCTATACCTCATCTATCTAACAATTTTACTCAACAAATCACTATACTGATTTTTATCACATTTTTTACGACAGTGCGTAAAATTGCAGTCACAGACACAACATGATAATTTGGAGTGTGATTGGTGAGGGGGGGGTGAGTGTGTCAAATGATACAGTTGTGTATGTCACGGGCCGTCGTGTGGGTGGGGAGAGAGAACATCCACCAAGCCCAACACCTAACGGTCATGTTGGGGGTTGGTACAGTGTTTGGTGTGTTTTTGCATAATGGGTGTCCACTCACCACAAGCCCCCTAACTACCACGCTCAAAACTCAATCTGCAATAGTTATTCATACATAACGCCACCAAGTCAGATTAGCTCGACCCCCACCTAACACCCATGACTTACTTGGTCCTATGCGCGGCCACCGGATACCAGCACACCCCCCTCAGCAAACTCCTCAACCTCACGAACATATACAAGAACATACCAGATCACTATACCACAGCCCACGTTAGAGACACGTTACCAGAACATACATCACCCTCAAAAGTCTCTATAATACCCAACCCATAGATAATACACTAAGGCTCTCATAATGCCATGCCAAATTCCTCCCCTACTCAAACAATCTGGTCTGCACAGCCCCTACTCAACAAATACGTAACCACCTTGCGATCTCGATTGGACGATCACCCCCCCCCCACTATACCACCCTCACTCCCGCCGTCTGATTCTAACAAGCGAATTATACAAGTAACCGCACACTCAACGCTACTTTAGTCGCCACTTCCATCTTAAACTCAACACCTATCAATCACCTTAGTTTTGTACTCATAATTATCGTCAGATCACCCCTCCCTCCTCCTACCCCCCCCCTCTTTACCTCTTTAATTTAGAAGCGACAACCCAGATTCCAAAGCCCTCCCGCCCACTCACTATACATGTCCTACCACAGATATTCAGAGCCTACCCCACTAAATATCACCCTTGGCCCTACCCCCATCAACCACTCACAGAAAAAATCTACACCCCCGTTCCAACAATGGTTACCCAAACCAACCCTCAAAAAACCCCAGCCATATATCACTGCAAGTACTGATCCACCCTCTATCAATCATAGCCAAGTAACCAACCCAATACTCCCACGCAAAAAAACACCACTTAATCCTGCCTATCTCAAACCAAAACCGACTTAAACTATTTCTCCACAGCCTATTAACTCCATAACAAACTAACACAAACATCACCACTGGGAATAACACAATCAAACTAACACACTCAACAATCAAACAAACACTTCACACCCTAACTCCTAACAACACAAATCACAGTAACATCTAACACTATACATGTCACTCCACAACACCATCATTTTATGCATCTAACATACAGACCGTTCACAGCAATGGATAAAATCTACATATATTACCAATACAAACTCGCTGATCCTAGAAGTTTTCCCGTATCGCTCACAATACGCTCATGTTCATTTTACTATGCATCTTTCGGGTTTCTACGATGTAAGTTATAAAGATACCTGATGCCCAAATACAACGATCCATGTCACTTTTTAATTTTGGAATGTCATGTGACCGAATCCTTCTCTGATCGCGTACTGGGAGGTTGTTACTTAAAACGTTTGAAAAATTTCAGGCAACAGAGGTCTAAGATTTGTGTCTCTAAAGACTTTGTTTGCTAATATTACATATTATTCCTCGCTTTCGGAAATTCCTCCAGTGAACAACAACTGCCGAGAAAAACTTAATTAGAAATTCCTGTTAGGATCAAACTTATGCCAAAGAAAAATGAATTCTAAAGTAGGTGATATCGTCTTAATAGGACATCACCACTCAAGACGATCCCGCCACCATAGCTGGTGGCCCACAAGGAAAGGAAAACAAGCGATAGCCTATTAGTAAGGATGATAAATTAGCAGACCCAACCAGTCACGAACCACGCTCGAATACCTCCGCTAAGACCTCATGCTTCCTATTATGGTCGAGAACCACCCTCACCTCCCGCCACGACCCAAAATGCAAGCAAAGACAACATATCGAAGACACAAAAGACATACAAGATCACCAGAAAGACCTCAGGAATAGTAAAGGTAGAGAACTTTTAACAACCACACCCACACAACAAGGTCCAACGAAAACAACACGTTCAAGGGGGGGGGGGGGAAAAAACATAATTGGTTAGGAACAATACAACAATGAAGAAGAAGGACAGGCACAGCAATAACTCCAAACCCCCCACACAGAAAAAAAACCACAAACTATGTCGCTACAAGAAATCTTCTCCTTTCCATCAACGGGAGATGGCAACAAGACCGCCATGTGATAATTAAAAATAAATAAAAAATTAATATTTTTTCATTCAATAAGAAGATTTCATCTCGTTACATTATAATGCGTTTACGTTAAGCAACAATTATTTACCTAATATTACATAAGTAAATGTATAGATTTTTATTTATAATATTTTAATATTATATATTCATATGGATAAATGAAAATTCTGTTATGGTTTAGTTTATAGGAGGTTACTTTGATTTAGAGATTGAATGTGGGTTGTTTATTGTTTAATTGTGGGGAGGTAGAATTATTAGTTTTTTACGGTGGATATTAATATATTTATAACACTTGTTATGAGTTTTTAACCAAAAAAAAAAAAGAAAATCCCAGACTAACATAAATTAGCGAATGTATTTTATGTCGGGGTTGTCGGGTTGTCCCCTCGGCGGCTCAAAATAGTATCTCTGCGGGCCAGAAAAAAAAAGTGGCGGCAACGTCAGGCGGTTGTGTGCAACTTGTGCGGCGTGGGTTTATAGTAAAACAAATACGGGTCGTTTTTTTTGTATTGTTTTTAATTCTTTTCATCACAAAATGTAGTAGCCGCGACAAAGAAAACCACTTATAACAGGGAACAATCTTTGAAAACAATCCACACACTTTCAGAACACTTTCACACGAAAAGTTTGTCAGCAAGAGAAACTTTTAAATGGAAATCTAAAATAACATAATTCTCGTGTGCTAGGAGTGTACGTTAGTCAAGACTGTAGTGCATGCATGACCTTGTTGCCAAAAGTAATATTTTTTCCATCTATCTGGTAATACAACTCCCGGAAAATAGTTTATACAATCAACAAAGAAAAAAGCGTTCGTAATCCCTGTGTTTTCATTAAGGCGAGTCCTTCATTACCCCTCCCACACTGGGACCCCGCTACCCGACACGACTCAAATAATGTACTTCTATCGATGCTCATGGATGGCTGTGACCACGTTCACAGCACAACGATCCTCCAAAGCTCTACGATACCTTCAAGTATGTCCGGTTATGTGCTTGTAATTATAATATTCAAATAAACACATGGAAAGCCACTTTCCCAACCCTCGGTGCCCCATACGAACTCAGTACCCAAGTTTACAATATCTTGCCCCCCACCATAACCGTATATAAGAAAGGTTTGGCAAGACATACCGTTGTAGTGGTGAGGTAACAAGGTCCCGATCATTCACGAAGACCAATTCCTCCGATAGTTGCCGAACGAATGTGAAGAATTGACTCGAATAATCAGTACCAGTTTTTATGATCCTAATGAAGACTCACTCGCTGTTTCAGAGCTTCCATTTGAAAATGACACTTATTGAAGTCATTGTAAATTTATATAACTCAATGTCCAATTGTCTTACATATAAAATAATTCGTAACTAATCCAGTAAATGCAAGTCACTTGCAATTTATTCATTTAAGGGATTCCGCAGCTTGGCATCAACGCGTCCCCCTATGTTTTTCAAACGAAGTGATAATTGAAGTGTATCGCAATAAAGGACAGATAGGATGGAGAGAAGGAGGAAATTTTCTCACCGACAAACGTTGTGTGCAAGCAGATTCTGTAGAATGACATACGTTGGCAAGTAGGAACAATTCAATAAATATTATGTGAGAGACTAATGAAATATTACGTGAGTTGAAAGATACCCTTAGATCTAATTATTATCACCCATAGCAAGCATCTCCCCTTTGTCTCCCATCCCATAAATTTAATAGTGAACAAAGTAATGATTGTATCTTCAAAAGAAAAGCTCCCAACTCTATCAGTAACCTTAATAAACCTCAAAGCGTCCAAACATACGAAAATGACTAACACTTGGTCAACTCAAAAGAAACATATGAAATAGAAGCATAACAAAGTAATTAAACTTAATAAATCAACCCAATGAAGGGTTCTGATGGCCTCTTCTCAAAGATGTATTTTGCCATTTTTTTAAAATTTATACTGCTAATGCACTAAACTTCTACTGTTCATATTCTACATTTGACGCATTCTGTTATTAAGGAACAACAAACAGTTTTTTCCTTCCCCATGTCAATGAACCAAAAAAAAAAGAATAATAACATTCAAAACGAGAGTCATTAACTGGAAATAGGCCATTCCAGTGTAGACATCAAAGACTTGCTTCTTTGTGCTGGTTAGGGAAAGATTGAATCATTGTGTTTTCCTGCTTGGCTGTTGAGCAAAGAGTGTTTGTTGTGTTTAGCATCAAATACCCTTGGTTGTGTGCTTTACCGCCAAGAAATTTTGTTGTGTTTATAGCATAGACAAGCCTGTTTGTTGATGATAGACTCATGACAGTTTGATTTGTGTGTCCATAAAGAGTAATGTTACAACACACATTTTAAAAGATATGTTTCTCTAGGCACGTCATGAGTCATAAAGAAGTAGCAAAACTAGACTGAACAGAAAAAGCAAACAGACTGAGTGCTTACCGATGAAAGGTCGAACCCAGGACCTTCCTGCTGCACCCCCTGCCTCAAGCTACGGAAGCTGAATCAACACTATCCTTCCCCTGCCATCGTAAGCAACACAAAAATAGTTGGCTTCGAATTGTATATGAGCAAGGAAATCTTCATCACGACACAAGGGACCTGGAAACCTATATGGGCAGATCCTTTGCAGAGAAACTCTGAACAAGGAAACCCCCAAATCAGACACACAGCTGCATGTTTTCCTGGAGGCACAGAAAGAATCTAGTCTTGTTATACAGACCTTCCACAAAACTAATAAATCATCAAGCAATCAAGCAGGGTTTTAAAGAATGAAAAGCACGCTGTGCCGATGATAACTTAAATGCAGCAAGCAATTCGATATACGAGACCCTACAAGCAGCAGAACTTATAGAACCAACTATTTGCCTACAAATCTGGGAAAACAGGGATCAGTACACCAACGGAGATGAACAAAGGAATAAATGTCAAATTGCCCAAGAAGGGTAGATCTTGCAGACTGCAAAAATTGGAGGAGGAATAACCTCTTCTCTGACATTCCCAGCAAATAATCAGCTAGAGGCAGGATCATTGATACCGAGAATTTCACAAGGCAGTAGACCAACAAACTAGGAAAGAACCAGCAGGATATTAGATAGAACATAGATTTAGATCCTATATTGTAGCCGCGACTCGGGTGGAGGAAACATTATAAGCAGGGCTCCAGGGAATTTGGCAAAGACAGCCCTGGTGTACATTAATGGTCGGTTGCATTGTTATGGCGTTTGTCTGTAGCACATAGGTGAAGTTTTTATGGCAAAAATACTGAGGGCTTAATGGAATTCCATGTCTGCATAAATGTCAAGATCATGGGAGCAAAGCCCTTTATGCCAACTTTAACGTGTAGCATTGGGCACGAGTCAAAACCTAGACCTTTGAAGGTGAAAGACAGGAAATTACGGACCAAGGGATGCAGCCTTATCCAACCACTCGATTTTTAACATTCATAGAGCAGGGTTGATGCGCCAGACAACGGAGAGGGGCAGTCCCCAAGATGAATTAAGCATGGACTACATTTTCTACATTGGAAGATCTGAATATGTCCATGATGACATTGCAACTGCGTGGCACAATTCACAGTCAACAGCATCCAGGAAAAGAAACGGATCGACAATAAGTATAGCCAGCAGGTGGGGCTTGAACCTCAAGTCTAAAGTAAGAACAGAGGACATAGACTGCTCATTGGTGAGCAAAGACCCGCCGAGCTCATATCAGTAAGAAACGCAGCAACCTGGAAACAGGACAGACACCTTCACAGAGATTACCTATGGATGCATAGTAACCGCCGTAGATGGCGGAGCAAGCAAAGAAAAAAAAAACGAGAAGGTGAACAGAAGCACGAACAGGCCGTTTGTTTATTGTGATTAAAATGTCTAAACCCTCCATCTTGAAGTCCTCGCAGGTACATCAACAAGGTCCCAAAATTCAAGGATTATATCTATAGGCTGCATGCTTACCTGTTGCATCTCTAGTGGTGCGGAGAATGCGGGAGAGTTACAAGAAGGAAATGTTGAAATGTGTCCTTCGTTTTTCCACACAACAAGCCTAAGACCTGTCTCCGAATCTATTGTCCGGAATAATGACGCATCACCAACCAAGTATCTGTCTGTCCATCGGAGCAAGCAAGAGGGACATGCACATACCATCATAGCTGTCCAAGAATTGCTGGATGCTGGGTTGGCCATGTCCTCTGGAGAAGAGACCGTCCGATGCCATCACGAAGAACAGGCCTAGTGCATATGGACCCCTGAAGGAAAATATCTGGAAAGAGAGGATGGACCAAAAAAACAACTTGGCCGGAGGACTGTGGATTGCAGAGATGGCAAAGAATGAACCAGAGTTGGGGCACTAGTGAAAATGGAAGGAGATGGCCCCACGGACCGCGCAGAAATGGAAATCAATTTATTTATTGTTGCCACTAGACAAGGACTCCCCCAGGTGTGACATGGCCCACGTGATTGTCTTTTGACTGGTCGGTCCAGCAAATGGAACAAATATGCAGGAGACTCTGGTAAAAATACACCTAGTTATTGCTGATAGGAAGAGAGCTTTGTTGCTTTGGTGCTAGATAGTATGAGTGCCTTGTTGGTGAATGGTTAAGCAAAGAACTGTTTTTGTTTATAGTTGGCACCGAAAGACCGTCGATTGTTAGTGTGGGTGAATAGTACAGTTAATTGTTTGGTTGTGTGGTCCTATAGGCGAAAGATTATGTGTGAGTGTGAGTTTTGTTTTTTTGGGTTTGGTATGAAAGGTATGTGGTAGTATGGGGTATATGTGTATATGGTGTGGTGGTGTGTGTGTTATATTAGTAGATAAGAATAAAATATATATAGTAGTATATATATATATATATATATACCGAATCACAATAAAACCACGCACCACCTGTATAAATCCAGGAACTAGAGTGTAAATTGAAGGGGTATAAGTTGGGGTAGCAAGTATAAGTAGTTTGGAAAATCTTTATTCATTTTTCTATGAAGAGATCCATCTGTGGTCATTGTTAATTTGATATACAATTGTTTATTAATTTATGAAATTCAATTTATTGACATTCTATGTGCAGGCAAGGGAAAGGAAAACCAAAAATACTAAAAAAATGGCACGTGCGTTATCCTGCGGTGGTGTTGAAGCTGCAAGTCTGGGATAAATTGTGAACGCAGGAGCAACCCAGTGCTCATCCAGAACCTCATCTCGATATGTCCACAGAGCATTAACATTTCCCACAGGAAGACGTTAAAAAATAGGCAATGCGATGGTGAAAACTGAATCCTCCCCAAATGTGAATACTGCCACCTCCGAAATCGGTTGACACAGCAAATCTGCAAAGCGCTCTTCACACCGTTCGCTAAAATCCGCATTACGTCCATCTGCAAAGGATATTGTTGAATCTGTTCTCGTCTGTGAATAGGACAGCATTCAACTGCAGTCTAGTCCATCTGGTATGTTGCTCTGCCATGTGTCAGGCGCTGCTAACGATTTGTCTGTGAGTCAAGTTTGGCCCAAACATAAGGTCGTCTTGCAGTAAGGCCTGTATCTCTGAGTCGTCGTATGACTGTCATTCAAGAGACTTGCCCATGTCTACCCACTATTGCTCTTGCTGTTTGACTTGCCGGGAGAGTCAATTCCTTAGGTGACTCAGCACAATATGACGATCTTGCGCAGGGGTAGTAACTCGTGGTTGGCCACTCCGAAGTCTATCCCGGGCACTGCCAGTGGTTCCGTAACGTTCATTGAGACGTACAATAGTGCTGTGGTGGCAATTCATCCTTCTGGCAATGGCCCGCGAGCTCATTCCGGTCTCCAACATACCAATGGCTCGTTGGGGGTCTTTTTTCAGATAGTCGTGGCATTTCAAGCACATGTACTGGGTGTTTTGTCTCAACGGCCTTTTTATACCGAGTATACTGCCACAACGCGTACACATTTTCAGGGTCATAGCTGTTGAGAATCGTGTTGCACGTGTAACTTTCATCGTTTTCATGTAGTCTGTACACACACCCATGGGTTGAATCTTGCACTTTCCATTCCAGCAGCCATTCGCTCTCTACCGCAAGGCAAACACGGGGAAAATCCATTCCCACACTTTTTTTTGCCAGCTTCTCGGCATCAGTATATATAATAGTGGTGCGTTTTTAATGTGCTTCAGTATATATATATATATAATATATAATATATATATATATAATATATAGTATATATATATATATATATATATATATATATATATATATATATATATATATATATATTATATATATATATATATATATATATATATATATATATATACATGCATGCATACACAGACAATTGAAATAAAGTAAATGGAACAATTTTAAAACAGGTCAATAGACAAATACATAGGCACGTTAATAATATCAAATGGAAGATAAGATAGACCTCAGATGTGAAATGCAGAATAGCCCAGGCAAATGCAGCATTCTATAAAATGAAAAAGTATTTTTGGCAACAGTTCTTTGTCAATGGAAGTAAGAAAGAGAGTTTTTCAGTGTTATGAGTGAGTCATGGTCAATTAGTAAACAAGTAGGAAAAGCACTGGTGGCTATAGAGATGTAGTTTTACAGAAGAATGTTAAAAATACCATGGATAGCTAAATTGAGTAATGAGGATGTCCTGAAAGAGGTTAATGCGCAACAGAAGCTTACTCCTCATGTCAGAAAGAAGCAATTACCTTTCTTTAGGTATGTTATAGGAATATATATATACGAGGGAAGGTCAAAAAGTAATGCCTCCTATTTTTTAATGTATGTAAATACTGCATCGGTGTGCAATTTGTAAATTTAGCAGGATTCCTCAAACACTCTTCTGCATTGTATAGCATTACCAATCTGTTTCAGTAACAGGTGGCACCACTGTAACAGTTTAAAAATGGCTGCCAAAGACATTCGGTTAAAACAACATTATGTCATAGAATGTTGACAGACAGACATAAAGAAACAAGGAAAATCATAGTCATCAACCTCCTGCACCGTTACGAAACTGAAGGAGAAGAGTTTTTATCGAATATTGTGACAGGTGATGAGACTTGGGTTCATTTTTTTAACCAGAATCCAAGAGGCAGTCAATGGAATGGCATCACACATCGCCGACAAGAAAGAAGTTCAAAAGTTCACCATCTGTAGGGAAAGTTATGGCCTCCCTGTTTTGGGATGAGAAGGGTGTGATTCTTCTCGACTTCTTGGAACAGGGAAAACACGGTGAATGCAGACCGTTACATTGAAAAACTTTGAAGAAGCTTAGAGGTCGTCTTCGGCGCGACTTTACCCATTAAAAAGATCAGGAGAGACTGCACTACTGTTGCAGCGATAATGGTTACATGCCCTTGTGCGAAGATGGAAAAAAAACTGTAAAAAAATTAACGGAGACCTACAGTTGAGAAATAAAATTTTTGAAAGTTTTTCAGAGACTATGGGGCTACATTTTCAATGTGGAATTTATATCGGTTTTCTTGGCCTATGATGAAAATGAAATTAAAAAAATTAATAATTTTTACAGGCATACTTTTTGACGCCTCGTAAAATTCCCCTGTACTTTAATTTATTTCACAAAGTTGCATTTTTCATCCTGCATTACATTATTCGATTTAGTTATTCATGTATAGGATAGGGTGGGGTTATTATATGCACGCACGAGGGTCATTAATTGGATTCATGTGGCCATCTTTTCCGCACCTGGATGTCTGCTGCATCATATCTCCACTTGCGGATGTGTATCATTTTTTATGTATTTAACTTAGTTCTCACTTTCTCCTTGTTTTTTTTTTCATTGTGTCCCTGGCGGTCATATTGGTTAAGATGTTTGGCAATCCGCCTCGAATTCTAGAGGTTAACCGAGGTTCGTTTCCAGTAGAGGGAAATAAAGTTTAGGGAAAATTTTTTTTCAGAACAAGTGATCCCTAATGATTTCATACTTCCCCCTGTCCCTCGTGGAGGTAGTGGAGGAAGTCAAAGATCTAAGCTGTTCTCAATAAGGCGAAGACATAGGAGATCCCATGTGGCCAAGTTGCGCACCATTAAAAATCCCACAGCAGTTGGAAATTTCGTTAAAGAGTATGCCATAAGCAGCTGCCCTGTCAAAATTTTAAAATTAGAACCTACCCACCAAATATATTATAGAATGTGGTTATTCCTGATATACACACATTGGGATTCCCCCTCACCCACCTGCCTGCTATGGACGAAAGTTCGTGTTACTGTGCTGAGAAGTCCTCTGTGTGATCGAATGGAGGATATCGGCAGCACTTGAGTGGAGTTGTGCCGTTTAACAATGAAGTGGTGCAATCCTTAACCCAAACCAATCAATTGTCCTCTGATGAAATATTACTGCATGTGGTCATAACTTAGGTAATTATCTTCACAAGGAAAATTTGGGTTACATATTTCCGTGCATTCATCCGCGATATTTGTCATGTAGTGAGCAAAGATTCCATGCTTTTTTCATAGCAGGTGAAAAAGGAGTGTAAATAATGTTCACTGGTACACAGCAAAAATTACTCTTTGGGTGGGATAGGATTGTATCTTGTTTTAGGTAGTGGTGTTTTAGATTCAACTGATGCTGATTAAACGTTAACATTGCATCCTTGTAGTGAGTGATCAGCTGTGTCAGGTACTTCTCTTTGCTAAATAAAGCTTCATTTGTTAGTCACTTACATATAAATTGACACGTGTTGTCACCACGTAACACTGTTATATAGACTTTCATACCGGTAACTCATTGCAATAGCACGTGTCGAACATAGAAAATAGAATCTTATGCAACCCAATACCCAAGTTTATAGCAGATTTCCTAATGAAGTGCTAAGCTACTCATACTGGCAAATGACCACATGTAGGACCTCTTACCTGATTATGACATAGCTACTAACATTTCTGCTTACTTGAACAATTTAAAAAAGACAAATGAGTTCCCCGTTTCAATTAATCCACGAAATAGCCTTACACCTCGTACTAAGCATATACTGCACATTTTGCTGGTCGCCCAGATACCACTGCATATTAATAGTCCCTATCAAAGTATCAAGGTCATTACTCAGAAGTCCCCCCGTATCCTTAACACAAACTCATCCCGCATTTGTCTTTTTTTCACTTTGGCTATAAAGACACACATCGAGCGCATAGTACATGATGACAGAAGCCTAAATTCACTGTTTAAACGCACAGACGCTAATTTAGACAACGCTTTGAAGAAGATACTGGCGCAAAGATGCTTAAAATGCAGCACTAAGAAAACAAAGTACTGACTTCCTTATGTCAATTAAAATTACCCCAGTAATATAACTAAAGTTATTAGGTATTCAGCTGACAGCCGGAAAGCTGACATTTGGCGGCCAGCTAAACCTCGCAGTTGTCTGGAAAATCATCGAGCAATAGAAAAGGAATACGAAAGCACGCCCGTGTCCTTAAAATGGTGATTGGTAAGCTATTTACCCACGGGGCGCAAACAATACATTACACGGCAATGAACGAGTCATGCCGATCCCGTCAGGCCCATACAAATGTCGCAGGATGACAGTCTCACTCAATATTCTTAGATTAGATAGGTTATGAAAAAAATAAACGTTCGTCCAATAGGTACATTAGTAGTTGATTTGGGGTCCACGAGGGAGAAGTAAATTGTAAATTATATTGAAAGTCAAAGAAAAGGCGTTCAAAAATATTATGAACCGTTGGTCTTCATAAAGTGCAAGGCGGGCATAACAGTTGCGAGTAGATGCTCTGATTGTTTCATTGAGTATTAGTACATTGCCCCCCACAGGGTTTCTCAGGCCCCCCTCACTAGGATTCAAACCCATGAGGAACATTGTTCAAGTGGCGGTGTTCCTAATTGATAAACTTGCTCGGACAGCATACACTTGATCTGGAAGATCCTGAATGATTAATATCCTATTACCAAGTGCCTTTGCTATTTACCCTGGTCCACTGGCGAAAAGTAAAAAGGGAACAATGTATGATTGGTTACGCAAAGTAAATATAGTGTTTTTTCAGTTCTTAAGTATAAGTATCTTTAACAAGCTTGATACGCCACTCTAATCATCTTTTTGTGCTCCAGAATTATGTCACCTTGTGTACCCCCGGCCGAACAATCAGTTCACTAACTGCGCAACCAGGTCCATTGTTCACGTATTTATGATGAAGGGCTTATTCTTGATAACGGCATTCCACTGTACTGATTCCTAACTCATGAATATTAGTGAAAATGCTCAACCTAACTGTCACCAATCAACCCACTAATTTTACCACTAGCCCCAGCAGAGTTGCATGAAGCCAACTCACTCTACAGGTAATTACAGTGCAACTAACGAAGACTATGAGTTTATCCAGGTTCCATAGACTCCTTACTGTCATCTAGTCGCCATTCCTGCATAACTGCTCTTACTAAAACTCACATCTCTTACATTGTGGATTAGTTGTCAACATTTTAAGACTTCTATACAGAACCTTGCCTGACTTTGAATTTTTTCCGCCTGTCTATAACCTTAGAACTATGACATGATACCAACCGCCGCATAAAGATATTGTTAACCCCTTGTTCTGACGTCCAATATCTTCTAAGCTGGTAGTTATAATCTATCCTGTATGACAGACTCATCTGGTTTGATCAAAATTCAAAACACCAGGGTTTTCCCTTGTAAAGCGTCTTTGGACTATTGTTTAAACTTTGAGGATGGCGCGAAGTCTGAAAATGGTTAGGCTAAGCCGTTGTTTAAACACAACGTGAGGTTATCAATCAAAAAAACAGTAACATGGGTACGCACAAAACAATGAACTCCAAAGGAGCATGTGATATCTAAGGGGCCTCGACATAATGTTTGTAATCCTAGGTGTGTCACGGTGGACATTCATAAAGCGAGCACGTAACAAAGAGCCCTACTTCTTGAGCAGTGTTCAAGCTGACAATCCCACGATGGAAGAACAATTTGGCTCCCGCGCATGTCACTAAGATGCCATATGACAGTTTCATATTTCACAGTATTGACACTTTCACAATCAACCAATGTAATTCATAAAACCTGTCTTTGTCTAGAAAGATCGAGCAATTAAAGTATGGTCGCTGAATGAATGCCGCCCACTGGTGAAACTTTTGGACCCATGACAGGTCGGATGCTATAGCCTGCAGTAATGACGCTGGAACTCAGCGGGCCTCTGGGCTTTCGGTTGTATGCCCTGGAGTTGTACCGTCAGCTGGTTCATAGGGACCTAAACATTTGCCTTTATAACAATGGGTCATACAGTATATCCTACGCAGCTCGCTAAGAGAATCGTCCAGTTTTTTACAATAGTTGTGTAGAACAAAAACTCCAAGCACCGTAAAGGGAATAAAAGACATGCCTTTTATTCTTGACTTCATGACACGTGGAATATGAACTAATTCCATTATTTGATGGTCGTAATTCTGAGTTTTCTAACAGGATTCCAGCGAAAGGCAAACAGAAGGTGAAGGTTAGTAGCCATTCTTAGAATAAATAGATAATATTTAATACTTGTTGCATTAAAGACTTTTTTTCAATCTTATACGACAGGCAGACATGTTCCATACATCATATGGACGGAACAGATAGTTTTTTTCACCGCTCTAATGCTATTTAGCTTCAGTAAAAGCTGCATTAAATAAAATCCTTGAGAGATTGATCCTCTAAAAATGATTGGCGATTAATGATGTGACAGATTAAATAAGTTTCATGACATCACCAATCTTCCATCTAGCTTCGAGCTAATTCATCATCATGTAGTCTTCACATGACGACACGTCTCTCATTGCGATAAATATATTTAACATCATTAGCCATCGAAACCTGGTGCAATAGACATCACACTAGGTAACAGACAACGTTGAATCAAATGAAAGTTCACTACATGTACTATATTAAGTCCATACAGACAACATTTACGACAGACTTTTGTGTGTCTTCAGTCACTCACTCATGAACGTATGAGTCTACACGATACGTGTCTGACGTCACTTGGATACCAGAAATAAGTTATCAAAACGGACAGCGACATTTGGGATAAGTACCGAATTCGCATTCAAATACTTCACTATAACTTCAGTTTCTCACTTAAGGTGAGGAATAGAGAGATCCGGCCAACGATCAGAGCATAGGTATTATCGCAAGGCATTTTTTCGTCACCTGTATATTAATCATCGTGCTACACCGTTCAATACCATTTATGAATCACGCTCAATCACTCGAAAAAGCTTACTAACGGAGTCCTGCTAAGTTCCCAAAAATAGCTTACTGCATATCAAGTCAGCGCCATCGGAAACGTACTCTAAAATGAGTCTAAGCTAATGAGCTCAAAAGTTCATGAATCTAGCACGTTATTTATACACAAGCTTGCAATACAGACTACTCTTAAGGCGCAATTTAATAGTGAAGCAGTAATCCTCTCGAAAGTAATATTCATATTGTAGGTAGAGCCGCATTAATATCATACTCAAAGAATAATGATTTCTACATAGTAAAGAACAATGTCGTAATGAGCTCTAATTCCATATGTCTGGCCAGCATCCTTTCGGTACGAATAGAAAACGACATTTTTTCTCATGTGTATATTGATCTTCCAGTGGGGAAAGGTGTATGATCAAACGCTAAGACACATATTTTCAAACATTGTGAAAAGACCTCTCACTTGAGTTAATCTAATATCGTAACAATTTTCAGGCATAGGGTTTTGCTTACCACGAGAGGGATACTAGACCAGGAGATAGAAATGTCTTGATTTGGGAGGTGGTGATCTTATATGTCGTGTCTGTTCTTTGTTATATGGGGCTGCTGACTGATTTGTTTTCTGGGTATGTTTCGCGGTTTGGTGTGGTACTGTTACGCTGGGACAGTCATAATATTTTGTTTATGAGCGAGCACAGTGGAGTTGGAGGTTTGTAGAGTGTTTCTGGACATTGTTGGTGTCTATGAGTTCACTGACTGGTGGTTCTATGAGTTTAATGGTTTTATTGTAAATTGGAGTAGTTGGGTGTGGTGGGTGAGAATTTTTGGGCTGTATGTGCAGTAATTTGAGTAAGTCAGCATTGGGCGCGGGTGGGGTTGGGAATGGAGTGGATATCATCATTTGGGTATGAGAGATGATGGCGCTGTGGATGAGGTTGGTTAAGAATGTCATGTTGGATTGGCCGAAGCGTTGTTTGGGTGACACGCGTTACTAGGGCTTTCTGGGGAGTGGATTACTAAGTGAACCACTTAAGGTGATGATGAAAGGTAAGTGCTGGTCACTTATGGGCTGGTAGGGAAGCAGAAGTGGTTATGGCGGCGTGAGTGTGTAAAACATGGGATGAGGTGGGACTTGTTATAGATGTATTGATTTAGCTATTACTTGAAAAGGTGAGTTCTATGTTGATGTAAGTGGGGGTTTATAATATATGACTGATTGGTTTGGGAATGTGGTTTATATTGTGGATGCTATGGGGAGTCTGTCTTGTATGTGGTGTATGTGTTTCATGTTCATTGGGGGAATATTAGGAGGTTACAGGTTATGATATGTTAGGGTGGTATGGTAGAGTGATCATACGACGATAAATGAGTTGGAGGACAATAAGGATGCTGACTTTTTTCTTTTGTCTGGGTTTTCTTGGAGGGGATGAGGGAAGGAGACTTATTACTTAATTTATCAAGGTTGAGTTTGGCGCGAGACACAGAGATGGCGTAAATGATGAGGTAATATTTCTTGACATGTATATTTTGTTGGGAGTTGACATAGATGGGGAGTAAGTGGATCTAACTAGTTACCACAGGGAACAGCGTTCATCATTAAATTGTTAGGAATACTCGCCCGTAGTCGGTAGCGCGGGGTGTTGTATGACTGTGGGTAGAGTGGATATGTACAGAGAAAGTGTGATTGGGGCACTTGGGCGTGTTGGGTGTCCGTTAGAAATATGTGGAGATCCCCCAAAGACCTGTTCTGAGACCACGCAAGTTTACCAAGTGATGGTGACGTGGGAGCCAGGGCGTGGGGTCAGAAGTAGCACGCATATTATCACAGGTCAGCTGATGAGAGAGGGGATGTTGAGTGTAGCTAATGGCTGGTAAAGACATATGACTATGTTCAGCTTATGTAGGCGTATGTACGACAGAGGTGTTTATTGGAAGCGGGACACTGCTATAATGTCGGAGTGGTTGGAAAAGACTGCACAAAAGAGGCGTGGGGACAGACACGGGTTAGAGAAACCGTGAGCGAAGGTCGGCCTCTGATGGCCGGGGAGCACAGGGCCCCGTACTTCGACAAATCGGTGCGAACGGGAGTTGGGTAGGACGACCACGTTGAGTGGTTTATAGAGCCACCCCGGCACGTGGTACTGCCCTCGACGAGTGACAGGTGGTATTGTAAGCTTTTATGTTTTTCTCAGGGATCCCTTTAGCTGTTAAGAACCCAGAGAAATCGAACCGAAGAGCGGGTGGCACCTCCTTCCCCGACAACAGATGACACATTGACCTGGTACAGATTGGGCGTAGGAGAATCTGAACTGTTATCACGGCATGACTTCTAAATTCCGGGACACTAGGAGACCCACGTTGACCTCCGAGGTGGAAGTCAACCTCCTTGGAACTGCCGTGCCTATCGTAGACGGGAGTGTGACCAGCATCAGAGGGTAGGTGCCAGAGTTTTGAGGAACTTGGTATTGTGGCACACTGCCGTTTAGATTCCCCCCCATAGGTGGATCGACCTCTGGTTTTTTGGTTATCACGCAGATTGGGGGTAGAGGTTGTGTCGCAGTCCCCACGAAACAGGGGAAAGAAGAAATTAGTGAGGGACAGTGAACAATGGGTTTTATAAATAAGTTCTAGACTGGGGAGAATAAGAGGGTTTATTTGTATGGTATGTGAGATTGTTACGATGTGGACAATGGAGGAGGTGTAGAGGTGGTACTCTGTGGATCTAAATGTGGGTTTTGGGGAGTATTAACGAGGTGGTACAGTGTTTGTAGGTTATGTGGCGTCTGACAGTGTGCATTGTGATGGAAGCACATCAATTGGGTTGCACAGATGGGTGTAGTTAATATGACGAGAGTTTTTAGTCACGTGTTGCTTATTAATTCTGAACTACACTTATCATGCAACGAGAGCTATAAGTACCTGCTAATCCACAACCTACCCTATACTCACATCACGAACCAAGAAAACTGCACCCGCCCCCTACTCAACGAAACTCCCAATCCAGTACCCCTTCTACTTCCCCCCCCCCCCCCGCCACCCTTGGGGCTACTGCATCGGGCGTGGGGGGCGGAAAGAACATGGGTTGGAGGGCATGAGTCGACAGAATGTGGGGGTGGTGGACATATTAACCGAGTGAAAGAGTAACGACAAGGAGAGCGACATGACTCACGCTTGAGGCTGAGTGCTGTTCATGGCTTATGGTTTAGAGTGTGTTGTCAAATATACTGTGTAATGAGTAGGGGTATTGAGAGTGACAGCGGAAATTGCTCGATACTTACACCTATGCCTCAGAGACGCCGCGATCAGGGACACCTTATCGGAGAACCCACGGTCACTTGGGAGACTCGGGTGGTAGGACATGCGAGGTGGTGGGTGGGCTAGTGGCGTGGTGTGTTATGAAGTTGTGTTATCTCCTTGTGTGTGATTGCACATATGTAATATTATGCCTTAGGTATTTGTATGACGTCAGCGCACATATCTTATAGTGGGATACGAGTAGATGTATCTGCAATAAAGAGTTGAAAAGCGGCGATCGGGTGCGTGGCGAAGAGTCGCACAGCATGAATGGTAGATATAACTAATCGAGAACATATGATATGAGTAAGTTTATGGTGCGGTAGGTAGTCAGGGGTATAGATATATTATAGGTGGATTTTTGGGTATGGGACGTATGGATTGAGGATTGAGTTGAGTATGGTACTTGTGGGAAGAGTAAGGGGAAGTATTACTTGATATAAGGTAGTACTACTGGAGGGACAGGGGATTGACGATTGCAGACGGTATGCAGGAGGGTAACGTGTTTAACTTTTTTTGTTGTAGGAGTATCAATGGGGGAGCAATTGATGGGTACGACGAGAACATTTGTAGTGAGATCCACGGAAGAGATGGAGGTATATGAAGATAGATGAGTCTGGGTGAGATTAATATTCTCACACAAAGATTGTAACAGATGTTATGACATGGAGTGGAAGAGAAAAGGTGCTGAGGGAGGGGGGAGGGGTGAACATAGTCGTATTGAGAAGGCATAATAGCACAGAATTTTGGTGAAATTTCTAATTATTATTTTTAGTATTGTAGGGGTATGTGGGGGTAGAGGGTGTATGAAATGAGTATGAAGAAGGTAAATTAGAGAGGGGGGGAGGTGGATTGAAGAGTGGGTGGAGGGTTTTTGGAGAAATGAGGAGGGAGAGGAAGGGTGAATATAGGAGTTGGGAATAAAAGGGAGGAGTGGTATGAAATTTTGTGGTTTTGGGGGGGGAGGTAAGGGATGAATGGTAGAGGGGAGAAAGAATATGTTGAGTGGGAGGGGGAGTGAAGAGATGGTGTGATTTTGGGGGGGGGGGGGGGGAGTGAGGAGGTGGATGATGAAAGAGAGGAGAATGAGATGTAAGGAATGTAGGAATGGGGTGGGTTGTGGTGGAAGATGTGGTGAAAGATGGGATTATGATGATATTTTGATGAGAGGTTTTGTTATGTAAGGGATTTGAGGAATGTAGAATAGGGTTGTAGGGAAGGGAATAGGAGGTATGGAGGGGGGTATGAGGGGAATGGGTGGTGTTGTGTTGTGTTGGTGTATGGTGTGAGAAGGGGAGGAGGTATAATGTGGTGGGAATGTTGGAAAAGGTTAGAGGAGGGTGGGTGTGGTGGGGAATGGGGTAAGATATTTTGGGAGGGATTGTAGGGTGTTGGAGAGGGTGTGTGAATGGTTGAATGTGGGGATTAGGGTTGGGGAGGGAGGTGATGGAATTTATGGGAAATTTTGGGGGGGATGAATGGGAATAAAGGGCGATTTAGGAAGGGGGAATGTGGATTTGTTTGGCTGGGGGTGGGGGAGGTGGGTGTGTTTGGTAAGGGGTTGATAAATATTTTTCACCTACAGGAGGGGGGGTTATTAAAAATTTTGTTATAATGGGATGGATGGCTTCTGGTTGGCCATGTAAGATAGAGTTGGTGTCATTAGTTGTATCAATTTGGTTTAGTATGTTATAAGTTAGAGTAATGGTGGGGAGTGTATGGTTTTGTAAGGGGGTGGTTAGTGTGGTGTTGGGTTGTATGGTTATTTGTTTGGGGGGTGTGTGTGTTTGTGGGTATGGGTGAATATGTGGAAAGTTAATGGGTAATTTAGGGATTTTTGAGGGGGTAGTTTATTGAGAAATTGAAGGGGGGGGTAGAAGTATGGTTCTAATGATAATTTGTTAAAGGTGGTAAATGTGGTGGGGGTGGGGGGTGGGAGTTAAAAGGGGATGAGGGGGGGGGGGGTTATTTGAGGGTGGTGGAATTATGGAAGCGAGAGTGGGAATTGAAGGGTGAGGGGAGATAATGGGAGGATTATTATTTTTTTTGGTAGAAATGTGTTAGGTAATGTAGGTGTATGATATATAAATTTTGGGGTTATGGGGAAAGAGAGTGGGAATGGAGGGTATGATGGGAGGTGGAGGGTAGGGAGATAAATTTTTTTATGGGGGGTTTTGAATATTTTGTGGGTGGGGGGGAGGGAATAGTGGGAATGGAGTGTATTTTGTTATGGTTTAGATATGGGGGATTAAATGTTGATTGGGGGAAGAGATGGGGGGGGAGTTGAGTTGGGAATTGGGAAGTGGTATTGGGTGAAAAAAGGGGTAAATAATTTAAGTATGAGTTTGAATGATTTGATAAATTTGGTCACTTTGTTTTATGGTAATACAAATGGGCGGAGTGGACTAATGAGGGGGATACATGGAAAAGAATGTTTTTAACTGGACAAAAACCAGTAGGGGGGTCGAGGGGGAGGGATAAGGAGGGCGGGGGCAATAGTTGTGGAGGTAGTGATGTGAGGAAACTGTGGGGATGAACAATGAGGGGGGGGGGGAGATAGATGAGTGGTGGGTGGGTAATCTGTCGGGTTATGAGAAGTGGGGGTTGAGTAGGGTAAAGACCAGACAATAGTTGGGGGGAAGGGGGGAGAGGGAGACAATGGATTCAGTGATCATATGGAGGGAGGAGTGGATGGAGGGATGGGTTGTTGTGGGAAGGGTGGGGGTGAATGGGAGTGGTTAAATGGGTCCTCAGAAGGGGGGTTGGGATGGGAAATGCAGGAGGGTGATTGTTTAAAAGGTTATGAGGGTAGGATGAGGGGAGTTAAGATGGATGAGGGGTTGTGAGGATAGGGGACAGAATAGGGGGACGTGGTATATGCGGGGAGGAGTGGGTGGATGGGGAAGTGGGACCCCCACATGACCAGGGGATGGGGGTAGGTCGGGTATGGGATGTGAAGGGGGTGGGAAGGAATGTGATGGGGCTGTCACTTGATGTGTTAAGAGTGGGTCAACTTTTTATTCTTGGGATGATATGGAATATTGCTGATGGAATTGGATCGAATGCAAATTTAAATATCTACTCAGTCAAGTAAAATAGGTTAGACTTATTAAAGGTTGTGCAGAGCAGGTGGGCTGGGATAATCAATTTAAATGAAGGGACGGTGGGACTTGATATATATCAAAGGGGTGCAACCCTGTGACAAATATGCTGTTTGGTAGCAGCTATCGGGTTCAGACAGAAACCTTAACTTTCCTAGGAAAGGCATAGTAACATCAAGACGCGAGGGGCAGGCAAAAGACATCAACATCAGCAATGAATTAAGGCATAGAAAACAGCCTTCTTTTTAGCCTAAACAACATCTGAAAAGTTCCTACCCAATAACAGCCTCAAGCACAAAATTAAGATTATATCGCAGAGCTGTGTGCGTTTCTGTGCTTCTCTATGGTTGCGGAATTGCTGGAAGAGTTACAGAAGAAGGATATGTCGATAATTGTCCTCTTTTTCACACAACACTGCTCTAAGAAAAAATTCTCCGAATACTTTTGGCCTAATACCGATCCACTACCAGATCTGCTTACTCATTAGCAAAACGAGAGGACATGCACACCCATCATAGCATGGCAGAATGCCTGGAGGCTGGTGTGGGTGGCCATGTCCTCAGTAGGAGACCCGATGCCCATCACAAGAACAGGCTATGTATGCTTTGAAGGACCCCTGAAGGAAAACGAAAGAGAGGCCGACCAAAAAACAACCGGGCGGAGGACTGGTGGAGGACTGAGATGGCAAAGAGAATGAACCTGAGTTTTGGGGCACTGTGCGAAGGATTGGCCTACGACCCGATGCAAAAGTGGAATCCAAATTTGTTGTTGCCCCTACAAGCGCCACTAGGCGTGATGGCCACCGGACTGCTTTTGAACGGTCGGCGGCTAAGGATCAAAGAAGAAGGAAGAAGAAGTAGTGGTCACTTCCAATCTCTGGCCCCCTCCACACTCTAGCATCCCAGACATACTTGAATGAGCTCTTCCTAACTATGGCGTAGTCGATCACTGACTTCTCATTCTTTGCTGGTTCACACTTAGTTTATACATGTATGCGCTTATGGGGGAACTTTGTGTTTGTAATGATCAGATTCTGCTCTGTGCAGAATCTAAGGAGTTGCTTTCCATTGCCATTAAGAGTGTCAGTCTCCATATCTTCCGATAACTCCACCCCATCTAGCATGGTCATTTCCAACTCTGGCATTGAAATCTCGTAGCATGATAATTTCATCTAGGCAGAGTCATCCACTGTCTTTGAAGCAGCTCGAAGAAATTCCCTCCTTGACCTCTGCTCGCTCATCTTCATTTGGCCCATCCCACACTATGACATGGTTGACTATGGTTTTTTTCTCCTTCTTTAGTTTTAGGACCATAATGCGTTCTGAGACAAAGTTCCATCCCTTGATATCCCCTTTCATGGTTTTTTTATGCCACAATACAAAACCCCTACACCCCCTTTAAGCTCTTTCAGATGTGGGGGTTACACCACTGTAGAGTAGCGTGTCCCAGGATTTCTAATTTGGCTTTCCTAATCTCTTCCACCGGCTCCTCTTCCTTCCCATTCATACTTCTTGTGTTCCATGTTCCGTAAGTCGTAGTCCGTGTGCCATTCCAGTTCGTTGCCTTTAGAATCAGTCCAGTTTTCTCTCTTATGTTTCGCGTCATCAGGTTTTTAAGGCAAACAGGTGATTGGCCTGTTGTGCCTTTGCATGGTGGAGGGGCTGCCTCCTTACGGCCTCCATGCAGGCCGCCCTCCTCCTTTTTCAGCCGGGCTTGGGACCGGCCTAGGCGGATACAAATCTATCAAGAGTAAAAAACCCTCTTATCTTCGAAAGCAGCTTACTGTCCAGCGAAACCCAAAAAAACGTTTATTGGATTTTGTCCCTCTTGCCAGGCCTTCCAGTCCTTCTAGACTCAAAATCTCTAAAACGAAGAGGTTTTAACTTCTATGCTCCTGTTCTCTGGAACATACAACCATAGTATATTAACTCTCTGGGAACCGACATGACAATTACTGTGATTTCATAATTAGATTTTTAAGTTTTAATTATAGGTAGGTATTTAAAAATTTAAGCCTATGTGTTTAATCAAGACCATGTGGAGTGGACGTCCACAAGGGGGGAGGGGTCAATCAAAAGTGGACAGAGGTGGACATGGGGGAGAAGAGGGTTAAAAAAATGCTATAATTTTGTGGACGTCTTTTATGGATGGCCCCTAACTAAAATCTAAATCTATAGTGTGAAACAAAATTTTGTACCTTGGCTTTAAAAATACATAAAAATTATCTCTGCACATAGTGATAAATGCTCTTCTCCTTTTATATTATACTTTACAGGGTGTGCTGTGCCTATTGCTCAAGCGCCAAAAACTGCTGACTAGCATTAACACATTTCTTTGAATCAAATCATTAATATCATCTATGATCTGGCAGTATTCCCGATGGGAATATTCCATAATTCACTTGACGCATGACAAAATCAGTATCTGACTGTGCATAAACATTATCCTCTAAGCCCTCATTTACACTACTGGAATTTGATATTCCTGTTAAATCCATAGAATGCAAGGACTGATATGAGTTGTTGTAGGAGAATGGTTGACTTGCATTTTGAATTGACTGCAAGTTTTGCTCACTGCTGCATACCTTTTTTGAATCACCAAATGGCTGGTAGGTTTCATCAAATGAGTAAGATTGATCAGAACTGGTGGCTTCAATATTTCTTGCATTTCTTTCATCTTGCGGTTGCCCTTTTCTCTCCACATGACGGTGTGCTGCACCTAAAATTGCATTGCCGCTAACATTGCTTGAAGGGAGCATTTCAGCATTTATCTGGGGCAGCAACTTAGAGGAAGATGCTGACTTTGTCCCTCTCAGTGACACAGTTTTGTTGCAGCTCTTCTCATGTGTGATGAGAGATTTTGAATGACCATAACTTTTACCACATTTTTTGCATTTAAATGGCTTGAGACCTAAGTGCATATTCATGTGGCCCTCCAAATTGGCCCTGTTATGAAAAGCCTGACCACAAATCTGACAAAGTGTCTTGGGATCGGGTTTATGTTTTGCCTTTGTGTGACTCAGAAGGCCCGAGCTGCTCAGAAACATCATGTCACAGAATTTACAGCCAAATGTCTTGTGACCATGTACAAATTTGAGGTGTTGCCTCATCTCAGGCTTGCTGGGAAATTTCTCACCACATGTGAGGCAGATCATGCTGCAAGAAGGAGACGGGCAGTTCTTGCTGTGAAGACTAAGATCTTCACCTTCTGTTAAAATCACAGAGCAGTATGAACACTCATAGGCGGCAAACTTGCCAATAAGTTCTGAGGCCCCACGTTTTCCAACCGCTGATTTTCCACCTCCTTCCACTTCCCCCTGGAAGAAGAGAATCAGAAAAAACACCTCTGTACTAAGTGTCAAAGAAACACATAAAACAACAGTCTGCACAGTATGCAACCAAGGAAGCCATTGTTTGATAATATGAACAATATTAGTAAGGAAGCATAAAATTTCATTGATGGATATTAAGTACCTGACCCAAAAAAAAGTTTCTGATAAAACTTAATAAAATTTACTGCAACTCTACACAATTTGAATATTTTTTTGTACTAACTCAGCATCTGTGCAGGATTGTGAAAGCTGGAAGACTGCTACTAATCTGCAGCAGTCACAATTGAATCAATATCAGTAAATGTGGAAAATCACTGGGGACCACTCATGAGAGCGTCAAAGTTAAGCTGAGATTACTCAAGACAGTTTCTCCTTTGACACAGAATTTCAACCATATATAAAAAGTCAAGTAAACTGCTCACCCTAAAATAGGATTTGTTTTTAAAAAAGGCAAACATAGAATTAATCAGCAGACATGTAAAATGGACAAGGAAAATACATGCTAAGACCATTAGTTATCCTTCGCAACCTTCAAAAATTAACTTTATAAACCAACTGAAAGAAACAGAAAAATGGTGCACATTCTGTCTTATATATACACACAACTATATCTTTTAAATTTCACTGCCAGATACAGAAATAATAATTTGTTTTTGTTTCTAATCCTTACAATCTAATCCTTATGGTACTGCCATGGCCATAGCGTTTTAAATAAAAGTGGCAAGAGAACATATTTTCTCATGAGCATATTTCGACTGTTGATAAGCAAAGGATTTCCCACACCTGGAACACCCGTATGGCTTGGCTCCAGAGTGCATATTCATGTGGCCTTTGAAGTTGATTTTGCAATGAAATGTCTTGCTGCATATGCTACAAACAAACTTGGGTTTGTGTTCACGGTGGATATGACCTCGAAGTGCACTCCATGATGGGCACCAGGTGGTACAGTTTGAACAAGGCAAATATCTGTGGCCTGTCCTCATGTGGACATCAAAATCTTCATGTGTTACAAATACAGCAGGGCATACTTTGCAGTCAAAACCAGCAGAGTTCATCGAATCCTGACAACAAACAACATGTGATCTGAGGGATTCTTGGTCTTGGAAAGCCATGTTGCAGGTAGTGCACTGTAAACCTATCTCATCCATGTTGTTATGAATACTTTGTTGATGCGAAGACAAGCGAGCAAGTGGAGATAATTGGACAGATGGATAACAGGATGCTGGAGGCAACCTGGAAGATCCTCCATACCAGTTCAACTGGACCTGATTGGTAGATAAGATACAAATAAACATTTTTAATCCTGACTTTTTTCAATGCAAACCACTGTAATTACAGGAACTAGGGCCAAGCATGTGACATTAAAATAGCATTATTTGTTTTTTTATGCAAAAATAATAATACAATATGTGAAAAAAAAACAAACAAGAATATGCTATTTCAGCTAAAAACTAGGTGTATGCCAATTCATCCATATAACAGCAATTGAAAAGATGGTTTGAAAAAAAAAAATGCACATACATCAATTCTACAACATTTACAGTGCTATTCAATAATGACTCTTACAAGAGAGAGATTATATCAACCTTCATATGAAAATTCTTAACAAGCACATATCTAAACTTTTGTACTGTCTGAGCTGAGATATCATTCAAAGAAATTTTTTAAAGGTGATATGTCATCACACACTCATTCTTGCTATCAAACTACCATGTCTGCAACAATTAACACACTCTGGTTTTTCAACACTGCATTTGTTCAATAAGAATAAACAAATAAAATTGTGAGAATGGAAAAGAGCTCATGAGCAATAATAGTATCTTAAAGGTGCTAGCACACTGCTAGCTGCCGGCCAGCAGCCCTTGTGATGCTGTTAGAAAGGCTTGGATGGGCACAGCTTTTCATGTGCACTAGCTGACTGCTTGTAGGAAAATGTCTTGCTGCAGTAGGTGCAAATATGTGGCTTTATGCCTTTGTGCTGGTTGACATGGCCATCAAGGTTGGTTTTGTTGTACATAATTTTCCCACAGATTGGGCATGTAAGACTTGGGTTTGACTTGTGCTTCACTTCCATGTGCATTTTTAGGCCTGTATGTGTTTTAAAGTGTGCGCTACATTTAGTGCAGGATATAGCTAGCGCTGCGGTGGAGTGGCACTGCTGCAAATGAAATTCCATTCTCTCACGGGTTTCTAGATGAAAAAAGCACTGTGAGCAATAGTAATTCAGCACTGGCTGTTCACAATACTGAGCATGTTCTTGAAACTCCAGCTCACTGCTAAACATGCCCTGACAGTAAAGGCACTGACATAAAATTCTGGCATTTGTCCCTGCAGATCTGTCCTCTTCTTTAGAAAAGTGACTAGCTGTGGCACTTCCAAATGTCCTGACCGTCCTATCAATCTGATGAAGTAGAAAAACAGGGATGGGTGTTGTTATGTTGTTACTTAGAAGGCAATGGTGTTGGAATCCAGCAGTAACACAAACATAGATTCATAATGCATAAACAATATACAATAATCAATATTTGAATGCACATGAATTCAGTATCACAATTTCACACACAAAGTTTATGTCAAAAACCTTTAATTAAACCTAAATTATCTTCACTTCCGCCCACGGCGACCGTTGCCTCAACTGGCTGTGTGTGGTGTACCCGGAAACGGGGCCTCCCAGTACTGAGACACAGTTAAGTCCCCGATGTCATTTATCGGTGCAGAGTTGAGAGAGATGGCTGAGCATCACAATCCCCCCTGTGTTGCAGCATGATGAGAACCCAGAATTGCACACTGAGCTTGGGGGGAATCACTTGGGCACCAGACTTAATACTGGCTCTTGACTGGATGGCCGCATGCAGGAGATTTCTACAATGGGGGGTTGGCAGGTGGTGGGTATCTGGAAGTGGCTCTGTGCAGGACGTGAGGATTCCTTTGGTGAGCCCAGAACCAGAGCACAGCATTGTGCAAGCTCTGCATAGTTGGAGAGCCCCCTGGATGACGGGGAATGCACAGTGTGCTACCCCACCTGTCCCCAACTGCTAACTTAGAACCAGAAGTGGGTTCCTCTGTATGCGTGCCAGGCCAGGATAAAATGCCTGGGAAAGAGACTGGAGCTCAGAACTCCCTAACTCAAAGTTGCAGGATGGCAGGAAAGACAGGGCTATTTTGAAGATAATGCAACCATATTTTCACCATACGAGCTCGGACGCCGCCTCGGTAAACAAGGTCCGCGCAGAGCAGTGACACCCCCCAGGCTGCTTGCGAATAGTCTACTACTGGGAACATAAACAGATTAGGGATGAGCCCACTCTCCCGTTGAACAGGTGCTAAAGTCATAGATACTGGGCCAGAAGGCGCACCGGAAACCACAGTATCACGCAACTCGCTTTTTTTTTTCTATGGAGAGTACACCGTCAAATAAATCTCGTACTGGTGCTCGCCCTGTGGAGCTCCACCAGGCAGGTGCAGTGCCGGGCTCTGAGCCTCGACAGAGCCCACCCTCAGCTACTGGAGGACCCTCTAGACCGTCTTGTGGAGTCAGCAGACGGCGGAGGAGAACTACTGACCAAAACAAAACAGAAAAAGAGAAACCCAGAGTGCCACTTGTCATGATGCACTGGAATGCAGAGGGAGTGAACAGCAAGCAGGCTGGATACAGCAAAAAGACAGAGCTGGAAAACATCTTGTATGAGAAGCAAGTCAGTGTTTGCTGTATCCAAGAGACTCACTTGAAAGCAGATCAAACCTTTAAAATAAGGGGATATCAATGCTTCAGATCCGACAGAAAAGATAGACGAAAAGGAGGAGTACTTACTCTTGTAAGGAATAACATTCCTGCACACGAAAGGAAAACCTTCATGGATGGAGCAGAATATCAGCTGTTGCAGATAAAGGTAGACAAGATGGAAATAGAACTCCTGAACTATTACTGTCCGAACAACAAACCCCTGAGTCTCAGCTCTATACAGGTACCAGCCACCAACTTTATAGCAGTTGGAGACTTTAATAGCCACTCCCAGAGCTGGGGCTATAACCATCTGGATTACAGAGGTGAAGAGGTTGAAACTTGGCAAGATGATCACTCCCTAATCCTAGTCAATAATGCCACAGATACTCCTACCTTCTACTCCAGAGGATGGCACGCAACTTCAACACCAGATCTTGCCTTCTCCACACCAGATATAGCTGGATCTATTAGTAGAGAAGTAGGAGACCAACTAGGGGGAAGCGACCATCGCCCAATCTTTCTTACTGTCCAGAGTGCAACTCTCAGTACAGGCCCAGCCATTACAAGATGGAACTACAAAAAAGCCAACTGGGGTTTATTCAGGCATCAGGTGAACACGCTGCTGTCTACCCTCAAGGTACAGAACAGAGACATTAATGAAATGGTAAAAGACTTCAACAGATGCATACTACAAGCTGCAAAAGAAACCATTCCCAAAGGATGCCGGCGTAACTACATACCATACTGGTCCAGCACACTCCAAGAACGTCAGGAAGCCATGGACAGGGCTAGAAAGGACGCAGAGTCTCAGCCTTCACTTGAAACTCACAACAAATGGAAAAAGGCTGTAGCAGAGTTTCAGAGAACAAAGCTAGAAGAAAAACGGAAAAGCTGGAGAACTAAAACGGCATCGCTGAACCTTGAGAAAGACGGCAGGAAACTTTGGAGATTAGTCAAGTCTCTAAATGAAGAGCGTTCCTCACCTAGGCAGACTATCACATTGGATGAAGGTGGCAAACTTTTCAGAGGAAAACAAGCTGCAGACTTGTTTGCTAGAAGATACAGTTCAGAAAGCAACTTACCCATTAACATAGATCATCAGAGAGAGATAAGAAAAGAAATACTGGCAACCATGGTACAGACAGATACTCCTGCCCCAATGAGGGAACCCATCACACTAGGAGAACTACAGAAGGCTATTTCCAAGCTTAAGTTTCAAAAGTCACCCGGCCCGGACAAAATCAGCAACGAAATGCTAGTAAATCTGAGCTCAGCAGCAAAGACAAAACTGCTTGAGATATTCAACCACAGCTGGTTGAAAGGAACGGTACCCCAAGTATGGAGAGAAGCCATCACAATACCCATACTAAAGAAAGGGAAATGTAAGACCGAGGCTGCAAGTTACCGGCCAATCAGTCTCACAAGCTGTGTTGGGAAGACTATGGAGCGAATAGTCAACCCCAGATTGAAATGGTATTTAGAGTCTGAGCAGATCCTGGTGCCGGAACAAGCTGGATTTAGAGAATGCTACAGTATAGAAGACCAAGTTACTTACTTGTCTCAAGCAATAGAAGATGCCTTCCAGGAGAAGAAAAAGGTCCTAAAGATCTGGGTCGACTTCAAGCAGGCCTTTGACAAGGTGTGGAAAGATGGCCTCATTGCAAAACTTAGGAGAAGTGGAATCCAAGGCAACATGATGAAATGGATCCAGTCATACTTGCATAACAGGAGAACTAGAGTCACTCTTGACGGTCTGCAGAGCAGAAAAGTGTTGCTCCATCAGGGGGGGTACCTCAAGGAGGAGTAATTTCCCCAACACTCTTCCTTGTTTACATCAATGACCTGGTGAAAGATCTCCCTGCAGGAGTTAAAGCTGCCTTATATGCAGATGACCTAGTACTCTGGTGCGCTGATGAAAATGTCACCACAGCAAATTATAGAATGCAGCGGGCAGCAGACATGCTAGTGTCATGGGCAGAGAAATGGCTTATCACAATAAACACAGACAAAACCTCCACAACACTGTTCTCACCTCGCCCCCAAGGACAAATCAGCTAACATACACCTAGGGACAACCGTGATCAAGGAAGAAAGCTACCCCACCTATCTTGGGGTGACATTTGACCAAAGGCTTACATGGAATAAGCATATTGAAAACGCAGAAGGAAAGGCCCGAAGACGACTAGGCATACTCAGAAAATTAGCAGGTACCAACTGGGGAGCAAAATGAACGAAATCTAAAGAAGATTTATAATGGAGTAATAAGACCACACTTAGAGTTTAGCTCAGCAGCATGGTCATCAGCTGCTAACTCACATCTGCAGTCTTTGGACAAGGTGCAAAATCAAGCTCTCAGGCTCATTACAGGAGCCATGAAAACTACACCAATAACAGAGATGCAGAAGGTTGCTGGATTACAGACATTGTCCCATAGAAGAGACACAAAAACCATGATCCAGATGGAAAAGTACAACAGTATGCCAATGCACCCAATGAAGGCAAGACTAGATGATCTGGCATTGGGACGTCTAAAGCGTAGCAGCTTTGTGCATCGGGGGAAAAGACTTATAAGACAGCATCAAGAAGACCTATCCATGAAGACAACACCACTGAAGCCCACCCTATACCCTGTACCATGGGAGCAGGCCAGCAGTGCCCTCCAAATTAATACATCAGTCAGTGGTCTCACAAGTGGATGTGAGTATAATGATCTGCAAAAACGAACTGCTACATTGAGTATGATCCAAGAAAGCTATCCCGATCAATCATGGATACATGCCTATACAGATGGATCAGCAACAAATGCTGTTAGGAATGGAGGTGCCGGTATCTTTATCTCATATCCTGACAACCACTATGAGACTAGGCACATTCCCACTGGTAAATTCTGTTCCAACTATACAGCTGAGGTTCAAGCTCTAGAGCAAGCTGCAAATATGATTTATAACACCAACTCTGACTGCCACCAGGTAGTCATCCTCACAGATGCACTGTCTGTCCTGCAAGCTCTCAAGGGTGGTAAACCCCGCATCTGAGAAATGAACTAAACAAGGTAGCTGCCAAAAAGAGAACCATACTTCAGTGGGTACCATCTCATTGTGGTGTACCCGGAAATGAAAAGGCAGATAAACTTGCAAAAAAGGGAGGAGAATGTGAACAAGAAGATAATGAAGTCACATACTTTGAGAAAAAGAGAGCTATCCAGACTATCAGAAGAGAACAGAACCAACCCAAAGACGACTATCACACTCTCGACCGGCAGGGACAGATAACTATTTTTCGACTCAGGACAGGGCATAACAAACTGAATAAACACATGCACAAGCTACGATTGTCTGCTTCACCACTGTGCACATGTGGATTAAACGAACAAACTGCTGAGCATGTTCTACAGGACTGTCCTCTGTATGACCAGTTAAGAAAGATATACTGGCCGAATGACTCAACACTAAACTCAAAGCTATATGGAGTTAAAGAGGAACTTCAAACAACAGTCGAATTCATCATGAGAACTCG
This sequence comes from Oreohelix idahoensis, assembly GCA_024509875.1. Lineage (NCBI taxonomy): Eukaryota > Metazoa > Mollusca > Gastropoda > Stylommatophora > Oreohelicidae > Oreohelix > Oreohelix idahoensis. The sequence continues at coordinate 10,200 of JAMPIV010018607.1, read as the reverse complement.
TCTGACGGTGTAATCATCAAAGATGCGATCGCAAGAAGAAGAAGAAGAAGATCTTCACTTCATTGGGCAAGTTTTCTTGTTTGAAAAACGTGTACAGCATAACATTCTTGTCTGGAAAATCCTGCTGGTTCTGCTGCCGTTATAATAACATTATCCTAACATTACTTCTTATGGACTATTTCTTCTTGAATATATATATATAAGGGAGCCGCGCTAGCGTAGTGGTTACAACACCGCTCTGGCGACCGGGTGATACAGGATCAAACCCGGGCGACGGCATTTGAGGATTTTTTCGTCGACCGGGATTTGGACTGGATTAACTCGAGACCTGGCGAGGACATTTGAAGGAGTGTCGTCGACCAGGGACTGGCGGCTCCTGAGCCGACCCAGCTGCAATGGGTACCTCCGAAATCGGCGAGTATTTGCCTGAATGGCGAGGGACACCTGTCTCTGTACAAGAAAAAAAGGGATACTCACGTAAAATCAATGTCAGGTTAGACATTAATAATAACCTGAGATTTCGCCTCGAGTATTAGCGGGCGTACAAAAAAAAAATTTTTTTTTAATTTATATATATATACATATTGTCTGATCTCCTTATAGAATATCTCCTATCAAAATTAAATTCCAGTAAAACACCCTCAATCAAAACTTGCTGACCATCAAATAAAATGTCTAGTACTACAAATTGGAGTTCCCAGGAAGGCATCTTTACTAGAGCTGTATTCATCCTGAACAGATCTGGAAGAGCCAGTCAGAAGACCATGAAGCAAGCAATCACATGCTTTTTTATATATGAAACAAGATTAATGAATAGATATTCACTGTTGCTGATAGAAGTGCAGCTAATAACAAACAAACAAAAAACTCGCCAGTGGCTACCCTTGAAAAGCAAAAATGATAGCAACTGTACATTAAAAGTCAATACAATCAATAACTTCTGTATCCATGTGCTCCACCTTGAAATCGTGGGACTATGTGCACGCCTTTTTTATCTCACAAGCTGTGTTGTTGGCAGCCTTGTGCTAGTGGCAGGTTTAACCAAGTTGAACAGGTCACAGTATAAGAGTCCAAACATTGAGAGTACAACTGGGTCCTCCACGCTGGAGGATGAAGGGGTAAATTGGGTTGACATTTCTGGGCAACCATGCCCTAACAAACAAAAAAAGACTAACCACTGCATTAAGAACCACCAAAACCAGGCTAAAAGAATCCTCATGTGAGACAAGTTGATCTGATGAAAGCCAAATCATGGAAGTTAAAAAAGATTGCGCAGAAATCTAATGATGAAGGCAAAAAACAGTCAGGTCATAATAAGCTGAGAATTGCTAAGTTAGTAACTGGGAGAGACCACTAGGAGCAAGGGAAGTCAGGATGGCACTGGAAGAGAGCACTAGGAGAAAGGGAAGTTAGGATGACAGTCTGACAGAAGAATAATACACCATATTTCTAATGCAATTGTTCATTTGCAAAATTGACTCCTATAACCATTAACATTTTTATAATCAGTTTACCGTAATTATTTACACACATCTGGAGCTTATGAAAAGAGGTTCTTAACAACAAGAATAAGCAAACATAAAGAAATGGTTCCCAGAGAATACATGGAGAATTCCCCCCCCCCCCCCCCCCCCCCCCCCCCCCCCCCCCCCCCCCCCCCCCCCCACAATATGAAACAAAAAGTAAATGCTTGAAGACAATGAAGAAAAAGAACTACTGCCCACACAATACTGTGCACTGAATATAAAATGTTTTTTAAATATCACCAGACAGGATAGAAAAAAAATACATTTTTTTTTAAACCTGAAAGAGGAAACAGCAAAGATGCTTACATAAATGGTGAATTGAAGACATAATACAATATTAATACAAAGTTATCAAAGAAACCACAAGACACCAATGAAAGACAGGACAGGATTAAACATCAACAATGAGGAGAATAAACAATACAAAGAGGTGTAATATTTAAAAAAAATTCTTAACAGTAACTAGTCAATACAGCAAGCCATCATAGACTCAACATCATCATCATCATCAGTTGCCATCTCCACAACGGAGGTTGGCTGTAATGGATCTCCAACGTCTTCTGTCTCTTGTCTTGGTGGTACACTCTGATAGACTCTTTCCCGTCCATCTCTTGATGTTATCTTCCCACTTATAGCGCTGTCTTCCCCTTGCACGTTTACCTTCAACTCTCCCTTCTGTTATGGTCTTCTGCAAGGTGTTATGCCTTTTTATGTGGCCAAAGTATTTTAGCTGCCGAACTTTGACCTCTCTCATTAGTTCTCTTTTCATACCTAGATTTTCTAGGACCTCCTTATTTGTTTTCATCTCTTTCCATGAGATACGCCCCATTCTTCTATATATCCACATTTCAAGAGCCTCAATTCTTTCTTCCAAATGCTTATTCATCGTCCATGTTTCTGCACCATACAGAAATGCAGAATATATATAACACTTTATGATTCTCAGTTTTAATTTATGAGATAACTGTTTGGATGTCAGTATATGTTTCATGTTGTTGAATGTAGCTTTGGCCATTCCTATTCTCTTCTTGATTTCTGTTTCACATCTGCCATCTTCTGTTATTATATGACCAAGATATACGTAGCTCTTGACTTGTTCCAGGATTTTCCCATTTACGCTTATCTTTAATGTGGGTTTATCGTCTGTTTTGCTAATTATCATAGTTTTAGTTTTCTCAATATTAATGTCGAGTCCATATTCATGACTTATACTGTTCACTTGCTTCACTAGTTCTTGTAACTCCTGTTCGCTTTCAGCTAACAACACGGTATCATCTGCATATCTAAGGTTGTTTATTGATCTTCCACTGATGTTCAGTCCTGGTATTTCCTGTATCTGTTTGAAAATTTTTTTTCGGTGTATAAATTAAATAGGCAGGGGGACAGCACACAACCTTGTCTGACACCTCTTTTTATGTCTATGTATGGTGAATAATTCCTTCCCGATCTTACTGTGGCAGTTTGCTCCCAATAAAGGTTACTGAGTATTCTTATATCTTTTCCATCAATACCTATGTCTTTGAGGCATTCAATTATTTTCTCATGATGGATTCTGTCAAAAGCCTTCTTATAGTCAATGAAGCACATATACATACTTTTTTGGACCTCTGTATATTTTTCTGCTAATCTTCTTAGGCAAAATATTGCCTCTCTTGTTCCACTGTTCCGTCTAAAACCAAACTGTTCTTCTTGGATTTCGCTGTCTACTTTACTTTTTATTCTTTCCTGGATGATGATAGGAAACTCTTTACAGAGCGATACAACAGGAAGCAATCTGATCATCAGAAGAAGTCCCCCCGTCCGACAAGTGTTTCGGCCCTATATACTCCTTTACACTCTAAGGGGGGCGGGCCCACTTGGGTCATGACTCCCAAGCGTCTCAGCTTCCTGTTGTCTTGCATCAAAAATGAACCCATTTCACTTATGGTAGCAACTTTAAATTCCACAACTCCGCCAGCCGTGGAGGCAATTGTGAAAGTAACAAAGAGAAGACAAATTATTCCGTTCGTTCCGTCGCACACACTGAGACACCAGCGCGAAGTCAACGAGTCGCCACTGCGCGTTCCCCACTGGACTTTTGATACTGACACCCCTTATAGTATACACCGCTTGTCGCCCCTGAGTCGCAGTCCGTTCACTAGTCCACCACAAACCTCAGCGTATTGTGGACTTACAAAAATTCCTGGTGTTTTCTGTACCGCAGCGTTTATTGTTACGATCTCCATTCCCCATTGCGGTTGTTCCACAGCCAGCCTGATGCCTTTTCGGCAGTTTCACTAAGCCTCTTCAGGGCCCTTGTTCTCGACTGTCCCCTCAGCCCCAACAGTTTCAATAGATCATACACTGATGCAGCCACAAGCCCTCTTGCACCCACTTCAACAGCCATGACCCTTGCAGTGAACCCATCGTGTCTCAGATCCGCGGCCAGATCACTATACTTGGCCGCTTTGAACGAATGTTGCTCATCTAATCTGGATTCAAATGGCACGGTCAGTTCAATCAGTATGACCTGAAGCGTTGCTGCAGAATGAAGCACTATATCCGGCCGTCTCCGCGATTTTCGGATACTCTCTGGATATGCCCCTCGTCCAGGTAGGTCTACCGCCATCTCCCAATCATTTGCACAATCAAGAAGAGATGGTAAACTGCTACCAGGTTTATTCGGTTTGGGGTGTGCTGACTTTCCTGCCCTCAGAAAGTATGTGTTTGCGGTGTCTGGCCGGACTTTGCTATTCGCCTTCATTCTTGCCAGATCTATTGTCGCAGCAAGCTCATTTAGCACTTTGTTATGGCGCCAAGTGTATCGCCCTTGCCCTAATGACACCTTACACGCTGAGAGCACGTGTTCAAGTGTCTGCCTCCCCTGGCACAGGGGGCACTGCTCATCATCCGACTTTCCCCATTTCACAAGGTTGGTGGCCGATGGCAGCAGGTCATACAGTGATCTGACAACGAAGCTGAGCCTAAGAGGTGCCATATGCCATATATCATTCCATGTCAAGGACCTCTGCAGGGCTCCTTCCCATGTAGTCCATTGGCCTTGTTGGACCTGCTGCACTGCTTTTTGCAACCTCTTATCATTCTCAGCTTCTCGTATCTCCTGAACTACCATGTCTCTGCGCTCCCTGCTTGATGCCTTGGACCACCAGCGGATGTCTCCATGACCAAATCCCCGTCTATTCGTTTGTGTGTATCCGATTACCTCCCTCAGTTTGAGTGACTCTTGGGCAGCATCAACAGCTTCTTCCACTTTCCACTTCCTTCCCGTTTTCAGTGTGGGCTGAATGGACTTAACCACGTCATCAGCTGACTCGCGTAGCATCATTGCAAGCCTTGCCTTTCCAACTTTGTACTCTTCAACAACTGACTTGAAAGGAAGCAGAAGTTTTGACTTTTTGCAGTACAGTGCTACATCTGACAGACCTGGTGGTACTCCTAGCCATTTTCTCATGAACTTGTTGACCTTCTGCTCTATGGCTTCCACTGTACTTGTGCTTATTTCATATATAAGCAGTGGCCACAGCAACTTTGGTATCAACATGAACTGGAGGCACCACAGTTTGAACTTCCCCAGGAGTCTGCTTTGGTCTATGATCTGTAGCCCTCTGTCTGCCATTTCTATTGTCTGTTGCACTGCCTTTGAGTCTTTTAATGAGGCATCGTACACCCTGCCAAGACTTTTAACAGGTTCCTCAATGACAGTAGGGATTCTTTGGTTGGAAACCGTGAATATGACCTCTGCTATCTTCCCTTTCCTGACTGATAGGCTTCTCGACTTCTTGGGTTTGAAGCTCATTCTGCACCAGCTGACTAGTTCATCCAGGCGTGCTAACATCCTCCGGGCCTGATGTTCATCTGATGTCAGAATTGTTGTGTCATCCATGAATGCTTTGAGCGGTGGCATGAGACACATTCCACCGAGCTTTGGACCTATAGCCATTCCTTCAGCCGCATTGAGGATTACCTGCATAGCCATCACGAATAGTATCGGAGAGATGGTACATCCCATCGCAATTCCAACTTCAAGGCCAATCCACTTCGTTGTGTACTCTCTGGTTGAAAATCTGACAGCAAACCCTGCGAAATACAGCTTCAGCATTGCTGCAATCTCTTGTGGAACATGATACATTTCTAGGGCCTGCCACAACATCTGGTGTGGAACGGATCCATAAGCATTCGCTAAATCCAACCAGATTACATGGAGGTTTGTTCTGTCAGACTTTGCCTTTTGGATTGCTTCCCATATCATTGTGGCATGCTCTAGACATCCTGGTGTACCTGGGATACCTCCTTTCTGAATGGTAGTGTCAATGTACCCATTTGCCAGGAGGTATGTAGTGAGTCTTTCCGCCATCACTGAGAAGAATATCTTCCCTTCCACATTGAGTAGTGAGATTGGCCTGAACTGACTGATGTCTGTGGAATTTTGCTCCTTCGGGATGTAGACTCCGTTCGCCTTTCTCCATTCCTTGCTTACAAGCTGGGTTTTCCACGCACTCTTCAGTAAACGAAGCAGTCGTTTGAGCACCTCAGGGCATCTCTTATACACCACATATGGAAACACCATTAGGACCTGGAGCTGACTTGCATCGAGCTTTCTGGACAATGCTTTCTACCTCTTGCACCGTTGGGGGCTTGGTGTTAAATTCAGCTCCTGGCTTACTCGGCCATTTAAGGCCTGCCATGCTGCTGAGCGGCTCATCTTTGCGACCATCTGAATATGTCATTCCAAGGTGTTCTTCCAGGTCTTCTTTCCTGATGTTTAGCGTACCCGACCGTGGCTGCTCAAACAGTTCTTTGGCAAACTTGAAGGGCTCCCTGAAGAATCTTTCCCTATCCATTCGAGTCTTCCTTTTCTTCCTGCACAACCTTTCTGCTCTACAAAGGGCATTATGTTGGCCTTTCAGGTGCTCCCAAACCTGTCGTAACCCTTCCTTCTCTGCGGCAACTGCGTTTTTAAACAGTTTTCGGGCATGCTTCTTCTGTTTTCTGATTTCTTCTATTTTAATTTGTCTTCTGCTTTTTCGTGGTGGGTTACTTTCCCTTGCCTCCCTCACTCCGAACACTTTGCGACAGTGCAGATATATTATGTCGCCGAAGATTTCCAGCTTCTTTTCCAAAGTTATCTGCTTCAGGTTGTTATCCAACTCTTTTGCCAAGGCTTCGTCCAGCTGTTCCCAAAGCCCTTTTGCACTGGCGGGTGGAAACTTGATTGCATCTCTCTTCCCGTCCAAGAAGTGTGTGAGATCATCATCAGGCAGATCAACTTGAATGTACTCAGCACTGTGGATTGACTCCTGGCTGCGTTCTTCTAACGTCTTATCCGTCGAGACAGAGCGCTGCTGATCTCCCCCTGATGACCTCCCACACCCCTTTTTCGTTCTGTGGATTTTCATTCCTCTCTGAGTAGAGAATTCCCTACCACAGGCACATGGAAACTCCAGCCGTTGTTCAGAGCTCGAAGTCCGTGTAACGGGTCTGGTCGATTCCAATGAGGCGCCTGTGGATTCATCATTCTCCCCCCCTTTCGGTGAATCCTGGGGGCATCTATCGTATGATTTTGAGCAGTATCTTAATTGCATGACTCATCAGGCTGATTGTTCTGAAGTCTGAACATTCTGTTGCATTTGGTTTTTTGGGCAATGTTATAAAAACTGATGTCTTCATGTCGTGTGGTAAATATCCTGTATTGTATATATCATTGCATATTTCTGTGATTGTATCTATACCAAAGCTCTCCAGAGCTTCTATCATTTCAATGTTTATGTTATCCATGCCTGCTGATCTTCCTTTTTGTATCATATGAATGGCATTCTCTACTTCTGATCTGAGAATGTGTGGGCCTTCATTAGAATCTGGTGATGGTTTTTTACCTCTGTTGTCCTCGAATAGTTCTTTTACGTATTCTGCCCATCTGTTTGATATGTCTTTCTCATCAAGTAATATTACACCATTTTTGTTCTTGATACAGCTTCCTCCTTGTGCAAACCGCGACCGATTTGATAATTTCTTTATTTCTTCATGCATATCTCTTGTCATGTGCTTCGCTTCCAAGTCTTCTATTTCCTTACATTTTGTTTCTATCCACCGTTCTTTTGCTTCTCTACACATAGTACGTATGTCATTGTCTATTGTTTTATATTCTGGAGTATTTTTTGCTTTCTTTCTTTCTGCCATTTTATTCAAGATGTCATCTGTCATCCAAATTTGATTTTTCTTAGACTCCTTTTTAGGTAAATTTGCATTTGCTGATTGTATGCTTGTTTTTAAGCATTCCCATTTTGCGGTTGCTTTTTCTTCTGGGTTTTCTCTTCTATACTGCTCCATGCTTTCTGTCAATAACTGTTGGTATTTATTTTTGACTTCGATTAAATATTTCTGTTTTATATCTGGTTGTTTCAGCGCTGATATTTCTATCTGGGGTTCCTCCTGTCTTCTGTTTCCTGCTCTTTTCAGCTTTATATTTACTTTGATGACAACTGGATTGTGATCTGAATTTATGTCGGCGCCAGGATGTGTCTTTGCACTTGTGACACTGTTCTTAAATCTATGTTTTATCATGATATAGTCGATTTGATTACGTGTTACATCTCCTGGGCTTTTCCATGTGTATAATTTCCTTGGGTGATGTTCAAAAAAGGTGTTACATATGACCAGCTGGTTTTCATCACAGAACTGGATAAGTCTGTCTCCTCTATCATTTCTTGTCCCTAATCCATACTGTCCTACTATTTTCTTGTATTTTCCTTTTCCTACTTTTGCATTCATATCACCCATTACTATCAACACATCTGTAGATTTGACTGGTTTAAGTGTGTGTTGTAGCTCTTCATAGTATTCTTCTATTTCTTTCTCGCTGTAATCTTTAGTTGGTGCATAAGTTTGTAAGATTGATATGTCGAATGGCTTTGCTCTCATCTTTAGTAACATCATTCTGTCATTGTGTGTCCAGTATCCACATACGTACTTTTCTAACTCCTTCTTTATCAACATTCCTACCCCTCTTTCGTGTTTTTCTCCTCCTGAGTGTATAAGCGTGTACTGGTCTCTTGTTATGTAGCCTGTATCCAAAAGTCTTGCCTCTGCAACTCCCAGTATATCGAGTTTCATGTCGGTTGCCTCTAATATAAGATTGTCCAGCTTTCCTTCTCCGTTTAAAGTTCTAACATTCCATGTTCCTATTTTTAGGCTTCCTACTAGTTTTTAGGTGGTCTTTCTCAGAATGCTCCCTTTCAACAGAATTTAAGGAACACTCGTCATTATGTACTTCCTTACTCATTAGAGGAGTTGCCTCTTCCCTGTTAATTTGTACAGTAGATTCTTCCCCAGGGGACAGAGAGTTCTCTACATATCGGTTCTTATCTTGTTGTTGTGATTCCATTACTTTCTGTAGGAAGTACGTGGTAAGGCCCCAATCTCTTCCACGGTGGCTAGCCATTGTCTTTTTCTATGTCTGACATGCCTCTAGTGCGCCACACACTTTGCTGTTTCGCTTTGCGAGCCGTTGATCTTCTCAGATTCCTCCGCCTCACTCACCGTCTCAGTCTTTGTGTACTAGGGATGGACATTCCCTTGAGTAAGATTGCTCCTACTCCACCAATGTAGTTTAGCCAGTCAGCCAAGACTGTTGCCCGGGATGTGGCCACCGCCGTACACAAGCGGTATTCTAGGAGCCATACATGAGCTAGACAAAGAGAGGAGAACCAAATAGGATCCTGACTATCCTAAAAAGGACATGGCTGTCTCTCACCGTGAGGTACTATCCCTCTCTCTTTATCCTACATCCTGAGATCAGACTCAACAACAGAACCTTAAATGTAAACATAAATCCATGAGCTAATTAGAGATTACACAAGCAATAAAATTCCTGAAAAATGGAAAGACTGCAGGACTTGATGGAAAACACACACCCCTCTCTCTCTTTCTTGCAATGACAGGTCATCCCTTACATGATCCAATACTAAATCACTTAGCATCTTTTCCCTACAATTAACATGGTTGTTGAATGTTCATTACTAATATTGCATCACATATCTAAGAAAGTATTGGAAAAACAGCCATCCCTAAGAACCAGAAAGGATGGCAGGAGGAGGGAGGACAGAGAACACAAACTAACCATGAAAGTAATTTGATTATATGTTGCAACTGGTAGGAGATGGAAAAATCCTGATCAAAGTGATGCTAGACTGCATGAAAGGAGATTTATAAGGACAACTCTGGGAGGATTAAGCATGGTTTTGAAAAAAGGATCTTGTACAGATCGAATGGCAACACTTAAAAAAATAAATCATTATACAGCACTCAACAAACCTCTCTGATACATACTTAGTAGTGTTGCCGCTTATGTGCAGTTGGCTTACATAGTGCAATTAGCTTACATAGATTCAGCTACATGTGCTGGCATGGAAAAAAAATTAAATTAAAAAATGACAATTTAAATAAACTGTGCTAGCCTCTGTGCATCGTGCCAGTAAGCAACTAACTGAGCAACGGCCAAAGTGACCATTTCTGAGGTTAGAGGAAGTTTCCACATGCACCTGAAAGTATGTTTTTTATATGCTGCAATTGTGTCACGTCTGGTGTGTTTAAATGATAAATAAATTTTTTATATTGCAACGAAATAACTGTACCATGAAGCATGAAAAAATTTACTGTCTTGTAATTACTGATAAAT